>JAQFVV010006266.1:3115760-3715760 GCA_028023455.1 Epiperipatus broadwayi | reverse complement strand
TAAATTGGAAAAGAAAATATAAATATTTACATTGGAATAAGACATGGGAACTGTACTAAATAAGCAAGCAAATGGACATAGAAATAAAAGAGAAGTAATAATAAGAGTCATAAAAATGGGGAGCAATTGTTACTTTTTGAAACAGAAACATAGTAGGGCAGATGAGAAAATAGATTTAAAAATTTTCAAAGTAAAGAAGCAAACAATCAATGAACTTAATCATGGACATTGCCATTGGAAACAGAATAGATGATGAGGATAAAGGATGATGAATTATTTAACAAAATAATGACAAGAAAAGTATCAAATTAAAAGCTATCAAAAGCATGATTGGAAGAAATACATCAGATCTAAAAAATATTGTGTTGGTAATTAGCATTTTCATATTAGAAAGTTAAAATTAAATGAAAACCAAAGCTTTTATAGTACTTAAAATATATAAGGAACAAACTTGCTTTATTTTAATAATCTTGTTTTTGAAGCATGTATTTGGAGAATAAATAAATGAATAAATTCAAACCATATTATGAACATAAAATATAAAAAAACTGTGACACCATGGGAGAGATTAACTGTATTATAAAGACAAAAAGATATAAAAGACGATTTGATGACAAGAAACATTCTAAAATATTAAATCTAACGAATAAATCTGAAAGGATGGTTGAAAAAAAGATTATGTTTATATATTATTTTCTTCACTTAAATGATTTCTATACAAACTCTTGGAGAACTTATAACAATATAAACATTTATAACTATCATAGAAAACTTTTGCATATACCTATTATCAATAAATCTAAATTTTTTAAATAAAAATGATTTATATTATTTCTCATATGAAGTTTGAAAAAAATATAAAAGGATAGTTGTTCTGGTGTCACTATAAATTTTTGAAAATTAATTCTTGTTATATTAGTGTGTATTTTATCAATATTTTTTGTTCAAATTGAAAAATTTTGGTGTGTGCTTGTCTGTCAGACAATATATAAATGTTGGAGTGTGCATGTTTATTAGATAATATATATATTTTCGTGATTAAAAACAATGGTATATACTCATTTAGTTTTAGACTCAGTAGGGATTTTCTAAGCACATCTTCAAATTCAGTAAACAATTTTTGGTATTATTCCACTTTCATTTTAGAGGCAACAGTAGAAGAATTGCCAGTCATCAGCTTTGGTTCACTCTATATGATCCTGTATTTCTTCATAAATTATATGAGTACATGAGTCAACATCATCTCAAGATTCTGATGCATGACATGGTCTGTTAAAATATGTGGTGGTTTTACCATCAATTTTTTTATGGGTTGCTCTTAGTGAGTACGATATAAAAAAGAAAATTTTAAAATAAATTGAAAAGATCATTTTCCACTTCTTATAATTTATGGAAAAATAATATTTCTAAAGAGGATACTTGTTAAAACAGAGATTGCAAGACCAGTGATTGCAACAGTGGACACCACATCAATTTATTACATATGCAAAGTAAGAATTATCAACCAAAATTAAAATCCAATATCTTTTACGTGGAATAAATAAATAAATTTGTGTAGCATAAAAAATATATTCCTGATGAAGAATAAAAATATACATAGACAATTTGATATCTAATTTTTTTAAAGGAAATCATATGACAATATGAGCTCATCCAGAGACTGATTCACTCAAAGTTACAAAGTCCACAGTGGACTTTAAATTAATTAAAAACTTCATATTAAATACTTAAAAAAATATATACCTAAATAAAATAAACGGAAACCTTAGAATCAAACCAAAAGTTATTCTATTCACCACGGTATATAATTAATTAGTATTTGAGTCAAATATATTACATCAAATTGATTAAAATGTTAATAAAATTTAAAATTCTGTAAATTAAATCATGCATGAATTGTTTTAAGTTTATTTATATTGTTTAAGACCTAAAATATCTTTTTTGAGTTTATATTTTTAATTTCCTAACCTATACATATGTTATATTTAAAAAAATTACAATTTTGAATAAAGTAAAAAAAGCTAAATCTATGTTTAAGAAATTATTACAAATATATACAATTTAAAAACTTATTGATAAAAATAAAATGTTCAGTTTATATGAATATATATATATATACTGAAAAAAGTAGGGAAATGCAAAATTCAGTATATGTAGTATATTTAAATAAAAAATACATATTAGTTTTAAATAATATATAATTATAATAGAGCTATGAACTGAACTACAGTATATTTTGTTTCTTCACCTTCTCCCTCCTAGAATATGAATATATTTAGCACATAATAGCTCAGCTTTTGTGATAAACGATGAATAGAATTGAATACATATTGCTTATTGATCTACAAGTTTACAATATTTTTCAACATACCCACACACATAAACACACACACACATATATATAAAACACAGATACTTTTTATATGTACAATATGCATATATAAATTAAGATCACAATATAAGCAAAATTTATAAAATTAGTAATAATATATTGAGAAAACACATTTACATATATTTTGCTGAATATATGTTTACTCATGCATTCATTGAAGCAATAAAAAAACATAAAAAAAAAGTAACTGTATTTTTGTTTTTAAAATAAAGTAAATAGTAATAAATATACTCTAGGTGAGGGGTCAGAAAACTATGCCTCCCAAGCCAAATGTGGCTCCTTGATCCCCTTCTCATGGTTTGTTTTTATTATGATAACCATAAAAACGTTTTTTTTATTTCCTCTTGCAATTTGTACATAAATATTTTGATGACTCTAGGACAGACAAAATGAACATTACAACATTGTTTCTTGAATTCATCCTTATTACAGAATAGTAACTATGGCATATGAATAGTATTTAAATAATAAAAATTTGTGAATAAATCAAACTGCAAAAATATTTTTTGTTATTATTTATTGATTTTTAGGAGAATATTATTTTTGTTAGATTGTGCATGGATTCTGTTATGTTCTATTATTAAAATAAATGTTCAAATATATCCACAGTCATTCAGAAATTAGTATTTTTCAGGGGCATACTTTTCACCTCTTTCATGGTGGTTTCTTATTGTGGAGGAGGGGGAGGGGTGATACCTCTCTCCATATGGCTGTATAATGAGGGAAGGAAGAAAGATTTAAACAAAATGGCTCTTTTTCACTTCTTTCCTTATGGCTCTTTAAAGTAAAATGGGGCATATATCTTTCTTTTCTTGTGTCTTTCTAATGTTAGAATAGATAATATTTAAACAAAATGGCTTTTCATTCTAAAATGTTTGCCAATAACTCCTCTAGGCAATGACTTTTTTATATAGAAAAAGAATTCTGAGCTTGTTATTAAAAAATTAGGATCTCTCTAATTGTTTTGATGTTTTTAAATCAGTACCATTTTAAAATACTTTATATGTTTTATAATTTTGTAACATTTTAAAATTATGCTCAGAAAATATTTTATTATGCAAAATACTGCAAATCAAATTTGGAAATGATAATAAAGAAAAAATAAAATTGATATGTTTTTGATAAATAAAAAAAGCAAGTCATATATAGTGTGACATTGCTTTTATAAGCTTGTTTTAAAAATATGTAATATAGGGACCATACCAATAACTCAAGTTCTTAATTGATAAGTGTGGTAAGAAAAAAATATTTAAAATCTCTATCTAGAACATTTCCATTCTCAGACCAATTGTTTTCAAGCTTTTGGCTCACCTCAGTGAGGAGTTAAAATATTCAGACACTAGATCTAAAATATCAACTTTGAACCCAGCACTTATTTAATATGTAACATTTAAGTAGAAACTCTGAAATTTTCAGACATGCTTATGCCTTTAACTTCAGTTATATAACTTAAATAGCTATCCAGGATTGAACTAAATTTAGATCTACTACATATTAATAGCCTTAACATTGCCAAGGCCTTAAAGACAAAATTATAATAATCAATAATGCAAACATATATATCATGACATTGCTTTCTACTTAAATGTTACATATTAAATAAGGGTTGGGTTTTGAGTTGATATTATAGATCTAGTGTTTGAATATTCTAGCTTCTCATTGAGGTGAGCCAAAAATCTTGAACCCAATTAGTCTGAGGATGGGAATGTTCTAGATAGAGATTTTAAATATTTTTCTTTTACTATGTTATTGGTACACTCCCTATATTATGCTTTGGATATAAACTAAATAAAGTTTATTACTAAACATAACTGGGTACTGCATTTTGAGACAGACAAATGGCTACTGACAAATTATAAAATATATTTAGAAAATTGACGTTTTTTAAAAAAAAAAAAACATGAACACATAGCAGTACTTAGAGAAACAAAATGGCTTCTTGAAATTTCATAAAATTTATTAATTTTAATAATTTTTGGTTTGTTTACTTATATTTTTATTTATCTTTTTGTTTACATTATTGTTTTGCAGTGTATAATGGAAGTTGTATAGTTAGATAAAGAATAATATATGAGTACAGTGTATTTATATTTAATTAAAATTTGGTAATTAAAAGATTATCCGACAATCTTTTTATGAACTTTTAAAAACAGGAAAATTATCTATCATTAACTGCTTATTAAAACAACTTTTGGGCACATAGGTTAGAAAAATATGTTTTGTCAAGCATAATGATTCATTCATTCTTTTACTGATTCTGAGAGTTAAATTCGTGTGCATTCTTTTACTAGAATTTATTGACCAATTTTTCATATATTTATTCTTTCACCCTTTATTGAGAATGCATGAAATGATAGATCAGAGCAAATTAGAAAGAAATAACATCATCATAGCTCACTAATAACTACCTATATAAATAATTATATCACTAGAAATTATGGTTGAGGCGTGACTTTTTACTGGCTGTAATAGAAACCCTTTTTATGGAAATGTCTTTCAAAAAATATACTAATTGATACCGGCAGTTTAGTATTTATAATTGAAAAACCTCATTCCTTAATGGCAAAAAATACTATGGTTATGTCTCTACATTAGTAGTCTGCAAATGATAGTGATTCTTTTGCCTGTTTTGATATCCTGAAAGAAGCTTGCTACTCAATATCTTGCACTAACTTCTGAAATCAAAGATTATACAGTATAAAAAATTCAAAGACCTTAAATTGATGATTAATACCAAGATGACTAAGGAAGAATCGAAGAATCACTTAAAAGTTATTAAACCTATTATTTAAAGTTGTAATTATAAATTTTATTAAACACACATTATTATATTAAGTAATATTTACTAAAGCTGTAACCTTAAGAATAAGCATCTGAAAAATTCGAAGGTAGGGACCTCTACAGGTCTTAGCCACAAGCTTACGCTCTTTTCTTCTGAGCGTAAGCTTGTGGCTAAGACCTGTAGAGATCCCTACCTTCGAATTTTTCAGACGCTTATTCATAAGGTTACAGCCTTAGTAAATATTACTTAAACCTATTATTGTGCAGAAGACAAACCTGTAGATATAGCTGGACATAAAGCTTCCTAATTATTAAGTAGTAAGATTATTATTTGATGTATATAATTTTAAAAGTTCAGGATATCTTCTGTCTTTAATAAAGTATTTAACAACCATTTCATATGGGTATATAAAGGAAGATCAATATGGTATATATATAGATCAATATGGTACACACACACACATATATATATATATATATATGTCAACAGATGGCATTCTGCCAAAGACACCATCAAGCGTATGTTTACATAAATGTCAGAGCATGCATTCACTATCTCTAACTTTAATTTCACTTTCAGATCATGATTTCAAGCTATTTGCTATCATCAGTGAAAGACAGGAATTTTAGAAACTAGATCTAAACACAAACTCTGAGCGTTTATGAAACAGTTTCTATTCAGCTTGCAAGCGTGAATCTTTTAGACATGTAATGTCTTCAAACTCAGCATAGCAAGCCAGATAGCTACATGGGTCTGATCTCAGTTCAGCGTCACCACATAGTAGAAGCCTCTGCAATATATATCATTGCTAGAAAGACCTCAAAGGTACATTTATGAAAAACAAGTTAAAAACTTGCTAACGCTTGTATTTATGTCAACAGATGGTGTTCTACCAAAAACACTGTCAAGCATATGTTTACATAAACGTCAGAGCATGCATTCACTATCTGTAACTTTAATTCCACTTTCAGATCATGATTTCAAGCTATTTGCTATCATCAGTGAAAGACAGGAATTTTAGAAACTAGATCTAAACACAAACTCTGAGCATTTATGAAACAGTTTCTATTCAGCTTGCAAGCGTGAATCTTTTAGACATGTAATGTCTTCAAACTCAGCATAGCAAGCCAGATAGCTACATGGGTCTGATCTCAGTTCAGCATCACCACATAGTAGAAGCCTCTGCAATATATATCATTGCTAGAAAGACCTCAAAGGTACATTTATGAAAAACAAAAAACAAGTTAACTTGTTTTTTGTTTTTTGCAGAGGCTTCTACTATGAGGTGATGCTGAACTGAGATCAGACACATGTAGCTATCTGGCTTGCAAGTTTGAAGACATTACGTGTCTAAACGATTCACACTTGCAAGCTGAATAGAAACTGTTTCATAAACGCTCAGAGTTTGTGTTTAGATCTAGTTTCTAAAATTCCTGTCTTTCACTGGTGATAGCAAATAGCTTGAAATCATGATCTGAAAGTGGAATTAAAGTTAGAGATAGTGAATGCATGCTCTGACATTTATGTAAACATACGCTTGATGGTGTTTTTGGTAGAACACCATCTGTTGACATAAATACAAGCGTTAGCAAGTTTTTAACTTGTTTTTTGTTTTTCATAAATGTACCTTTGAGGTCTTTCTAGCAATGATATATATTGCAGAGGCTTCTACTATGTTGTGATGCTGAACTGAGATCAGACCCATGTAGCTATCTGGCTTGCTATGCTGAGTTTGAAAACATTACGTGTCTAAAAGATTCACGCTTGCAAGCTGAATAGAAACTGTTTCATAAACGCTCAGAGTTTGTGTTTAGATCTAGTTTCTAAAATTCCTGTCTTTCACTGATGATAGCAAATAGCTTGAAATCATGATCTGAAAGTGGAATTAAAGTTAGAAATAGTGAATGCCTGCTCTGACGTTTATGTAAACATACGCTTGACGGTGTTTTTGGTAGAACGCCATCTGTTGACATAAATACAAGTATTAGCAAGTTTTTAACTTGTTTTTTGTTTTTCATATATATATAAATTCAAATATTCTCATGGATAAAAGATGAATTTATAGTACTATTTCTGGTAGCTACCATGTAATAAAAATATAATAGCTAAATAGCTGATGTTTTAGTACAATAACAAATACTTTCCTCAGAGCTTCTTTTTCAAATCATAAAAATGTGTGTGATGAGTTTTAAACTCGTTTTTTTTTTCTTTGTAATTTCTTCCTCATTATCAAATTTTATTGGTTGAGAAGTTTAAAAAATATTTCATACTCTAATATTTTTTTCCAAATATTGTTAATTTTCTTAATTCACACTTTTCATTTATACTCTTAGGCCTTTTAAAAATTTCTATAGTTTCCCTTAGTAATCTGTGGTCATATTGTTCAATTTTTTTCCAGAATATGTGTTTTATTAAAATTGATGCGATGGTTAGTTAATTTAATGTGTGAATAAATGCTAAATAAATTAGATTTTTCTCCAACTTCCAAAATGTGTTATTCCTTTTTTATATTTATTTCATGATTGGTCTGTCCAAAGAATGAATGCAAATAAACTCCACATGGAATTTCATATACAGCATGACAGTCCAACATTTTTTTATCTTTAAAGCATGGAAATACTTCATTAATTTTTTTAAATGTAGCATTAAATGTGTGGATATTATTTTCTTTAAGACATGAACAATTTTATCAGTTACTCCCTATATATCATATTTTAAAGAATATTTATAAAAATGCAACATCAACAATTAGATTCCATAATGATACTGGGAAAGTCAAGATTGAAAAGGGTGTAAGACAGGGTGATCCCATATTTCCAAAACTGTTTACAGCAGTGCTGCAGGAAGTATTTTGTGAATTAAAAAGGAAGCTAAAGGAGTGAAAGTTAATGGAGATTATTTAAGTCATTTAGATTTTGCAGATGATGTAATTGTTTTTGCAAATAATGCTTTAGAGCTACAGGAAACGTTGCAGGAGTTATCAGATGAAAGTAGGAAAGTAAAACTAAAGATAAATGTTAAATGTTTAATGGATTTTTTCAAAATATAAAAATAAAGATAGATTATGATGAGTTAGAAGAAGTTAACAGTTACAAATACCTTGGTCAGACTATTAATACAGATGGAAACATAATGGATGAAATTAATCATAGAATAAAACTTGGTTGGAGTGCTTTTGGTAGAAATAACTTGATACTAAAAGGAAATATGCCTATATGTTTGAAAAGAAAGGTTTTTAATAAACGTGTTTTACCAGTTCTTACTTATGGGTCTAAGACTTAGAGAGTTAATAGAAGAGCAATACAGAGACTTCAGACCACTCAAAGAAGTACAGATAGATGCATGTTGGGAGTAACAAGAAGAGATTGAAAATGCAATATGTGGCTAAGAGATCAAACAGGTGTTACTGATTTCATTGAAAAAATAAAAAGAGTGGAGGTGGGCTGGACATATTTCTAGAAGAGACAGTAATAGATGGACAATAGAAATCTTAAACTGGATTCCAAGAGTTTGTAAAAGTCCCAAAAAGAGACTACATGTTAGATGGATGGATGAAATCAGAAAGTGTGCAGGGGTGATGTGGAGAAGAGAAGCTAAAGATTGGGGAAGATGGATTGAACTTGGAGAGACCCCTTCATCCTGCAGTGGATTGATAATGGTTGATGATATATATATATATGTGTGTGTGTGTGTGGCAGAATACTCTTAATTTTTGACCTACCATAATCTTTTTTTTTATTATATAAAAAAGTCTTATTAATAATCCTGTGATCAAAATCATTATGAAGTAGCATTCATTAGTAGCATAGATATCTTGGTAAAAATGGCTCTCATCAGAAAGTCTCTTAGTTCTATCTAATAATGTATTTGCTACCGAAAGTAATTGTGCTGGGTGGTGATGAGAAGAGCAATGTAGATATCTCCCAGTGTGTGTTTGCATTTTATATATACAATGGGATAAAGAACCATCATTTTTTCTTTCAATTAAAATATCTAAGAATGAAGGTTGGTAATTATTTTTTATTTCCATAATAAATTTGATATTGTTGTGAAAATAACTTAAGATAATTAAAAATTTATCAAGAGTTTGCTTATATAGAAAGCAAACACACACTGGTAGAGATTTACATTTTTCTTCTCATCACCATCCAGCACAATTATTATCAGTGGCAAAGACATTGTTAGATAGATCCAAGAGACTTTCTACTGATAGCCATTTTCACCAATATATATATGCTAGTAAAAAAATGCTTTTTCATAATGGTTTTGATCACAGGATTATTAAAATGGCTTTTTTTATATATAATAAGAAAAAAAAAGATTTTGATACCTAAAATATTAAGACTGCTCTGCTATATATAAAAGGAGTAATTGATAAAATTGGTAATGTTTTAAAGAAAAATAATATCCACACAATTTATCGTCATCATCATCATCATCAACAACCATTATCAATCCACTGCAGGATGAAGGTCTCTCCAAGTTTAATCCATCTTCTCTGATCTTTAGCTTCTCTTTTCCACAACACCCCTGCACATTTTCTTATTTCATCCATCCATCTCACATGTGGTCTCTTTCTGGGTCTTTTACAATCTCTTGGAATCCAGTTTAAATTTCAATCGTCCATCTATTATCATTTCTTCTAGCAATATGCCCAGCCCAACTCCATTTCAATCTTTTAATTTTTTTCAATAAGGTCAGTAACACCTGTTTGTTGTCTTACCCATACATTGCGTTTTCGATCTCTTTTTGTTACTCCCAACATACATCTCTCCATACTCCTTTGAGTGGTCTGAAGTCTCAGTATTGCTCTTCTATTAAGTGTCCAAGTCTCAGATCCATAAGTAAGAACTGGTAAAACACATTTGTTAAAAACCATTCTTTTCAAACACATAGGCATATTTCCTTTTAATATCAAGTTATTTCTACCAAAAGCACTCCAACCAAGTTTAATTCTATGATTAATTTCCTCCATTATGTTTCCATCTGTATTAATAATCTGACCAAGGTATTTGTAACTGTTAACTTCTTGTAATTCTTCATAATCAATCTTTATTTTCATATTTTGAGGAAATTGATTAAACATTACTTTAGTCTTTAGTCTTTAGTCTGCAGAAAGGAGTTTGCTATTAAATGAAAGAAGACCCTTTGATTCCTCTTGCAGGCCTTAAAGGAACCAAGCAGGGCAAATTCCTAATGTCCATGCCATACGTTCTTGTCGTTGCAGCTGTTATTACTATGTGATTATTCATATAGTATACGAACATGGATGGGCTGCTCACCAACACGCATTAGCCAACATGGTGAGTTTATTGGCTTTTTACCTCTGAGTTTAAGATCAAGAAATACCATGGTCTTTCTTCTCAGTGCCTGATAAGGCAGAATGAATGTAGACACAATTTATATTACATTTAAAAAAATTAATGAATTATTTCCTTGCCCTAAAGATAAAAAATTTTGCAGGGTCATGGTGTATATAAAATTCGATGTGAAGTTTGCTTACATTCATATATTGGACAGATCAATCATAGAATAAATATAAGAAAAGAAGAACACAATTTGGCACTTAGAGTAAAATCTAAATCTTCAGCCATTTATTAACACATTAAATCAGTTAACCATAACATCAGTTTTTATAAAACACATATTCTGCCAAAAATTGAACAATATGACCAGAGACTGCTAAGGAAAGCTATAGAAATTTTTAAAGATCTAAGAGCATAAATAAAAAGAGTGAATTAAAGAAAATCAACAATATTTGGAAAAAGCTATTAAAGGATAAAATATTTTTTAAACTTCTCAACCAATAGAATTTGAGAACTAGGAAAAAATTAAAAAGCAAAAAAAAAAAAAAGAATTTAAATCTCACCACACATATTCTTATGATTTGAAAAAGAAGCTCTGAGGAAATTACTTGTTATTGTACTGAAACATCAGCTATATATATATATAAGTTCCTCACACTTGATTCCATTGCAAACAATAAAAACAATTTAATAAAATATACATTTTCACATCCCGCTGTCTATCATTTTCCACTCATATTTAACCACACACACATTAACTACCAAACAGAAAGCAATTTCAAAGATTTTTGCTTTATTTCTTACTTTTATGGAGAAGCAAAAAAAAAAAAAGACTAAACTTTTCTTACTCTAATGTATACATATATATTATCCTTTTTTTTTACATTTACTATTTTTCGATAGTTTGAAAGTGTTCTTATTTTGTTCAGGATATTTTGATTTTATATCATTTTCATGTCTGCATGTGTAAAATTCAACTCTCACTGTTTTTTATTTCTTCTGTTATATATTTGTTCCTCTATTCAGAAGGTATCTATATTATTCTATTTATTTTCTTGTTAATATCTACGATGTATATTATAGCAAATATATGATTTCAAATGTGGATTCTTTAAGAAGATACTCTCCTACTGTTTATATCTTTATATATGATTTATTTTTATTTCTCTTTAAATTATTTTTTGTGATTAATCTATGGATCCTTATTTTGTTTTATTTTCATATACACATTTTTCCAAGCTAGTATCTTTTGTCTCAATAATGGATTATCCATAATCACATTTCTCTTCTTTTGAACTAATAAGTCTCAAATATGATGATGATAATGATAAGTAATTTCTAAGATAATTTAATACATCAAATAATGGTAATTTGGGTATCGATAAGATTATATATGTAAAAGATATGTACATACATATTATAAAAGAATTCATTGACTCTCTAACTAGCTTCTGCAACAAAGTCAGGAATTGTACATATATCAACAATATTTAATAAACCTAGAACATACACCCAGTTTGAAACATAAAAATATTTCTTGGAATTTATCATTTAATGTAGATAGTTTAAAGTCAGATATTCCATGTTTGGTGCTGCTATTTATGAAACACAAATTCTTTAGTGTGAGTAAACAAATAAATGCAAGACAGACTTTGATTCACAGTTTCATAACATTCAGTTCATAAATGGTTTAATTAAAAATACTTTCAGCACAATATTATCTTCTACACAGCAAATTGTTTTCAATTATTTCTTCCAATATTAAGTTCTATTATCTCTGACACTATTTATTCTTTTTTGTCAATGGTCTTAATGTTTAGATATATTGTTGACTCTTTGACTACTTGAAATGTTCTTTACAGTTTTTGATAATATCTTACAGATTCATCTGATTCTCATTTTTAAAACTTTAGCTTTTTATTTGATAGATATATTTGATCTCATTTCAAGGATTTTTTTCTTGTATTTGTATTAAAGATATATTTATATGTGATTTCATCTAAAGATAAATACA
Organism: Epiperipatus broadwayi; assembly: GCA_028023455.1. Lineage (NCBI taxonomy): Eukaryota > Metazoa > Onychophora > Udeonychophora > Euonychophora > Peripatidae > Epiperipatus > Epiperipatus broadwayi. Next base: position 3,703,266 of record JAQFVV010006266.1, on the reverse strand, counting down.
ATGGTCTTAACATGAGATTCACATTATTTTGTTGTATGCAAAATCATTTACTTCAATATTATAGATGCTGACTGTTAAATTAAAAAAAATTTTTTTCACTTTTTTGAAAATATTATGGCAAAATGAGATCTCATTATATATACATACCACTATCATTGTTAAACCATTATTTTGAGTGCCACTCATATCTGCTTTATCTTTGTCATTAACAAAGTCATACATGAAAATAATAAGATTCTGCTAAAAATATAGTTTGAAAATTTATGTGATTCTTACACAACATTTCTGATATATATTTCTAATGTGATTTTTTTAGTATTTAATGGGCTTAAGTTAGGTTTATAAAGTGGTTAATCAAAAGGATCAAAATAATCTAGAATTGTGATATAACAAATAATTAACCTTCTGGAAAAATATATAAAGGACCAGAAATTAATCTACTAACAAACAAAAAAAAATCAGAAATATAAACATTCTGCAAATATTTCTTGAGTACAACCAGGTATTGGTTATCTGATAGATTTTTAATATATATGAAATCATCCAGGAACTTAGACATGTAGTAATGTTGCATTTATTCTCACATGCATAAAAATATCTTAGATTCATAACACAAAAACTTTTTTGACAAAATTTATTTATAAATTCACTTAATAAATACTCAACATCTCCTCAATAATGAATATCTCCTCTCTCCCCAACAAACATTTTATGTTTTGCATAAAGAGCGTACCAATAGATCAAACAAGCTCTTAATTGATGAGTGCGGTAGGAAAAAATATTTAAAATCTCTATCTGGAACATTCCTATCTCCAGACCAATTAATTGGTTTTGAGCTTATGGCTCACCTCAATAAAAAGCTACAATATTCAAACACTAGATCTAGTGTCTGAATATTCTAGCTCTTCATTGAGGTGAGCCATAAGCTCGAAACCATATAGGAATGTTCTGGATAGAGAGTGTGTCTGAATATTCTAGCTCTTCATTGAGGTGAGCCATAAGCTTGAAACCAATTAGTCTGGAGATAGGAATATTCAGGATAGAGATTTTAAATATTTTTTCTTACCACACTTATCAATTGTAATACATTAAAGATCAGCCTTTTCAAGCTATTGTGCATGTGCTTTTCACGAGTGTTAATAATAAATGAATACTTTCACTTCAAACACAAGATATAGTATTTAAGAAAGAATAAAATGAATCCACTTATTCTTTCCAACCCAAATGCTTATATATGGGCAAGTCTCTCTGTATTTCATTTTTGTAAGTACAAGCTTATAAAAGTAATGTCACATTATATGTGACTTGCTTTTTCTTCTTATTATTATTAAGTATTTTTATGACCTTTTCAGAACTAAAATTATGAGTCTTAATAGATTTTGTTTATGAAATTATATATAGATAATTTGTCTATAGACAAATTCATTGTGGTAATAATTATTTTTAACAACCACAATCATCAAAACTTTAACTAACAAATATTATAATCTCATTTTTGTAGTTTTAAATAACAGATATATTACTCTTATTTTTATAGTCTATTTCTGGAGTCTTTTATTATGTCATTAATCTTCCAGACATAAAATGTATATTTTAATTTTAATTTAGCCTTGCCTGTGTACAATGAACAAACAATAAATTAGATGTTTTTATACTGCTGTGTATGAGCCTAATGACATCATATTTAAAAATGATAGAAGTCTTTTTCACTTACAGTCTTCATTCTTTAAATTTTATAATTTTCAAAGATTTTTCATTTAACTTTATGAAACTTTTGATTTTATCTAGGAAGTAAATCAAAGACACAATATTATACTCCAGATGAATGTCACAATCAAACAATGTCTGCCATTTTTCAAATGCTTGCTCTTAAAAATAAACATTGGTGGAAAATGGGAATTTCTTCTTTTTCAAACATTGATGTTATAATTTTAGTAAGCATATTTGGCTCCACTTTGATGACAATGGTATTTTTTTCTATAGTGTCTCCATCATTTCTTATCATTATTCTTCCCAGAATTCATAGCTTCACAAGTTTCCATGTTACAATAGAGTACCAAACTATACAATAGTACCACCAAGTATTAGCCTTCATAATCAATGGATGCAGGAAGGTTTGTGTCTAAAATCCCTATCTAATGCCTACTTATCCAACATCCACAGACTAGTTTCTAGCTTGTGGCTTTCATTAGTAAGGAGCCTTGGATTTGAGAGCACTGCATCTAATATTAAGGTCAAATACCACCTTACAGCAGCCACCATTTATCTATTTAATTAACTATAAAGATAGGATATCAAGATGAAAACATCATACTGTTTCCAGCTCAAGCTCGTTCACTTGTATAGCCATATAGACCTGAATTCAGTTCAGCATTTATACACTTTAGTGTCTTTGGTTTCTCAAAAACCACAGTTGCAATTATCCTATGGGTAGGATAGATATAAAACCATCAAAACATCACATGATCTCCCATTTTATATGCTCACAAATTCTGTTAATAAAAGTATCAAACTCTCCATACAATAGTGCCACCAATTACAAGCCTTCATAGTCAATGAATATTACGGATTTTATGCACAAATCTCCTGCATCCATTGATTATGAAGGCTTGCACTTGATGGCACCACTATGAGGAGAATTTGGTACTGTTATTAACAGCATGTGTAAGCATATGCAATGGTGATCATGTGAAGTTTCAATATCTTTATGAAACCATTTTTTTTTCCAAAATCATCACATCATTTTATGTTTATTTCCCAGTATTTTGCTCTTTTTGGTTTTCCTTTCAGTACTTATTGCCTTTTTCATCTCTTTATTAGCTTTATTTTTCTTTCTTTAATGTTTATTTATTTTTTTAATCTACATACTAGTTACATTTTGTTATTTTTCATGCTCAATTTAACTCCATTTTTTTAAATCTGTCTGCATAGATTTTCCTGAATATTTCATGCATATTTTTAATAAGTATAGCAAATTGTTCACTAGTCTGGCCAATAAACTATTTTTATCCGAGGATAGCACTTCTAATACTTATATATAGTGCTATTTATTTGTATTTTACTAAATTAATTTGCTTGTTTTTCTTCCCTCTGTATCAACATTTGCTTAGACTTTTTTTTTTACATGTTCTTTCACTTTATCACTACTTTTTTCTTTATTTTTTCATTAGACTTTATATATACTTTTTTTATCAGAATTTATTTTCTTTTCTGTTATGATCATCATTCTTTATTTATTACTCCACTTTTGTTCATTCAAACTATCATGTGTGTATGATAATTATGTATCCATACAAAATAACAGTTGAATATCTTTATTTCATTGCATATCTTTACATTGGCTTGACAATTAATTGTAATAGACAAGTATTTAAAAATGTTAAATGAAACAGCATTTTGTGCTATCGGCTATGTCATGATAGGCATTGGACAATGGGTTTAAAATATCTTAAAATAACACACACACAACATATATACATATTGTGACCATTTGTTTTGTGTAGAAAATGAATACAGGTACAACCTAGTTTCTAAAAAAATGTTCTTTATTATAATTCTAAAAAGTTACTGATCTTATCTCTATTAACTTAATTGAATAATTTAATGCTCTATTTCATATATTTAAAACTGTATGATTGCATTTTTATTCATTTAAGAATATATCAGTATCAAGATTGATATCCTCCCAAACACTGATTTTGAGAAGTTAAGCCTAACTTTCATAAATTTACCTGTTGTTAATTTCCTATTAAAACAATAACAACAACAACAAAAAAGTTTTTTTTTTTCCTTTTGTTACTACTTAACGTTAAGTAACTTTAATTTCACATGTCTTAATTAACAAATAGTTGTATTTTTTGAAAAAAAAAACAAAAACATTTGAAATCATTTTTCTCTGTATTTATTTAAATTATATGTAAATTGCTTGCGGTGCAAATATTCTAGATTCCTTCCAGTTGTGACAATTCCCCTTCTATTAATTGTCCTAATTGGAATCACATGTTACTCCAAAAATGGGTATAAAGGGGGCAGTTTTGAAAGAATAATGGTCACTCCATCATCACTGTAAATTGGTTACATTAATATTATTTTGCTTGCTGAATTCTGCAACCAAGTTAATTAAATTTTAATTGTTTTGGATGAAAAGACAATATGTACAATAAAAGGAAATCTTATCCAAACAAACAACCTTTTCTTAAGTTGTGTTATTTTACTTTAATCTCTCTAAATTTCTACAAATAGAGAAAAAGAAAGACTAGAGCTGAGACTTCATGATAAATTTTGAGGTGTTATATATCTTATTATCTTGCAAACCTTTCCAATTTCACTCAATATTATTATAGTGTTTATATAAAATTAGAAACTTACTGCATTATTGGGCTACAGACCATATTGATTTTACTTGATTAATCAATGGCCAAGATGTTTAAACTCATTATAAAATATAATTAAGGATTCATATTTATTATATCTTGCTTATTTTATACCTGTATTTGATTGCATGCTTTATTTTATAGTAGCTTATTCTGGAAAATAATTACATTTGAATATATGTATTAATTTGTAATAAACTTATTACATTTACATGCCCACTCTGATATATATATATATGCAACTTGTTTAATATAACTCACTTATGTTGTGCATTTATAACTTACCTGTCATGATTATAATTTGCCTATATAAAATATAGAGCTCTTTTTGTTTGGATACAACTTTAATGTTCGTTTTCATTGTGAGAAGTATTCAATGTTTTTTTTTTTTTTGTTTTTAAACAATCACTTTACTCTTTACAAAGTTATGGCATGCTGATAAAAAGTTCCTTCCGCCATCCTGCTGTATTGATTTATCAAACACAAACTCATTATTATGGAAAATCTCCAATCTCCTAGCGAGGATATATATGTGATCATTCCTGAATTGTACTCTTAAATAAGAAACAACATAAATGGTCATGAAAGTAAATCAAACTTGCAATTTGGAAAAATCATCTTCGGAAGAACTAAGAAAACTACTTAAGATATTAAATGTAGTGTGTATAAATGGTTGTATCCATGTTTATAATGTTTTGAGAAATTGCAGCTGGGGATTTATGTATGTTTTATAAAAGTCTATAAGAATAGAGTTACTACTTTGATATATATTGTATGTTTTTCTTGGATTGGTGTATAATTTCTATTATTATTATTATTATGGTATATTTAAAATTAATTACTTATATATTTTTTATGCATATGTTTGTATCGGCCTTTTGATTATACTTTTGCTATATGTATTATAAATATGAGTAGATGTGGTTTAAGATTTGTCATGTAATTGTTATCTCAATTCCTTTCTTTTCATTATTGATAATTCTGCTTATAATCATGTATTTTTGTGACAACTGTGTTGGTGATTTCTCATTTTCTTAGATATTATTTTTTAAGTCTTTCCTTACGTTAGCGGTAGATACTAACTGGACACTTAATATATAACATCGAGCCGGTATTGCTCTCTACTTTAGAATAGGCTTATTTCCTCATCCCCGTTGACATATATATTTAGGTATTCCAATTTGTATATTATAGAAGGCATTTATGTGATTGTATTTTCCTACTCCTTATTAATAATTATACCGTGCTTCCTGCTTCAATGCTCATTGGTGAAGTTAGAAATATCAAAATTAAATGTCAGGCTTAGTGCTTTTGAGGTCTTTTAATCTCATATTCATAACTGAAGAGTTAGAAGCATTATGGAGTTGTTGATATATGCTAATATATGCAAATTAATCTATTTTCAAATGACTGTGTGTTGAGGAAAGTATATTTCTATAATCCACAAGCTCACTTAAATTATAAATTAAGAAATTTTACACTAATTTCAATGTAAATATATCTTATTATATTATTAGCTACAATAGTATTATTAGTACATTTAAATGCCTTAATTAATCTTAGTATGTATCACCAATTATTAAATTTAAACTGTAGGAGGTTTCTTTTTATTTATTTATTTGTATAACGTAAATGTATCACAGGTATGGTAGATTATATGTACATTATATCTAACTTATGTATTAACTGATGTAAAGGTTTCTTTAATTAATATTTATTATAAATAGTAACAATAAATAAATTATTTGTTTGTTAAATTGTAAACTAAAAGAAAATATATTTAGTCTTTGTAATAAATATTTATTTAATTCTTTAATTACGTTTCTGTGTCCATTGCCATTTGTCACATCCATATATCAGAAAATGCATTTAAATGGTAAAAGTGTTTAAAGTGTATATAAGAGCACATGTCATTTTGAAATTGTCACATTAATACAATTCATGCGAGCCATTATGTATGCAATTAAATTTATATGAGATTGTGTTTATTAATGCTTTTGTCGTTAGGATACTTGAATAATATTTAGTACAACAAAATGCCCTTTTACCTATTGCAAAACTTTAGCTTTGCATTTGTTAGATAATTATTTTTAAATTTTAAGAATACTTGATTTTATTTAGTTAATAATATAAGAACAAAAATAAGACAATCTTTTCTGGCCGATATTATATTTAGACCAATCTTTAGATAAATCTATATTTCATTTTAAAGGAAGAAAGTGTTCATAAGATGTTAAAAAAATAATACTCTCATTGCTACTGTCGCTACTATTCAATTAAAAGAACCTAAATAATCTTAATATTTTAGATTATCATTGCAAAGTTAGTATTCTTTACAACTGAATTATTTAATATTTAAGAATCTGAGATTATTATTACTATTAATTTTTATTATTTGTAGAATGTAATAATGAATTATCAATCAATTATTGGTCTATCTACATCTTGTAAAATAATGTATTGATTATGTGTGATTAGCCTATGAGAGGACTTGTTTACTTATTGTGCACTTAACCTATAAAATAACTTACTTTATGTTATATTTTTATTTAATACATTAGACCTGTGCTTATACTTACCTACACTTTACTTTATGGTTGCTTGGTATCATTTTGGAAGGTTCTAATTTATAACAACAAAAATAATAAATATAACAGTAATTAACAATTATATACAGTCTTTCAATCCGCACTTCAGTTACTGATATATTTATTATTTTTATTGTTATATATATATTGAAACCAGGAGGGTTATAGTAAAGCTAGAAAGAATTTAAAAACAATAAATAAACACAATAGCTATATTATTATCATTAATGTTAAAATATATATATATATAGTTAATACAGAATGGCAATTTGTATTGGCTATGGATAAATAACATATTCAGTACGTGATGTGTGCGCATGTTATAATAAATTGATAATTATATTAAAGAAGTATACACATCAATATTAAAATATTTTATAAAATTAATATTGTTGTTGCTTGGTATATAGAATAAATTAAAAAAATGTGTTTGTTTTTCTAGATTATTAAATAATTATTATTGCAATTTCTGAAAATATTTTTCTTTGTCTTATTTTTATTTATGTACTTGAGTTGATTTATAAGAACGCTACCCATAGGCAGAAAAAGTAATAAAAAATTATTGAAATGATTGATGGTTTTTGTAAAAGAGTGCAATTTTGGTTTAAAATAAAGTACAAAGCATTGGTGGCCGAGTGGTCAGCGCAGCTGCCTTACAAGTAGTTGTCCCGGGTTTGTGGGTTCGCTTCCCGGCTGATGCTTTGACACATGAAAAAAAAAGTACAAAGAATAGATTGAACTAAATAACAACATATTTTCAAATCTCCTGTTTGAAAACTGAAGTGTAATAATAACCATAAGTTTTAAGTGAACAGAAAGCAAAAATATGGATTTCTAAATTAATAAGTTAGAGGAAGGGTGTTATTTATTCCCTTGTCGCTATTGTTTTTCCATGGAGATTGGATGAATGAATTAACATGAAATAATTAAATTTTATAACACAAATCTCTATCTTCAAAATTAATGAATATATCATAATTTAGAATATTTTTGATAAACAAGGAAGTAAAAGAATAAAAAAAATATTGTTTAAAAACAAAGTCGAATATTGAAAATGAATATTTATTAACAATAATTCTATTGAATTATTAATTCATCAGCTTCAAAGGATTACTGGTAAGTCTTGAAGAAACAAATGCATGAGGACAATTAACAAGTTTTATTCAGTATCCCACTACGCAGAACAAATAAAAAATGATAATATTATTGTTTTTAATCTATAAAAAAATAATTTCTCACTCTGTTCTATGTAAAATGTAATCTTAATAACACGTGTTTAACAAATATTAATCATAAAAATATATATTAAATAATATGTGTATGCAAATCGATTATAAAGATGATTGTTTTAGTTAAGTTTTTTAAAAAAAAAAAAAATGAAAAACATATAAAAATATTTAATTAAGATATCTCATTAAATGCATTGACTTTTGATATACTTTAAAGATGTATAACTTGAAGCAAGGCAAAGATATATATATAATGTCTATCATAAGCGAAGACTTAAATATTGTCAACTCTTAATGATGTATATATATATGTGCGTATAAATATAATATTTAAATACATGTATATTTTCTATGTGAAATTTAATTTAATTATAAAAGACTTGAACTCAGAATTTCAAATTTCCCACAGGTATCAAATCCATTTTATACAACTCCACATGCACGTGAGAAAGATAAATGATCTCCAATATTCGTATTTCAAGTTGAACCAGCACTCATCATTTGATCCATATCACCATTTCCAACACACATAAATAATCACTGCTCAGTTTATATTAAGATAGCAAATTTTCAAACTTTAATAGACAAACTTCAATCCTCTCCACCCTCCAACTCTTTAGCCATCCATATCATTGAAAATCTGAGGATGAAATGTTCTTATAATATATATGTATATTTATATGTTATCTCAAAATTGAAACCTCAATTACGTATGATAATAAGCATGATGAGAAAGATTGAAAGACAGCTGATAAAAAGAGTTTAAGATATATTGCTATACATCGGCTAGACTAATAATGTAGCAGAATATGTATGGCTGTCTTATTAAGACATATGTGCAGTAAAACAAATATTGTGTCCAAATATTATTGAAGTTATTTAAGACTTGAAATACGGGCATTTTTATACCTGGAACTTAATTGTAAATATAGGGATTTGAACTCAGACTTTCAAGAAATATTCAACTATCCACACTATCTCATGCTACTGATACACCTGATCCAATCATGCCTAATAGGATGGTAGTGGCTATGGTTATTAAAGAACTAAAGTCACAAAAATGTATAGGTACTGAACTGAGTTCAGACCTATATGACAATATAAGCTAATGAGCTTGGATTGAAAATATTACAGTGTTTTCTATTTAAGATTCATAGTTTTGTAGTTAAGTTGTGATAAAAGGTGGCTGCTGGAGGATTGCATTAGATCCTAAGATCTAGGTGCAGTGTTCTCAGATCCAAGGCTCATCACTGACAAAGGCCACAAGCCAGAAACTAGTCTGGGGATATTGGATGAGTAGGCACTAGTTGGGGATTTTATGCACAAGTCTTATGGCATCCATTGATTACTCTGGCTTGCATTGAGTGGCAATACATATAGACAGTTTTGCCTGTTTTGATAACAGTTATGAGCAAGCATAGGAAATGGTGATCAAGTGATGTTTATTGACATTTTAAAATATAAATATTAGCACTGCATTTTTTCCAATTCACCTAGTTCATTTTTATCATTTAATATAAAAGTGTGCCAACAATTTTCCTATCCTATGATATTGATTATAATTCTGACATTGCCTGAAGTTATTCCTTTCTTTATAGATTTAACTGCATGTCTAACTTCTTCATGTACAATGTTAAGAAAAATGGAAGATACAATAGGTATATTTAGTCTTCTTTTTTTATTGCAATATATTTCTTTGTAGAATTCTTTCATACATTTCAGGTTATCTGTCTATTTATTAATAATTTGTTTGTTACTTTTTATTGCAAAAATAATTTTCCTACTAAATCCAAGATATTATTTTACATTATTAATACTTTCATTGTATTCTAAATATTTCTTTAATAATTTATAATTATATATTTTACATCATATCTAACTATTTTTACACCATTTTATAAAATTCTACATATTGTTTTTAATGAATCATTTTCATATGTTTTCACATCCCTTCTCTTCTTGTCTAAAGAAAAAATTTACTGGTCAGTTGCTGTTTTTTATACTAGCTATCTTTGTTGCACTTTTTAACAGTGTATCAATTATCTTCTTGTTAATTTAATTCAAATCTGAGCCATTTTCAAAATCTGTTAATATTTTAAAACATAATTTACAAATTCTATTTTAAATTCATTGGAATGTATTGAAGGTTATGAATATCAATTGTGAGTACTGTTTTTCTTAGTAATTTTTGTATCTTTCATTTTTCATTAAAATGTATCTTACATCTCATTAATCAATGATCACTTCCTATGCTAAATTTAATAGGGAACATTACAATTTTGAAATACTTATTATCTGTTAGTCAAAGTAACATATTCTGTTTTACCTTCATTTGGATGCTTTCATGTCGATTTCCATTTACCATTTTTCTCAAAGAAAGTACTCATATAACATAAAACTTATATTTTCCTGAAAATGCCACAAGTCTATGTCTTCCTTCATTTTTATCACCATAACCAAATTTACCTACATCACTTTCATGTTTCCATTGTTTACAATTTCTAACATTAATACTCCCATGATAAATTTAGAATGTTGTTTTATATCCAAATTAATATATTTTTTTATTACTTTTAGTTTATTTTTTATTTTTTTTGCCCTTTTTTTTAATTGCAAATAATTTAGATAGATTTATTTAGTGTCAGTGAAGCAATAATATAAATTGTTCTTATATACCACTTTACCACACATCACTTATGTTTCTTGTAGTAAATTGATAACAATAACATCTATCTGTATTAAAGATTATATTCTCTTAATATAAAATAAAGTGTTATTTCTATTGGAAGATTTGGAATTATTGATTTTAAATATGAATTTTAATAAATATGTATAATTTCATTTTTGGAAATTGAGATGAAATCTAATCACGTAGTGAAACCGAAGCATCAATAAGGAAGTTGTAAAAAAAAAAATCACCATCTTTCTGTTGGATTAGCATTTTAATTTTTTTTCTTTAAAGTTTTAATTCTATGATGAAAAAATAAAGTATTGGGAATTGATTCGTATAATGTATGTAATCATCATTTCTTATATTTTGTAATGGAATATGTTTTGCATATAGTATTTGTTTTATTCTTAAAAATATAAGATAAGTTATTATCGATATTATTTTGTTGGTTAACTTAATGATGGCAACAACTACATTAATTATAGTCTTTTTTTTTCTCATGTGTCAAATGCATGCACTGGGAAGCAAACCTGGGCCAGCTGCTTGGAAGGCAACTATGCTAACCATTAGGGCACCAATGCTTTACTTAAGCCTTTGATATTTGTGCAAATTTTCAAACTTCCAACACCAATTGTGAATGTGTTTAGGTTTAATAAATGTGATAAGATCAAAATCCCTATAATAGATAACAAAGTTTATAAAATTTGGGTAAATCACAAAGAATGACTTGTAAAAATAAAGGTCTAATTATTATTATTGAATTGTTATTATTTTTAAGTTATGTTCTACAATATTTCATTATATATAAACTATTGTATCTGTATATGCACAAATAAATGCTATATATGATATAACTATATATATATATATATGTTATATATAGGGCTCACAAATAAGCTCTTAATAACTTTGCAGAATATCCCGAACCCAGACTGGTTTCTGCTACTGGCTTTCTCAGTGAGGTGCTTAGGATAGATCGAATGCTTGAATATCCTAGCACCTCACTGAGGAAGCCAGTAGCAGAAACCAGTCTGGAGTTTGGGATATTCTGCAAAGTTTGTTAAGAGCTTATTTGTGAGCTCTATATATAACATTTGTAATACAAGGCTTTCTTTTCTAGATAAACAAATTAAATACACTACTATTATTGGTCAGATGGCAGGTAATATAGTCAAAAATGAAATTTAAAAGTCTCTCATAGTACAACTCAAGGAAATATTAATTTGTAGAAAGTATTTAAATATGTTTTCTGAGAAGCTATTATTGATTAATGCATATGTGTGTCTGTGTTATTATTATTTTTTTGTTGTTTGAAAGACACAGTTGATTTTTTTTAAATGTACAAACAGAATAACACATCAAACATAATAAAATAGAATATTTGGAAAATTTCTGCAATAATTATATTAAGATAACAATTAGCTAAAATAGTAAAGCCAACATTTATTTAAAAGCATATGTGTGCATGAATGCAATATCTATATATTTAAAACTTAATTAATTTAAAATTATAAATGCAAAACTAGTAAGCTAATTTATTTAATTTAGCATTATAATTCAGTTAAAAGATATTTATTAAAATGAATTTATTAAAATAAAATGTCTGAGAATTTTAAAGGGACTTTATAAATTATTAGCATAATATTAAAAAGTTGGTATTATTATTATTTTTATTTTAGTCAATGTCAAAAATTTATGTACTTAGAATAAATCCAGACTTTTATGATCAGCTGCTCTCCCACATTACCACAGAAATGGTCAATTTTTCTCCATAAAAACTTTTAAAAAGTAAAGAGTTGTGGGTAATGGTGACAAATTAAGATACCAGCTAATTAGAGTCTATAAATATGACCTCTTGTAAAAATTAAATCAGTGTTTGTGAAACTATAATGCATCCAGGATGCAGTCAAATTAAATTTTGAAATAGCCCTTTTGATTATTGTCTCTAGATTGGCAAAGTAGACAAATTCACGCTGGGCATTTTGACTAGCTAGCAAAATGTATCTGCTCTTCAAACAAAATGGATAATCTACAACAGTAAAAACAAGACTTATCATCAAATGCTATTTTAAGAAAAATCTCATTTAATGTTTTCAATTATTTATCGAATTTTGGAAAATTGCTTATGAGATACTCACTGTAACACCAATCAAATCATTTATCTCTTTCAAAATAACTTCAACATATAAATAAACTTTGGAGTTACTGCTTAATTCTTAATGAAGATCTACGAAATCAACTCTGTTTATGGATTATTATTTATTTGCTAAGTTTTATAGATTATTAAAATGGCCTGAACTATAAAAAAAATAAATGAAATATGTTTAAACCAAAGAATTATTAATCTACTGCCTTTAAAATTCGCGATAAACACCAACCATAAGAATATTATTCTACAAGTGTTCTCTAAAGAATTAAACCACACCTTTTACATAAAACTACAATTCAACATCAGTTCCATAATAATGGAATAATGATTATGAATACCCTAATATAAAAAATATAATAAACATCATAAATGTATCAGTAGACATTCTTAAATGGATTAATGTGCTAGCTAAGCAATCCAGAGGAGAATTACTAAATGTGCTTTATTAAATCTTTTAAATTCATTATATTAAGTGTTATGGATTTAAACCTGTAAAATGAATGACATTGTGCTTCCAAATTAATGTTTAGTGCTTATATTAAATTATTGCCAGTAAATTATAAATATTGGAATATTCTGCAAAAGTGTAATGGTGAAACTGAGTAGGATTAGTATTTGAGAAATTACTACATAAACTTTGTTTATAATTGTTGAATTATTTAATTTGTAATTATTATTAGCATAGTAATAAATAAATAATAAAGTTCTCAAGATAATACTTACATAGAAACGTACAGGTAAGAACTTTATATTGTTATTAATAGCATTAGATTATGAGTGTAATATATATGATTTATATATTATATTAAAGACAGGTTGAATTTAATAAACAAACTTATAAACTTTAGTAAATTCATACATGTTTAAGAGACTTTGTGCTTTATTAGTCATTAAATTTCACTTCAGATTAATAGATAGCTAAACATTCTGAATAGATGATTAAATTACTAAGGATTATTTGTCTGTATTATGTCTATAATATTTGTAAAGTTTGAAAAGCTACACTACATAATAAAGTATTATTATAGTATTAATAAAACAAATCATAATTGTGAGTTGAGGTGCACTTTTAACTAATTACTTCAACTTTAAATATAATATAAGAACTATAGCAAGTCATTCTAGTAAAAGATATGAATGTCATAATGAGAGAAGCTATGTATTTTGTGTGGCATTATTGGAAGTAATAAGTAAACAATTTTGCTTGCTCCCAAAAGTGTTAAAGAATTAGACAACTCTTATAGAATGAGATTCATAATATATTAATTAATGTGTTACAAAGATAATGAAGATCATTATAAAACGTTATTATCCTTCTATAAGTAAGATTAGATTTTGACTTAATATTGATCCATTTTCTCCAGTAGAGTGTCTTACGTTTGCAACACTTTAGAATTACACGCATAATCATAAACCAAGATTAGCTTATTCACGAAAATAAACAAAAATATTGATTAATATTGTTATAGAATTTTATTACTAGTTTATTCCCTACGCTTATAATTTTGTTTATATATTTACTATTTATAATAAAGCAATTGTTATATTTAAATACATCTGTCTGGCATTATTGAAGTCTTCGTTATTTGCATATCGTTCAAATAAAAGATAATATTTCCAAGCTATTAAATTACAAGTTCATTTATTAAATTTATATACACCATTTATTCCTATCTGAAATACAAATTAATAGATTAGGGTGTTGTACAATAAAATTCTTTTTCATTCATCATATCTAGAATAATTTAATAAAGTTTAAATCTCTAATCTTTTAATTGAATGATTAAGATTGATTTAATTAAGAAGCCTGAGAATTAATTAATTCAACATATACAACTAAAAAAAGAGAGTTAATTTGCTAGCCTTATTTAAAAGAACATATTAATTTGTATAAAAGTAGTTATTTACACAATATATCGCAACAGAATACACGTAATTAAAAATACATCAAGATTATTACCATACATCTATAAGAATATTCTCAGAAATTCGTTAATCTTAATGTGCTATAAAATTCTGTAAGAGCTATTATTATGCATTTTTATGTGGAAAATAAACAATAATTCATTTTAATTTACTTTTGATAAGTGTGGCACAACCAATATCAAAAGCACCCTAGTAAAATGCACTCTTCTCAACTGCTCGTCTTTTGTTTCTTCCTGATAGCCACTTGAATTTTAGGTTATAATATATGTGTGTGTGCGTGTTCTCAGCTCTTGTATTTATAATTCAGACATAATCAACCCTTAGAGATAATATTGGTTGATTCTAAAATAATATCCTGCAATGACTGATTGATTATTAATCATAGTATCAATGAGTAAAATGTCACAACAATTTTAATATTGGTTTAGTTTTTTTCACATTATATCAATAGTAGTGATACATCAAAGGTACCAGAAAGCAGTGAAAATTCTAAAGATAATTATTATAAATCTATGTATTTTATAAATATAGACATATATATGGATTTTATTTGATGCAAACTGTTCAAGATCAGAACAGAGGTACTAGGAAGCTGTCAAAGTTTAAGATTGATATAGCTTAGTGAAACTCAACTTCCAGAGGAAAAAAATGTTTTACTAGAAAAGATGGAAAGTGATTGTTTTTTGGAATGAATTTGGTCAGTGAGAGATGAATGCTTGGTGCTGGATTTGTGATAAATTCTAATTTAGCATCTACTGTTAAAAATTCCACATTATATCAATAAAAGGTTAATCAGTGTTAAAACTTGTCTTTCACAATGATATTAGTGCTCATTTAGTTAATGTCCATGTTCCAGTCTTAGATTTAAAGAATTTAAAGAAAGGAACATTTTATCCCTTGCTGGACCAGCATTATTACAGCAATAAAATATTTTGTTCTTTCTCGGAGACTTTAAATTTAAACATTGACTCAAACACATTTGAAATGATGTTATTTGTGCTGATATGCTGTTATTAAATTATTGTACAACACATGTATTGACTATCACAAACAAATTATTTACAGAAAAACAGTATAAAGAATATGAATGTATCAGAATATAAGAAAAGTTCATATTACATGAGCATTTACAATGACGTATAGATCATAGATTAAAACAGTCCAAGATTAATATGATAGATGATCTATAAAGTAAATCTGAAAATGTATGTTTTTTTAGACATATCTAATATATGTACGAAATTTCAATAATTATTAAATACCAATTTGCTATTTTGGAACCCTAGAATTGTCATACTAATAAATTTTGGAATTCTATTAAAGAGTGAATTAAGAATACAAACTAATCTCTTTTTGGCTTCACTAAAAAGAAAAATAAGAATGGTTTTCTGACATTGATCTTGTTATTTAATAAAAAGGAAATATGATATTCTTTGCTTGGAATAACAATAAATTAATAAACATCACATGATCACCATTATATGACTATATAAGCTAATGAACTTGGATTGAAAATATTATAGTGTTTTCAATTTAAGACTCATAGTTTTGTAGTTAAGTAGAGGTAAAAGGTGGCTGCTGGAGGGTTGCATTAGATCCTAAGATCTAGGTACAGTGCTCTCAGATCCAAGGCTCATCACTGATGAAGGCCACAAGCCAGAAACTAGTCTGGGGATATTGGATGAGTAGGCACTAAATAGGAATTTTATGCACAAGCCTTCTGGCATCCATTGATTACTCCGGCTTGCACTGAGTGGCAATATGTATAGAGAGTTTTGGCTGTTTTAATAATAAATTAAATATAGAATATTATAATCTGAAAGCAGCACTTTAATAATTTGCAAGAAGGCTTAAATACATTTGTTGTATTAAAACTATCAAGAAGATGCAGTCATTTGCTGATTATGATCTTTTTCATGCATTGAATGCAACATATGGACTCAAGAAACAGGATAACAATTCTACTAAATCCAGAAAAAGCACCATTTTATACGATGATAATGATATATTTTGAAGAGTTGGAAGAATTATTTTTAACAACTTTGGAAATAATAATAGACAATTTGATATAAAATCTTTCAATGATATATCCATTTTAGTTACTCATGTATGTTTGGACAAAGAATACACAATGTTGTGAAGTCAAAACACCTCTTAAAAATGGAAAAGTGGCAACTTCTGGTTTAATTACTGGAAAAGGTTTGAAATATGGTGTGATATGTTAGCTTCAAAAACATCAGAATTTTTTAGAAATATATAGATAAATGATGTTGAATAAGAAGATCTTAAGAAAGCTTATATTGTTTCAATTTTTAAAAATAAAAAGAGTAGACAAAACTTTAGTAATTATCATAAAATATTGTTATTAACCACTATAAAAAAGGTACTTTAAAGAATTTTGTTTATATAGAATGCTTTCAATCATGGATGAATGGTTATCAAAAACACAACGTGACTTTAGAGAAAGAAGAAGAATTATGGGTGTAAGTTTTTGTTATCAGGAAAAATGTAAGAAAAGTGTTAGGAACAGAGAGCATTTTTTGAAATTAGTTGATTTTTTACCAAACATTATTCATATTATAAAGTTTTTATATGATGGAAAAAGAGGGCATGCTATTATTTCAGTTGAAAGATTTGAGGCATTGGAATAGAGACTGGTGTTCATCAAGCATATGTATTTATTTGTACATTGTTTTCAATTTTTATGACAAATGTTGTTGAAACTTTTATAAGTGCTTTAATAAAACAGGGCTCAAGATGTAATGCAGGTTTGATCTTGGAATTTTTTAATTTGAATCAATTAAGAGAAGAAAAAACATTTCAACTTTTTAGATTTTGTACTTAGGATATGCTAATGATGGTTCTATTTTTGATAGCTCAAAAGACAATCTACAGATAATAATTAATGTTTTGAGTGCAA
Source organism: Epiperipatus broadwayi (assembly GCA_028023455.1). NCBI lineage: Eukaryota > Metazoa > Onychophora > Udeonychophora > Euonychophora > Peripatidae > Epiperipatus > Epiperipatus broadwayi. Next base: position 3,685,410 of record JAQFVV010006266.1, on the reverse strand, counting down.
CACTTAAAGATTCTAGTATAATAATTATTGTTCAAAAAACATGTTCTTTAGCATTGAGATCCAATCATCAACTACACTTAGTTTGGATAGTTATCAACTTGAGAATGTAAATCAAGTAGAAAAGTGGAAATAGATTTGAGATACAATTAAGATTCCTATGCACTGTAGTGTCTTATAACATTTTAAAAATAGAGTATTTTATCATAGAGAAGTAATTAGACAGCAGAATTAAATGTATATAAAGGTGTTATTTTAACTAATTTGTTGATATACTACTGATGCACTATGAAGACATGAGAAAAATTTAATTTACGGATACTATTTTAAAGTTTTAAAAATACAATGGCAAAATCATAAATCCAATCATTTTTTCTTAATTACTGAATGTAATACTACAGGAGTCTATTGTTTTAAAACCATACCATCATTGGATTGCACATACAAAATGAATGATTAATGCAAAAAATCATAAAGAATGTTTCATGGTGAACTTGAATATAGTTTTTATGGGAGAGGTAAGTTTCCTCAGTGTTATAAGGATTATTTCAAAGGTATTCAAACATAATATTGATTGCTTCCAATGAGAAGACATGGCAGAGATAGAGATATTTTAAAAATAAATATCTGCTGCAGAAGTAATTAAAATGCAGCATCCCAAAATATTAAATAAATAATGGATCAGCATGATTTAAACATGAATATATTTGTGTTTTACAGATTTGTTTTTATCACCACTGCAGAACTCATTTTTAGAGCAGTTTGTTCCTTATGTTTTTTTCGTTAGAGTTGGAACAGCATATTCATTTACAAATATATACTATATATGTATGTAAATGGCAATCTACCTATTATATATATATATATAAATACATACAATATTTAAATACAAGTGTGTTTTATACTGAACTTAATGTAATTAGAAAGAAATTGATCGCAAACCTTCAAGCTCCATAGAGCTATTCATTCCATCTTATACAACCAATCCACAGAACCACATTCATGCAAAAAGGATAAATAATCTCCAATATACATATTTTGTGATGAGCCCTTATATACATATATATATATATGTATATAACTCGCTTATATTGAATGTTTCATATATATAAGTTGAGGAATTTGAACTCAGGATGTTTCAGATTATTCATCCTTCACTCTATTTCAAGCAATCAAGACACATGATCACCCACATATGTAAAAGATACATGATCTCCAATATATGTATATCATGCAGAACCACCATTCATCAATTGGACCGGATCAGAATGTCCTACACAGATATACAATCATTGCCTGGTTTATTTTAAGGGAGCAATTCCCCAAACTTTAATAGACAGACTTCAGTCTTCTCACTTTTTCAATTATTCACCCATTCACTTAATTAAAAAAACAATCATATAATAATGCTCAAAGTCCTTACTGGATTTAATATTGTAATCATATCCATGTAGACATCACATCAATCTAACCCCTCTTATTATAAGATCATTATATATCCATATATATTAATAGGAAAACAATAGGCTAAACTTATACTAAAGTAATATAAACTGAGCACTGATTGTATACATGTGTGGGAGACAATGATTGATTGCTGGTTTTTCACGAAATACATATATTAGGATTCGTGTATCTTTCTCGCATGTGTGTGGTCATGTGTATCAGCTGCTTGACATGGAGTGAGGATAAATGAATTGAAAAATTCTGAGTTCAAACCACTCTATTTGCATATATATATATATATTACAATGCTAGTTTATTTATTATATACAGAAAAAGAAGTAAAAGCGTTTACAAAATCATATATTAAGAGTGAATTTTATTGAGCAATGTTTTTTGGAAATATATATACAAGTCTGTCACGTGTGGATATGAAACTTGGTTAAATGGATTTTCGTAATACATGACTACTAAATTAAGAGTCAAACTTTTATAATAAATAGCTCATATAAATGAAGGTGCTACATCGATGAGAGATATTTTTTTCTCAAAGTAGAATCGATGGTTTAGATCAAGACAAGTGTATAAGTTTGATATTCTTTTTTATTAATGTACCAAAGATTAAAATATTAAAATTTATTATATATAGCACATTGAAGATTTGATATCATTTCAATTCATTATATATATATAATATTAAGATTGCTGTGAATTATAATGTCATTTTGTTAACAAAATCTTTATTAAAGAGATTTTTTTTTTTTTTTTGTAATAGTTTGTTATATACGTATGTACAAAAGAACGAAAAAAATATTTGGTATTTCAACTTGTTGAATACATTTAATGTATTCAAACGTGACAATAGATTTTCTAGAGCTATTGTATAATTTTTAGATCTATGAACGCATATGGCAATTTTTATTGGCATACCTTGTCATTAGGATAATGCGATTAAATTTGAAAAGAGGAGAATTTAAAATCAAGACTATAATTATGAAAAGATTTAGTTGTGTTAGATAAAAATTTCCCAGAAAGATGTGTATGTTACTATTCATTTTAAAATATTAAAATACAGGAGTTTCGGTATTAAAAAAGAGTAGAATCGCTAATTGCTTAAATTGTCTTTCAGTGAAATATCTGGTTCTAGTTTTAAAGCATAGAAAATTATATATTTTATGGATTTGCTCTCTTTAATTATTTTTTTTATTATTATTTTAAACAAAAAAAAAGCACATATATATATAAATAAATAGAAAAGGATATGGTAACAAAAGAAAGGAGAAAAAAAAATAAAATGGATTTTTTCGGTAGTATGGCTGCCTACTATAACAGTAAAAAACCACATACGCACACTATACACACACATATATAAATATAATTCTTTTAAGATTTTTCCCATGTAGTTCTCACGAAAACAGCTAGAAAACACTACTTAAACCTTTCATTTATTTTAACATACAAAATAAAAATGGCGAAAATAATTTTTGACTCAATGTCTATAGAATTATTACACCCATCCATCCTATATATTTATTATTTTATAATCAATGTGTGATGATTCGGATTAATTTGGGATCTTTAATCAGACGAACATGACCTGAAGATGTACAAGTTTACTTGTCTTAGAATTGAACTCAGATTATGATCATAATAAAGAGATATGCTAGTCACTTTATTATGAAGTTCTATATTCTTAAAAATGCACACACACACACCTACATATATATGTAGATGTGTGCGTATGACGAAATCTGTCAAATTAGCATTATATGTTGAAGTTACGTAGAGCAGAAATGAAAATGGCTACAAAGTATCATTTTTTTTTATTACAGACAAATTTCTAAAGAGGTAGAAATGAGAATCCGATCTGCATTTGGTATTTGTCTTATAAAGATTAAAAAGAAATTGTATGCTAAATATGCTTTAAAAGATTAAATAGTACTAATTAGATGAGGCATTGGTTGTAAAAGTTCTCAATTCTTTAATGTTCACAATAATTTTGGTTTCAAGTTAATGAAACCTGCAAATAATCACAAAATAATAAAAAAAAACTTATTACCAAAAAACAACAACAACAACATAAAATTAGAGTGAAACAACCCCTGCCAAGGTCATGACACTTCTTAACCATTGTTATTTGGCAAAACAATTTATCATGAGATTCATTAGTATAATATTTATGGTTCAGTTTTCATTTAAAGCTATTGGTTTTTAATATGAGTTCTACAACGTAGTTTGCAATGAGAATGCAAAGCTTCAAACTTTTCAATAGAGAAAAGCAAACATGTTATTGGACAATCACTATTTATACTTTTCTTGGGAAATGTTAACGAAAGCCTACTAGTTAGATTGTATTTTTCCAATTAGTCCTGAATTCTGATGAATTATATATTCTACTATGGTGTTTTTTAAACCCAATTATCAATTTGTATAGTACCTATGCATTTGATAGGAAAAACTTTTTTTAATAAATATATGTTACCTGTTTTTATTTATGGATCTGAGACTTGAACACTTAATAGAAGAGCAATAAAGTCACTTCAGGCCACTCAATGATGTATGGATGGCTATATGTCAGAAGTAACATGAAGAAATCAAAAACTAAATACATCAGTGAGAGAACAAACAGATGTTACTGTCATCATTGAAAGAATTAAGAAATTGAAATGGAGAAGGGCTGGACATATTGTTAGAAAAGATGATAATAGATGGACAGTTGAAATCTTAAACTTAATTCCAACAGATTATAAAAGTCCTAGAAAGAGACAAATGTAATATAGTTGAATAAAATAAGGAATTATGCTGGGCTGATGTGGAGAAGAGAGGCTAGAGATTGAAGAAGTTGGATTGCATTTGAAGAAACCTTCATTCTGAAGTGGATAGATAAAGTTTGAATATGATGAATGATAATAACATACAATCTTCTGTTTGTTTTTGAATATTTTAATAGATTAGTTTCATTTCATGATACAAGCATTACTTTTTCAGCAAGAATATTCTAATTTTTACATCATATCAGAGACAATCAAAAATTATTTTAAGTTATAGGATAATACTGATATCACAATCACATAATATATTTATTATATATTTTTAACAATCAGGGACATTTCTTAAACAGTCAGTAAAATATATTCTACAATACCATCTTTCAAAGAAACAGAGATGCTTATTATAAAAAAATATCTTTTAAGACTTTTTTTTTTGATATTGTTTTAGTATTAGTGGCTTTAAACCAATATAAACTACAAACCTTTTTTGAATATGGTGGGATTCCTATGCCATATTATAATGATAAAATATAAATTCAATGTTTGCAATTTTTGTTAACTTCTATATGTATGTGTATAATAAAATAACATTTATTATATTTAAAATATTGATATAATTATAATTATCTATACTATATTTGGTGGTGTATAGGATGCACTTTTAACCTCAAAATATGCCTAAAATATGGGATGCATCAAAATTCTGAGTTGAAATTTTTAAGTCAATCAAAAACTTCTGATTTATAATAAAATAACTAAAATTGTTCTCTGGTAGACTGATCTACAGTAGTACACACTTCTCCTTCTAGATATCTCTTGAGGGGTCCCTTTTGCATTAATCTTCCAAATGACATTATCATATGAAATCATGGATAGATATAACACTGTTTTATGTAAAGTGGATTTCATGTATTTTTTGATTTTTATAATGACTAAAAGTTGGAACATTCTTTAAAAAAAAACAACAGGCAAACAGTTATAATGCTTGAAAGAACTAACAAGCAAGTTTTTCTGGAAAAACACAAGTTACATGTACTTTAATAGAAGTTTTGAATTTACCACATACCAAAATAGTGTGGTGAGAGAAGTCAAATGTCAAAATGATCCTGATTTTCTTTTTTTTTTTTTGGATGCATATGGTGACAGCAACACATATTTTATTCATAATAATCAAGCATTTAAAACCTACAAATTCAAAAATTTTTCTGTGATGTGGTAAAATGTAAATCTCTCATTTTGTTGCAAAGTGAGGAATGCATGTTTCATCATGACAGTGCAACTAGCATGTAAATCTTGAGTATAAACAGTTTTTTAATAAAATTCAGCATAACCCAGCTTATTCATCAACCATATTCACCTGATCTTGCTCTGTGCAACTTTTTTATAATCTCTTGAATAAAAAAATGACTTAATTTTTTTTTGTAAATTAGAAGTGGTGAAGAAAAAATGATTGAGACATTAAAATGCATTACTTTGAAAGTATTTCTGGACTATTTTGAAAATCAAAAATACATTTAGACTAGTGCATTGCATTAAGTAGACTATACTTTAAAAGATATTTCAATTTTGCAACACCTAAAAATAAATATATATATTTTTTTTACAAAATTTCTGTCATTTTTGTGACACCCCTCGTATATTGCATTTTATTTTTTTGTAAAACAGTGGTTTTACATAAATTGTTTCCATATTTTTTTCCTGTTCTATAATGATAATAAGTTATATGATATATTTTATGCTTCATTACTGAAAGAAGTACAATTCCAGTAAAATTATGGTCAGATCCACTGACATTTCAAGGTTACAATTCATCCAATGTGAGCATGCATGATCACTTTGCAAAAATGCAAAAAGTAGATTTGTCAAAACATTATCAGTGTTCTGTAATATTTTATGTTGACTTTATTTGGAAAACATGACTCAAAAACCAATGCAGATTCTGCTATGATATTGCATTCAGGTTGTGATTGATTGTTCATGCTAAAGAGCACAGAAACAGTACAGTAGAGAAGAATTTTGGATCACCACCAACTAAAAACTTGATAAGAACTTGGAGAAGATAGGATAAGGATCTACAAAAAAGTATATATAGTAAATACAATTTGCAACATGAAATTACTAAATGACTAGAACTAGAATATAAATTAAAAACTTTAGAATCTCGGGATTTTCAAAAAGACTGATAACTACTAATAAAGGCATCAGTGATTTTTGCAGAATCAACATCATGGTATTCTAAATTTGTAAAAAGAAATGACTTACATTTGTGGACTAAAACAAAAATAGTTCTGAAGATGAATTTCTGGGTTTTGAGAATAAAGATTAAAAGGTACCTAACTACAATGTTCCCTAGTTACATTTTTGTAGATATAAATGATTATAAAATTAGTACAGTAAGCCATTAGGAAATTCATGAAAAAATGTTAAAAGTTTATTTCTTTAAAAAAATGTATATAAAAAGTGGTATGCATCTTATATATCATTGCTTCTTACACCCCAGTTAAATATGGTTTACTAAATAAAATATTTTTCTTATATGAGTGATTATTTAATATCTATATTTCTTCAAAGTTATATACATAATCTTGTAATTAAATATTAATAAATACAGTAACATAAATAAATCATCACTTTAAAAACTTTTATCCATCTAAGAGTGCTTCCCACTAGCTTTATAGTCTTTGTCAACTAACTCTTTCAAACATTTCCAAGTTTAACCTTCCCATAATTCATTGATTTTTACATTTTCTGCCTATCTATTTATTAAGTCATGCATGCATTTATATATTAACATAGCTTACTTTTATTATAGTTTCTTTCAATTTTTAATATTTTCACATTATTATACTCCAAATTAAAACCATATATACATCATCTATTATGTTCATAAAAAAACGATGTTGAAACAGTATCATTTCCATTCAAATTTTGTATAGTTTTTTGAACTCTTTTTAATAACTGCAAATGCTCTTTAGTTCTTTTTCTCAGTGTACATCTAAAACCTCATTCTTAATTCAAAATTTCATCATATATAAATGGAGATGTAAATGTGGCAGTGGATATATAGGGGAATCAAGATGTATATTTGAAAAAAAGAACTAAAAAGCACTTGCAGATATTTAAAAAAGTTTGAAAAAACTATACAAAATTTGATTGCAAATGATAATATTTCAACATTGGTTTTTTATGATCATAATAGATTACATATATATGGTTTTAATTTGGAGTATAATAATGTGCAAATATTACAAATTGAAAGATACAAGAAAAAGAAAATAAAGGAAGCTATGTTAACATGTAAATGTAAGCATGACTTAATAATCAGACAAGCAGCAAATGTGAAAATAAATGAATTGTAGGAAGGTTAAACTTTGAAAGTGTGTTAGAAAGTATTAGTTGACAAAGACTATGAAGTTAATTGAAAGTGTTCTTAGATGGATAAAAGTTTTTAAATTTGTACTTTATATATATTTATGTTACTGTAGGTGACCAAGCTGATTAGGATTTTGCAGACCATCCCAGTCTTATTTTTATTTATTAAATGCCCAAGAGTCTCACCAAGGGTTTATTTTTTAAAAACACAAACTGTATAGTAAAGGTAAAATACACCATTTTCTTATCTAATTGTATGAACATTCTATTTAGTTGTTATTCATTATTTGACCCAATAAGTTAGACCCACATCAGTTGCATCATTATATATGTATAGAAAATTTAATTATTTAGCTATTTTAATGGCTAATAAGCTATTTAAAGGTAATATATGTTGTTGTCTGTTAACTCAATTGGTGTTCATGTTTGCTGGTCACACAGTCTCAGTCAGGGACACAGCAAATTAGTGGCACAGTCATTTGAACTGAGGGAAAAGGCAGAGAGTTAAAATCATTAGCAATTTAGTGGCAGTCATAATGGGAGCTTAGGATATTGACCAAAGTTGGTAATGGGACAGTTAATAGTAGTCAGTAAAATGAGTTCATTGGGTCAAAATAGCATAGTGGAATTCGAAGTTAGTAATGCATCTGAATGGTCATTATATATAATGCAGTTAGAAAATTATTTTATATTGAACAGTATTGAAGATAAACAGAAAATAGCAGTACTCCTGTGTCTTGCTGCCAAAACAGTAATAGAGGTCATTAGTGGATTATTTGAGATACCCATAACAGAGAATGTAAAGTATGAGGAATTAATAAAGAGTTTTAGCAATCATTTTAGCTCTCATCTGTCCTGTCAGATAGTTCACTTAACAGTGCAAAACAGGAAGCAATTTAATAGTGGAAAAATTAAAGAGTATAACTCAGCTCTGAGGGAACTGGTAAAAGATTGTTGTTCTTTTGAGATCATTGAAGAAATACTCATGGATCAATTATTATGAGGGATATCTGATAATAGTCTTAGACAACAATTACTAACAGAATCTAATATCACTTATGAAATGGCCATTAAGAAAGGCACAGCATATCAATTAAGTCTTGAAAAAGCTCAGTTTTTAGAACTAAAATGAAGGGAAATGCTAAGGCAGTGTTCAAGTCAGAAAAGGAGAGTACTAGTCTATCGAAAACTGATCGCAGCAGAAATTCTAAAATAATATGTTTTTGACTATTGTTTTCTATTGCATTGCCAAATGTATATCATATAATATTCAACTGACCAAACACATTACTACTTTTACAATGTTTTATTATCCACCCTTTCCTGCACTTTACAGTTTCGATTGCTCCAGTAATCTTCTTCAGAATGTTATATCTCCTAATCTCAACTGCAATCTTCTTTAGAATGTTATATCTCCTAATCTCAACTGTAACAGTTGAGATTAGAAGATATAACATTCTGAAGAAGATTGCTGGGGCAATCGAAACTGCAGGGACAGGTGGATAGAAAAGCATTGTAAAAGTAGTAAAGTGTTTGGTCAATTGAATATTATATGATAGGTTTTTGCTGTGGAAAGAGGGATCACAGTGCACTTGGTGCATATGTGTAACCAGGAGAGTAATAGTAAAGGCAAGAATAAATTACCAGTGCATGCAAATGGGGAATTGCTAAAATGGTTAAACAATGGACATCCAAGATTTAAATCCATTTATGATTAAGTTAGTGCTTTGTGGAAAAAAAGGTGTCAATGGAAATGGATAATGGATCAGGTATTTCCCTAATGTCACTAATAGACTGGATGTTGCTGTCATCAGCTAACATGGAAAGTGAATTAGACAAAAGTAACATTAGAGTGTATGATATAAATGAAAATTCATTAAGTCTATTAGAACATGTAATAGAACATATCAACCATCATGAGAAAAAATGTATTTACCTTTATACATTGTAAAAAGAAGATTCACTCTATAGTTGGGAGGGAATTGTTCCAAATACATTACTAAAAATCCAAATCAATATTACAAAAAATCTCTCCTAAATAGAAAATAGCATACAAATACCTGAATTTGTTTAATGAGGAATTGGGATTTATTACTATGAGGCCATTGAAATAGAGTTACTGGGAAATGTGACTTACTGTGTGTAAATCTCATAAAATCTTGTTTGCTCAAAAAAAGAAAGTGACTGAAAAATTAAAGTCTTTGGTCACTAAGAATGTATTAAACATTAATTGAAATATCAGAATGGACCATGCCTTTAGTAGTAATAACTAAGCCAAATAGTGAAATTACATTATGCGGTAATTACAGAACTGTAAACAAATATCTAAACAGGGGAGTACACCCTGTTCCAAATGGAAGGGAAGTGCTGGAAAATCTTCAAAATGCTTCACATTTTGCAAAGTTGGATTTGAACTCCACATTCCACCAGATATGAATAATGGATAAATCAGCTGTAGTATTAGCTGTGACAATACCAATGGGCTTATTTAAAGGTAAGTATTTACTGTTTGGCTTATCAACTGCTCCTAACATTTTTCAGACAATAATTAATGCATTGATAGAGTGTCTAGAGGGAGTTATCCCCTACTTTGATGATATATTCATCAATGCAAACTTAGAGGAGGTGCTGTGGAAAATGTTCACAGTATATAGAAATTAAATATATTTGAGTGAAACTAAATGCCCAAAAAAGCATATGGCATGCAAAAGAATTGGGGTTTCTCAATCACATAATTTCTGATAGTGGGGGAAAAACCAGTACATGAAAAAGTAAGAGCCGTGCAAAATGTGACAAAACCTACAAATGTTAAACAATTACAGGCATACTTGGGATTGATACATCTTTTTCAAGCCATTTTTGGCGAATAAAACACACGTAGGAAAATCTTTGTATGTCTTATTGAGAAAAGATCAAAAATGGCAGTGGTTAAAAATTCATGATGAAACTTTCAGCAAAATGAAAGCTCTGTTGTCTTTGGACAAATTGTTAGTATACTTTAAAAGTAATTCTACTGATGCTTTAGAATGGGGTGTAGGGATGGTCTGCTCCCATATATGTTACAAGGGGGAATGCCTTATTGCATACATATCCTGTACTCTCTTAACAGCAGAGAAACTACAGTCAGATCAATAAAGAAACTTTAGCTATTATTTTTTCATTCTGAAAAAATGTCATCAGATTCTAAAAGCAAACTAATAAATAGACATTTATAACTTCCAAATTCCATATAAAGTATATATTTACTAAGATAATAAAGCCATTTAATCAAGACTTTAATAGGTTTATAAATGTAGATGATAACAATCAAGTCTTAAGCTATCAACAATCTCAACCTGTAGTCAAGGCAACCTCTTTTTATGTGTTAAAGGAGATTGCCTTGGCTACAGGTTGAGATTTCTGATTGCTTAAGCATTGATTGCAATAAAGCCAATTACTCAAGTCTTTAATAGGTTTATAAATATAGATGATAACAATTAACCATTAAACTATCAGCAATCTCAATCTGTAGTCAAGGCAACCATTTTAACAATAAAGATAGTACTGCCTTTCTCTATGGTCTGATATATTTGTATAGACACTAAACTTAAACATATCACACCATAGATTATGGTGGTATCATCTCTATTGTTAAAGAAGGTTGCCTTTACTACAATTTGAGATTTCTGATAGCTTATAGGTTTATTGCTATATATTTTATAATGGGATGGGAGAATATGAGGAACTTGGGTTGATGAAAAAACATTTCAGATATAAAATTTACAAACAAGTATAAATATTTAAGATATAAGATTTAAGTAAGGTATAAGTAAGATATTATTAAAGTATGATATTGAAGTAATGTTTAATATCACAAAATATATAAGAAATGTTATGACATAAGAGCATGAGATCAATAGATCTCTGACAAATCAGCTCAGTTAACTCTTTAGAGCAACTACAAGTACAATTAACCATACATCAAACAACATTATCAATAAATAAAAGTACGTATAAGTACTATTCAAAAGTAATAATCATTCATCATCATGAATGATGAACTATCAATATAATTAACAGTATATTTGGTGACTGGTTTTGAAATGGGTCTACTGTAGACCATGCTAAGTATTAAGCCTTTGCCAGCTTGGAGCAATTATTTAAATATAATTTGGTTGCACCATCTAAAGTGATGTCCATCAGAATACATAACCATAAAAACAATAATACTGGGATATTGAAACATGCTGACCATCATCAATGTACTGGCTACTTAATACCATTAATGTATTGACCAACTATAAACTTAATTTTTAATAAGTCTAAATCAAAATAAAATGTAGTGCATAGGCTTTGAAGAATATTTTTGTCATGTAAACCAGGGAAATCTCATACTGGAATGCCCCTGCACTAAAATAGTCCCCTTTTTACATATCAAATCATTATGCTCAAATCTAGCCCAAAATATCACAAGCTCTATGGTCAAGAGATGATGCAAATACATAACATAATCTAAAAACCATTTAGAATTAAGCCACTGGAAAAAATTTAACAACTGAATATAAGTTTATTAATAACAATAACAAAAAATGAAGTTAAAATATCTAAAATAAAGCTATACACATATAAACTTTTTGATTAACATAAATTAAAAAAACTATCATATTGTGATTTACATGATTAATACAAAATTCAAGTTATTACACTGATTTACAATACTTTTTAATGAGTTTACCTACAACACATTTGTATGTAGATATGTGCACAAACATGCCTTTTATAATATACAAATGAACACATTTCAATTGACATTTAATAAAATTTAAAAATGACTAAATTTTACATATGTGTTTACTTGACTAATATACAATATTCAAGTTAATATATTGTTGTTTACATATATGTTCTAATAGGTTTACTTAATATATTCAGGACATTGCATGTGGCTAATAACATCTGAACACATTTGAATTTTCATAAAATAATAAAATAAATGATTAAAATTCATATGTGTCTATTTGACACACATTCATATTTGCACATAGATGTGCAGGACAACTGATTTAACATATAATGAAATTATTCTATCACATTTGAATTTATAAAAATAATAAATGACATTAATTTCTATAAAATGTAATTAACATATACATTTGTGCACATAGATATGTATATGCACACTAGGATTTATACATACTTTAACTTGTCAAGATAATAAAGTTATTAAAAATTATTTTTGGTCAATTCTTTGTTGAATATACACAAATTTCACTACTTTAATAATAAAGGCTTTTCTTTCTTTAAAAAAAAAAATCAATCTTGACAGGTTACTTTTATAAAAAAAAAACAGGATATCAATTATTAATTCTTTACTCTTAGATTTTTAATCCAATCAAAATATTTGTGTTTGTTTTACTTCTAAAATGCCTCTCTCTTCCTTTTTTTAATAAACAAAAAATAAAATCATTCTATATGTACATATTAGTATAACAGGCTAATTAATTATAATGTTTTTCTTTAGATACAATCTTCTATTAACCCTTTATTTTTTATTTTTTATTTTTAATCCAAGCAAAATTATCACTTGCATTTTGAGTTATTTTTAAATGTCATTTTAAGGCACTATTAAAACAAATTACCAATTATGCTTCATGTATATACATTCTCATGTGCTTCTCTGCATATAGCTGAAATAGCATATATATAACTACTTCTTCAGCAATCTGACATTCTCTTGGTGAGAGCCAGTCCAGGATTGCCATATCAGGAAAGGTATAGTTCAGATATAGTCATCATGAAGAAGGGTATAATCAGCTACCTGTTGGAATTCTCTTGATTCCACTTAGACTTCAGGCCAGCAAGCTATTTTTAGAACACATTTGTAGCTATGAAACACTTGAAGTTGACCCTTTTCTCCACATTAATTCAAACTCTACTATCATGAACTATAGAGCACTTTTAGACTTTCCCTTCTTACAGTCTTATATATTCATTGTTAAACCACTAAACATCACATGATCACTATCTCATACTAGCACAATAATTGTTATTAAACAATTCAAACCAAAACAACACTCTCCATAGAGACAACACTCTCCATAGAGAGTGTTGTTTTGGTTTGAATTGTTTAATAACAATTATTGTGCTAGTATGAGATAGTGATCATGTGATGTTTAGTGGTTTAACACCAATCCTGCCTAATAGGATAATGGTGGCTATGGTTGTTAAAGAGCGAAAGACACCAAAATGTATGGGTGCTGAATTGAGTTCAGACCCATATGACTATATAAGCTATTGAGCTTGGATTGAAAATATTAATAGTGTTTTCAATTTCATTCTCATAGTTTTGTAGTTAAATAGAGTTAAAAGGTGGGTGCTGGAGGGTTGCATTAGATCCTAAGATCTAGGTGCAGTGCTCTCAGATCCAAGGCTCCTCACTGATGAAGGCCACAAGCCAGAAACTAGTCTGGGGATATTGGATGAGTAGGCATTAGATAGGGATTTTATGCACAAGCCTTCTGGCATCCATTGATTGCTCTTGTTAGCACAAGATGGCACTACTATATGGAGAGTGTTGTTTTGGTTTGAATTGTTTATATTCATTGTTGTTTTCTGTCCTGATCTGGAGTACTTTGCTAGCTAGCTACTTTTAGCCAGTTATAATTACTGCCAACAACAACAAACTACAATTAGCCAACTCTTACAAAAAACTACCAGTCAACTAGAACTACTCTCTTTCCTAATTTTGTTTATATAGTTAGCTGAGGTAACAAAAACATTAATAAAACAGTTTTTATCGTTTTATCTTGGTTAAAAACAATTTTAATTCTTTCAAAAGCAACTTTGAAATTTTTATCAAAGTATAATATACAAAGATTTCTGAATAAATAGAAATTTACCAATTAAAAAGATTTCAAAATAGATAATGGAAATTGTTACAATTATCATTTTAAGTTACAAGCATTATGCAAACAAATGAAGCTCAATTTCAAGAAAATTATATGGCTGAGTGCTTTTGGGAACTTTTAGATCCCATATTCATAGTCTATCTTAGCTTCACTTGTTTGCATAATGTGCAATTTGTAACTTACTACTTGAGGGTGAAGTATAAACAATAATTTTATTTCAATAATCAGTTTTATATGCTTGTTTTCAATGTCAAAATTAGAATAAAATATTAATATTTATTTAGATCTTTTTAAATGTTTAATTTATAAAAAAATATTTTAAATTCAGAATTATTCAGCTCTTTGTAGGATTATTTTTGTTCCCAGTGACATGCAGAAAATATTTACTTTATCTTTCAAATTTATATATATTTGTGTTCACATACTATCTTATTGTGATATATATATGATAAACAAAAGTTATAAATTTCGTTAACTTGCTTATAGCTTGCATTTAATGACCACTAGATGGAGCTTTACCAATATCTCCATACAACCTTTGTTTACATAAACACTGAGAGAGATAAAATTCAATATCTCTTTTTTTATCTCCACCTTCAGATTAGTTGATTTCAAGCAAATTGGCTATCATCAGTGAAATTTATAACTTGTTTTGTTTATCATAAATGTACCCTTGTAGGTTTTTGCATTGGTATATATTGCAGAGACTTTTACTATATGGTGAAACTGAACTGACTTCAGACCCATATAGCTGTCTAGCTTGTTTAACTGGATTTGAAGATATTTATGTATCAGAAAAATTCACGCTTGCAAGCTGATAGTAACATGTTTCATAAATGCTGAGTTTAGAGTTAGGGTTTAGATCTAGTTTCTAGTCCCTACCCTTCACTGATGAAGGCCAATAAGCTTGAAATCAGCTGTTCTGAAGGTGGAGACAATGAAAGAGATATTGAATTGTATCTCTCTCAGTGTTTATGTAAACAAAGCTTGTATGGAGATATTGGTAAAGCTCCATCTAGTGATCATTAAATGCAAGTTATAAACAAGTTAATGAAATTTATAAATTGTTTTATCATAAATGTACTCTTGAAAGTTTTTGCAATGATATATAGTGCAGAGGCTTACTATATGGTGAAACTGAACTGACTTCAGACCCATATAGCTGTCTAGTTTGTTTAACTGGATTTGAAGATATTTATGTACCAGAAAAATTCACATTTGCAAGCTGATAGAAACATGTTTCCTAAATGCTGAGTTTAGAGTTAGTGTTTAGATCTAGTTTCTAGTCCCTACCCTTCACTGATGATAGCCAATTAGCTTGAAATCAGCTGATCTGAAGGTGGAGACAATGAAAGAGATATTGAATTCTATCTTTCTCAATGTTTATGTAAACAAAGCTTGTATGGAGATTTTGATAAAGCTCCATCTAGTGACATATATATATATATATTGATAAAGCTCCATCTAGTGACATATATATATATATATATTCTGTGAACTTTCTAAAAGATCTTAGGCCATATTTGATTCATTGAGCATTAAACTATATTATATCATTCCACTCAGAAAATTTTATAATCATGATTTCTTTGTTTTATATATTTAAACTTTTCATGCACATTAATCATATGGGAGTAAACTTCAGTATGAATGTACAATGAACAATGTGCAAATGATGAGAGGGTAAAGTGAATTCTTCAACAATTCTGATTTGAATATGAGATTGGTTACTCCTTAGTCTGACTTCATCTTGAAAATTTTTATATGTGGTTGACATAGTAAATGGCTCACTTAGAATAAATTTAATAAATACTACTGTACTGAAATGTTAGTTTTGAATTTTAATTTGGTAACTTGGATTTAATAATAATAAATAAAATTCTAAGTTGAGTTTTCATTTGACTTCTTAATGACAAAAATCTTATTTAATTGATGGAACCGAGCTTTTCCTATTTTACTCAACTAAAAATTAAATTATATATCTTCAACTCTTGACTCTACTATTTTCTTACAATGATTAATTTAATTATAATATTTTTTTTAAAAAAAACTAGATTATTATTATTGCTAGAATATACTTATATTGATTTTTTTTTTTTCATTGTCCTTTCTTGACCTGGAATTTTCATCTTTTATATAGCAAAATCAGGTTTGGAATTGCGATTCCTGTCATGATCATGAAGGGCAGATTCGGTATGTGGCTTCAATTTATTATTGCTATCACTATGTATCTGTACATTTTTTGAGGTTTTTATGCAACAGTTTATGCTCTTTAATTCTTTTCTCATATATGGGAGAATGTAAAACAACTTTTATTGATTCAGAATTTTATGATTTAAACATCTTCAGGCAAAACAGATTAGCATTGATTGGCATAAAAAGAATTGACATTATATACAAGTTTCTTTAAAATGATTTTTTATCATCCTCTTTTTAAATTGCCTTACTTCGGACTTCATTGTTCTTTGGAATAGAATTATATTCTTAGTTTTACATATTTCATAAGCAGTAAAATCATTTATGTACTCATTAAAATAATCGTTATATAAAATATAAAGTATGTTTTTGTTGAGTAATACAACACACTGACATTACATAATCACCAATATAAATATTTTATGCTAAACCAGCACTCGTCAGTTGGTCCAGATTATCGACTCCACACATATATACAATCAAAGCTTAGCTTATATTAAGCTAGCCAATCTTCATACTTTTTTAATGGGCAGGCTTTAAACCACTCCACTCCACAATTTTTCAGCCATCGTTTCATTGAAAATCTGATGATGGAATGTTCAAGGCCTACCTTAGTGCCAACCTTTTCTTCCTACCCATGTTGGCCACAAGTCACTCTGACCTCTCATGTGCAGGACATAATCCATTTACAAACATATTCGAGGGATAGGCAGACCTTACAGCACTTTATTTTGAAATATGAATTTTTTTCTACAGTGCAGGCTTTTTCATACCTGCATTTATGTATGTAATATATGAGGGGTTTGAACCCAGACTTTCACATGACCATAAACCATCCATGCTATCTCATACCGCTGATACACTTGATTGCAACCTTTATTAAAATATGTACATTTAAATATTACATGGGAAGATATGGGGCAAGAGGTAAAATATTTAGATATTAAGGTACACAGAGAAGGAAATATGCTTAATTATGTAATGATTATGAAGCCACCAGAAGTTCGTGGACAGATTCACCATGAGTCATACACACCTATGACTCACAAGTTTTCTGGATTGACTTCATTTCTTTTCAGAAATTACTATTTGTGCAAGTTTGAGGCAGATAGAAGGTCTAACTTAATTAATTATACTAACAACTTAATCAAATCAGGATACAGGCGCAATATAGTATATAGCAAAATTAGATGTTTTGTAAATAATATTGGAAAACACAGAGATGAAGACAACAGGCCTTAGATATTGTTGCCCTACATGCACTCTTTACATAAAACATTTTATAAGACTTTTTCTAAGGAATTTCGTTTGAGTTTCCATACATCTAACTCATTTAATAGGCTTATTAACAACACTAAGGACACTATAGCTTCTGATCAGACCCCACAGGCTGTGTACAGAGTAACATGCCCTCATAATGGATGTAAGGCATCATACTATGGTGAAACGAGAGCCACCATAACTACTAGGATATCACAACATAGGTATAAATACAATAAGGCACATATGGATCCAGAATGCACTTCAATTTTTGCTCAGCATCAAAAATTGTCGGGACATGTGTTCAAACCCACATCTGCAAAATTAGTTTGTACTGAGCGACATGATGTTAGGTGAAAAGTAAAAGAAGCATACTTTATAGCAGAGGACTCTTTCGCCATTAATCGTAAAGATGCATGTTTTGCGATATCTAAAAGATGGTCTTAGTGACTCATTTGCATATAATTTGCATATCAGATTTATTTATATAATGATTTCAAAGAAAGGATCATAACTGGCTATGAATATGAGAAGTACATCTTCTTGAAAGCGCTTAGCCATTAAATTTAATTTTCAATTTGTTGTTATAGCTTTACGTTGGAAGTATGAAAGCACGATTTGATATTAATACATTTTAATAGTAATTTAGTTGAATGTGAAAGAAATTCTCAAGTACATTCGATACTACTTTGATCCTAAATGTTTATTTCAATATTGATTTTACTGTTTATTGAATAGATTTCTATTACTACCAAGATTTTCACGGTTATATGATGGCAAAATGTTTTCTTTCGATTTTATTGAAACATTGGTTATCTATGCAAAAAAAATTAATGCACTATAATCCCAAAAAGTCTTCATATATATATATATTTATATTAATCATTTGGGGTACTGCCATAACGATGGTCTGAAATTAAAATCAGATGAAACTTTTTTTTTTCCAAATAACTGAAAATTTATTCATCCCAAACAAAATTAGTTAATTATTGGATGATAAATATAGTTTTACCTATTTTATCTAGAGAAATGAAACAAGGAAATAAAATAAAATACTTGACTGCACATTCAGCAGTTGACAAGCATATTTAGTCATGAACAAGCCATTATCCTACAATAAGATGTTTAATTGCCGTTTGTTTTTACCTTTTATATATTTATATGTTTCTTATTTTTCTTTGAATCTGCCTATTTATCTATCTATCGTTCTATCTATGTATCAATTTAAATATCTATCTATATATCTATTACCCATCTAATCATCTATCTATCTATATTTATGAACCTATTTATAATTAAAATATTAATATTGTATTTATTACTTTTCTGTTATAAAATCAATAATATTTTTTTGTTTTATTACAATTTTTTTATTAATAAATTTTCTTTGTTTTGATTTCATGATATATAGGTCATTTTTATGTTTTAATTGACTATAATCTGTTTAAAATATTTTAGGCTTTACATTTTTAAAATCTTTGGCAAATTTAATAGGTAAACTGTTTTTCTCAAGAGTACATATAATTAGAAAAGTTCTGAAAATGATCAGTATGTAATGAAAGCAAATATAGAAACTTTAATAATAAAAACTGTAATAAAATATCAAAAAAAAAAAAAAAATCAAAAAAGATCGGTGTTTTTAGCAACAAAAATTAGAAAAGAGTAAATACATACATGATGCTATTTTAAAACACCATCGAAATGAATGTGAACAGAAAGTTTGCAAAAAAATGTGAAAGAAATAAAAATTGAATTAAATAATTATTGAAAGAAAAATCTATCTATCTATCTATCTATCTATCTATCTATCTATCTATCTATCTATCTATCTATCTATCTATCTATCTATCTATCTATCTATCTATCTATCTACCTACCTACCTACCTACCTACCTACCTACCTACCTACCTACCTATCTACCTACCTACCTACCTACCTACCTATCTATCTATCTATCTATCTATCTATCTATCTATCTATCTATCTATCTATCTATCTATCTATCTATCTATCTATCTATCTATCTATCTATCTATCTATCTATCTATCTATCTATCTATCTATCTATCTATCTATCTATCTATCTATTTTAAAAAATCCACTTTTATAATTTAGTTTGCAACATTTGCCTAAAAAATAGTTAATTGTTACATGCATATGATCACCTCTCCCCCTTTCTCACTTATCAGAAGAACAATATGGATACTTCAGAATCACTAGAAGTGCGAGGAGATGCACATTAGAAGTAACAAAAAGAGATCAAAATGAAATACATGGGTAAGAGAACAAACATGTGTTACTGACATTGCTGAAAGAATTAAAAGACTGAAATGGAGTTGGACTGAGCATATTCCTGAAAAAGATGATTATAGATAGAAAGTTGAAACCATAAATAGGATTCAAAGAGATTGAAAGAGACCACACATGAGATAGAAAAATAAAATAACGAGTGTGTGTGAGTGATATGGAAAAGATGGTTTGAACTTGGAGGGACTGCATCCAGAAGTAACTTTATCATGGTTGAAAATGATGATGATGGAGATTGGTAATAACCTGATTCATTAATGAAACATTTTATTTTGTCATTTATGGAAAAGATATAACTCAAGGAACGTAGTCACGAAATAATATTCTTCACAATAATATTTCTCTGAATATAGTTTGATGTAATCTTTCTCTTCTTCCAAATTCAAGCACAAAAATTTATACTTGATTATGTAGATTTATTAAAGAATCTGTTATTAAATTCTTTTGATTATATGTTCGAATAGTGTTCGCTAGGTATACAGTTATTTCTTTAAATAGATAAGGTTGTTTCCACAAACAGCGTTACATTGTGCCAGTTATTATATTTTAATATGATTGAAATGTAAAGATTTTTATTTTTTATTAGATTCTTTTTTTTCTCAAAGTAACCTTTATTAATAAAAGATTACAAAAATTTTGGGTACTCTTACCCATTGAGGATTACATAGTGTTTCAATGTAACAAGATCAAATGTACTTATGTTCAAAAATAGTTACATCCATAAAAATTGCTGTAATGTGATTAATGTGTATCTGTACATGGATCCACATGGCCCGGCTGTTGAGAAGTTAACCATCACCCAATGGTCCCACCCCTCAGGCCCCGAAGCAAATACTCAAATGCTTCAGCTGAATAGGTGAAGTCCAGCATTGTGTCAACCACCACAACAGGCAGCGAGGTCCAAGACCCAAGTTCACCAAGCAATAAACTCTCAAACCACAGCCAAGCCATGTCAAGACCATTCTGAATACCTCTGCCTCCCAATTAGCTAATTATGTCAGAATAATATCATATAATACTCAATTGTCCAAACACTTTACTACTTTTTTTTTGAATAATAACTGATCACCATGCACTCATTATTATCATTTTGATTTAGTTTTATATTATAGAAATATCTATTACAGTTAGCACAATCAGAGTTAACTTTAAATATCTGTTTTATTGAATGTAATAGATTAGCCTTAGAGATAGCATTAAGTTATATTTGAGAGTGTATTATTAACTATACAGCTAGATATATCTTTTCCTAATTAATAATTAGAGGATTGAGGATATTAAACTAGATTTAAAATGTAGTTTTGGTTCTTTAATTAGAGCATGAATATTATGCTTATTTCAAAAACTGGGTTCTGTTAGTTATACAGATAGAAGTTTTCTATTTTTAGGCACATTTAATTTAAATATACATATTTGTATTTTACTTTATTTTTTGCAGGTGTATTCTTACAAAGTATGGTTATATGAAGTGTCTTGCTGCATCTTTTAATGGGCTCTGGTGGAGGCCATCTCCAAATACTTAGATCAGGTAAGACTATCTCTTTATAGAACTGGAGTACAAGGATCCAGTGTCTGAGTTTCTAAACTCAAAATGTTTTTGAACCTTATTAGTAACAAGCCATCTGCTCTTATGCTACCATTCATTTTGATGTGAAATCCCAATGAATAACTACCCACCTGCACCACAAACATGTTTCTTAATATTTTAATCTGTCCCATAGCAAATATATGTTGATATAAGGTAACCAGTTCTTTTCTCTGTGTTAAATAATTATTCAGCATTAGTCTGAAACTGAATCTTTGAATATTAGACTAAACCTGCATTGTCCTAAAGCTTTATTGTATGCTCACCTCTTAATCTATAGGTAAACGGTAGCCACATTAGTGCTGTAATTAGCAATATATTTTTGGCCAGCATATTCACTTGTAACTTAGCAAATCATATATAAAGATAGGATTTTGGCATATTAACTGACATAGGTGTAATTCATTTTTCTAGACAACTTATGATGAGAGATGCTGAAACTCAACTTAATCTCATCTCACTAGGTAATGCCCACATGCATTTCATTCCACATTTAATATTGTATATTTATTTTCATTTTGTTGTTTTGACTTATTGATTAATAAGTCTACTTAAATTAACTCATTTCCATCTTATTTATTCAATTCCAATTGCAATTCCAATTTATTTATTATATTTAATAATTTTATATAAATTATAGTTGTAAGTGTTAATTTCATCTTTATGTTAACATGTCATTAGTCTATTTCAACCCTCTTGTGCTTAAATTTTGGGTCTCATGTCTCTCCTTGTTGGAGCCAGCTTGTAGATTAAATTAAGACCCATGAGTAACCTTGGAAATGTCCTCTATATGGTTTTAAGCTATAGAGCACTACTGAATAGATTGAATCTTGGAAAAACCTGGGATCTCACCATCCCATTCCGATCAGCTTTAAGGTATTTCACTTGGACTCTAGGTTTTGTTACATGAAGATACAAATCTGACCATTACCACACACACACACACACACACATATATATATATATTAAACTGTTTAAATTGTGTTATGAAACATTTATAATAAATATGTTTTGAATCAAGCTTAGTGCTTTCAAGACTTACTTATGGCATCATATTCACAGTGCTCAAAAGTTGAATTTAAAGTTGCATATGAAAAGTTACTATTTTAGTTAATTCAACTAAGAATACTAATTGACAATTAAATCTCTAATGAATATTACATTACCGAATTGACCATCAACAATTTCTCTGCATTGTTTAATAGCATTAAGCTAATATCAAGGAGGTTTTTGTTAAATTACCACTAGATTCACATTTATTTATCAAGATTATATTAATCATTGTGAGCATACTTACATATAAATTGTATTGCTATGTTTGTTGGAGTTTTAAATGGTTTCTCATATTGTTAATAATGATAGATAAATGAGAAAAACATGTGACCAGCAAGTGGATAGTTCAGTTCTTTCATTAAAAATTGCCACTTAACATGTCATAAAAAATGATGTAAAGCATAATTAAAATAGTTTTATATAATAATTAATTAATTAATTATTTTGAAACAGTCTCATTTTTAATTTTGTTCCCACTCATCTTTATTCTGCATTGTTTTATATCATTATTGTTTATCCTTAATTAGGCATGATGCATTCATTCCAACATGGAGACAATTATATTCACATTTACCAAACTATAGAATAGAAAATATCATACTGCAAACAATAGTTTTGTAATAACCAACTAAATAGCCATATGGCAGAGTAATGTCATATGTAGAGTGCAAATTAGAAATGAATGCAAACAGATTTAAATAACAGATTGGTTAAATATGTTCTAGTTTACAAGTAATAATTATTACATATATACATTTTTACTAGGCATAAACTAGAATTTTAATCAGAAGGGACGTACACCTTATACATATGTTTTATAATGTTGTTTTAATACATCAACACTGTTTTGTTGAGTACAAAGAATACTGTCAAATCAAAGCGCAAGATAGAGACTTTGAAAAAATAAGAGCAGCCATCTTTGTACCAAAATTTCATTTATGTAGGGCAATCTAAAGCATCATGGAATGACAGTGTAAATGTTTTCCATTAATCACTAAACATTCATTAACATTTACTCTCTATTAATATTATGAAATATTAGAATCTCTGTAGCTGTTTAATTTACTAGTGCAGTATTTGTATGTAATTTTAATCAGAAGGGAATTATACCCTATACACATGAACTGTAGGGTTATTTTAAGACTTCAATATTGTTTTGTTGAGTATGAAGGATACTCTCAAATCAATGCACAAGATAGAGACTTTGAAAGGTATTAAAACAACATTACAATACATGTGTATAAGATGTAATTCCTTTCTGATTAAAATTACATATGCCTACTATGCTAGTAAATGAAATAGAAAGTTACATACATTACAATTTCATAAAGTATCATAAGCAAATAAAAGTGTCTCTCTTCCTCATTATGTGTGGAAAGTGTATTGTTAATATTTAAATCTTGAATTTATAAATAAATCCAAGCCTAAAAATCAACTATCTTACTTAGAATATATATTTATTCAACTATAAATTATTTCCTATTTCTCTGAGCTAACATAATAAATGACTGTTAATTGACACAGGCGCAGAAAAGATAGATTTTTTTAAAATGTTCAACTTTACTACTACTTAGCATGCTTTTGATATATCATGTATAGGTAGGTAGTAATAGATCTGCTCTGATTATAATATGCATGATATATTAAAAGCATGCTATGTGGTAATAAAACTGAATATTTAACAATTTATTTTCTCTGCATAGGTGTTCATATATATATATGTCTAGTAATATAAATATGGAGATCCAAGTACTAAATCCATAACTCATCTGATGAATGAGATAATTGTGACATAATAGAAGTTGTAATGAACGGGCCAAACATTTGAAATATATATTTTCTCAGTGCAAACATTAATCATATATATTATAACGTCTTTCACATTTAAATAAAAAATAATATTTTAAAAAAAATAAGATTAGTAAATATGAAGTCACGAAATGTTAAAAAAAATTAGCATGTGTAATCTAAAAAACAAATTAGTGCGAAGAGAGAAGAAAAGTTTGTAAAATATAGAAGTAAAAGAAAAAAGGGTCAGTTGTATTGAACTAAACATGTATTGTCTTAAACAGGAGTAAAGATAATGAATAAAATGTGAAAATATAAATACACACATCTCAACATATATATATATTACAATCGTTTCTTTGAAAATATCTAAATTTTAATTAATATTTTTATGCATAATCGAAACTACTTACTGAAAAGCGGGGTTGTGAATTCAAACTTATTTTATTTGTTTTTAACACATGATCAAATAAATGAAGATCTGCTATCATCATCAATTAAAGTTTGATCTTGCTTTGCGCTAAACACTTTATAAAAAATATGCATGATTATATAAATATGTTATAAAGTGTATTAACTTTTATCACAAGTTTTCTGAAGAAAACGCAAAAACGTCCAGTCTCATAAAGAGTATTTTCTTAAAAAAATAAATAAAATAAAATAATAACATCATGGATTATAAAAAAACAATTTAGAACTTGTGGAAAGATCAAAAATATTATATCAGTAAATTATTATAAAATATATAGTAATAAGCAATTTTTTTTAAATATCTTACTTTTGTGTAAAAGTCACAGACACACACATAAACATAAAATAGAGAAAAACGCCATACATATATATTGATTAAAATGACATATTATAATTTGTGAATTTTGGTTTGTTAAAAGTTGAAAACTCTTTGGGGATCCTATACTAACAAAAGCAACTCAGGGCGTTAACGCTCTGATAGTTTGGTGTAAGAAATTCTTCAATAGGTTATGGCTTGGTCTTTGATGGCAAAAACTCAATCAAACAATACCCCAGCTACTTTTTGACAGGTTTACCGTTTTCCTCTCTTATTTCAGAATTTATCTAGTGTTAGATTTTCAAGAAAATTGAAATAAGCTCAGAAATTTAGTCTGGACAATTGTAATTTAAATTTAATTTACATACGTGTAATAAGTTTTTGTGAAAAAGATTAGAATTTATCTATATTATTATTTATCTATCTACATTCCTTTTTTATCATATTTATTCATCCATTTTTATCGTTGTATTCAAATCATAAATAACTAACTATCAGTAAAATCTTTATAAGATTTTATCTTTTTGCTTTACCTCCTCAGCAATCTACCAAAGAAAAATTCGCTAAGAACATAACTATTTAAGCCTTGTGTTCTAGTCATTTTTCTTACATGTCGTATACATTTCCAGCTTAATAATTAATTTCTTTACATGTTTTAAAGTATACTTTTAATTTTTATATATACGCACACATTCATATATATATATATATTTCGAGTTATGTATAATTCGATTGATTAAATATATAAATATAATAGTGATTGACATAAATTTTTAATACAATATAGTTAAAACTTGGCTTTGGACGAGGCTTATGATTTTTGTTTTTTACATTAAATGAAAATATAACAATTTACTCTAGATAAATACTTTTCATATAATAAAAAATATATATGAGAGATAGTGACCTAGGACAACTGATAAGTGCTGGTTCAGCACGAAATTCATCTTGGGGGCCATTTGTCTTTTATTATATCTTTGTTTAAGTGAATTTAAAAAGAATAGGGAAGTATGGAGGTGTTTATTATATCTATAAGATATTACACACGGGAAAGAGAAAAGTTAATAACTCCGTATAGGTAAAATAAATAAAAAATCAGATATATTAATCAAAGTTTATATCTGTGCTAGAGATAATATCTAGTTTCGATAATGATTAGTCATAATCATTATTGTATTTATCTGAAATGGATGGCGTCAAAGTTGTGAGTGGAGGAAGTATGACAATCGTAAATGAAAATGTGACAATTTTTCTACATAACTCATTATCATGAATATCCACACAAACATTGCATTATAAAAAATACTAAGATCATTACAACCAAATAATTTGGCTAATGCAGTAAGTAACTTATTTTCCGTTTGGAGATGTTACAGAAAAAATTAGTTCTATACTTGATTACTTAAATTGTTTTACACACACTCTCGCATAAATAAATGTATATTTATTACAACTGAAATGATGAACTTTCAATACACCGGTCATATCAATGTTTTCAAGAGAAATGTGTAGAAAATAGATCAATCAATAATATTATTTAAGGTAAATGTCTAATTCCAATGGAAATATTTACATATCTTCTTCCAAATTGGATTATTATATAAATTCTTAAGGTAGTAACAGTATCTCTACTCGTATTTACATTATAGTTAAACATCAATTATTACACTATTAAAATTATCATTATGATCATTTTTAACATTATTGATCCACTGCATATGAGGTTTCTCCATGTTTAATCCAATTTCTCTCTTGGCCAAATCACTCCAGATCATTTCAACTCTCATATATAATGTCTTTTTAAATATTAAATCATACATACTTAATAATATGTAATAAATGGAATACTTATGTTAGATTTGATGTTCATTCTGATAATTGAATGGATCAATTACCAAATCGATTAACTTCATAAAACAAAAAATAGATAAAAGTAATTAAGTAGTATACATTATTTTTTAAAATTCCTTTTAAATTATAAATTCAAGGGTAAACCTTGTAGAATTTATTATTGCAGATGTATTATTTTTCTAACAGCATATAAAATCATCATATGACCGCCACCTCTTATGCTTGTGTGTAACTGTTGTTAAAACAGGCAAAACTCACTATACGTATTGCTACACACAGCAAGCTAGAGTCATCAATGGATGCCAGAAGGCTTGTGCATAAAATCCCCATCTAGTGCCTACTACATCCAATATCTCCAGACTAGTTTCTGGCTTGTGGCCTTCATCAGTGAGGAGCTAGTCTGGAGATATTGGATGTTGTAGGCACTAGATGGGAATTTTTTGCACAAGCCTTCTGGCATCCATTGATTAATCTAGCTTGCTGTGTGTGGCAATACGTATAGTGAGTTTTGCCTGTTTTAACAACATATAAAATCTATAAAAGAGAGAATATTCTTGGAGTAATCAGTATTATTAGTACAATTTTGATTGAAGGATTTAATCGATTTGTCAAGTAAAAAAGTAATAATATAAAATTGTATCTTCAAATTATTGTTTTATTACAAAAAAAAAATTCATTGCATACATATTTTATTAATGGTTTTTCACAAAAATAGACAATAACTGTTTTGTTAGTTACAATAATTAATATTTTGTTTAAATTGATTCATCATCAACATAAATGTCTTCTTTATCAGCTGTATTTGAGGTCACATCATGTTAATTTGTCCTTAAGTTTATTAATAATCATGTTTAATGGAAGGAATAAATTTCAACAGATCCATCATTTTTTTCCTGTTTTGTCTTGCCAAAGTTCTACCTGATCAATACAATAAAGGCTGGTCTAAATTTTTCAGACCAAGTAGATTACCTGTTGCAGATTTTCTTATAACCATGAGTTTGAACCTTTCTAATTGTATCAAGTGCATTTTGTAACCATGCAATTGCTGCCTTTCTATTAATGATAGAATTTGCTAAGGATTTGTAGAGACCAAGTCTTGATCGGTCATTTGAACCATATAAAATGATGCTTTCTTTAACTGGTTTTTATTATATTGCACCAATCATCTGGTAAAAATGTGATTTTTTTACTTGTGTTTGAATAATGGCAAAATTTGAATCATTAGGCAAATAATTATGTCCACTTACCAAAGAATTTATTTCACTTGAGTCAGCACTTATTTCTATACTTTGAATTAATTTCAATAAATTTCAGACAGTTTAGATATTTCGATTTTGTCTGGTATATGAATTTGATAAGTTATTATTTTTTCACAATTTTTAGCACAAGTCTTTATATACTTTACAAGGCATGGTGAGAGAGTTCTGAGACCCATGACATTTTTCAGTTTCTGATCGAAAGACCACATGGCTTATATTTTTATTAAAATTGTGAATAACAGAAATTATAAACATATAAATTTCCCTTACGATAAACTACTGATGTAGTAAGTTTAGGAAAGGCTAAAGCTTTTTGCAATATGAAACAAAATACAAAAATTTCTTCATACGCTGCCATTCAATTTTTAGCCATATGATTATGAGCCTGTTCAGCCTTTTGTGAGTGTCCTGGTCAACTTTTGCCATCTGATCGCCTCACTATCTAAAGACCAAATTTTTATTTACAAAAAAATCACAAGTTTGGCATGTATCTTTAGATGGTTGGTTAAAATGTAAATTAAATTTAGTGAAGAATACCTTGTAATAATATTTTTTTTCACTGGTACTACATTTTCATCATCACATTGCATTGTGGTTTGAATTTAAATCTTTTCATCTTGAATAATGTACCCTTATGTTGTGATTAGTGTAAATGTAAAATTAATTTATATTTTTTTTATAATGTATGTATTATTGATTTTATTGCCTGAAACATGATGATGGCAAGAATCAATCAAAAATGAAACTTCTATTTTACAACAATAGTTATATATTCATTCACCACTTATCTGATAACTATCCTTAAAATATTTTTTGCAAACACAAATATCATTTTTTTTACTTTTTCAAAAGTAATATGTGAAAGAACTTGATCTTGGTATTTTACTGTTATTCTTCAAGTACCTTAACTTTCATTTAATTTGATTATCTAAATTATAAAATGCCTCCATGGCAGCTTTTTTACACTCAGGATAATTTTTTCATTGCACTTCTGATGACATCGACATGTTACATCTACAAATGTTTTTGTAAATATTAAATTTTCCCTTCCAATTCTGTATTTAAGACATTTTATTATTTTATGTTTTGGGAATTTCAGGCTCGTTTAGCAAAATTACCACTTCCTTTCCATACAATTGAATTATTTGTTGTAATGTTTTCATTGTTACAATCAGATGGCAAGTCCAAAAAAATACATAAACGTTTTATTGAGGTTAGCTTCCTGCCAATGATTTGTATTAAAGGACTATCAGATTTATTATTTTCCACATCCAAATAATTATTACTAGTTTCTTCCATCTTAATATAATGGTATACTTTTTCTTTTTTAAAAAACAACTATCATTGAAATAATTTATACAGAGGCAAAACTCTCTGTACAATGGTGCTACTGTAAGGAGAGTTTTGTCTCTGTGTAAATAGTTTGTGGAAGCATAAGGAATAGTGATCATGTGATATTTGGTGGTTTAATTGAAATAATAGCTTAATAATTCACAAGTACTTGCTACTGTGGCAGTTAGAATGTAACTGATTATTTTACTTTCATTGTGATGAGACAACACTAAACAATATACTTTTATCATTGCATTAAAAAGTTACTTAACTAAATTTTTATAATCATTTGAATTGCAATGATTTAGATTAAAGTATGGAGTTAATTAGATTAGCTTATGAAATAAATTATTTATTATCAATGAACAAAAAAATATCATTTAGTGGTATTATTCATTATTATTAGAGAAATTTGTTTTGAATATAAAAAGTTAGAACTGAATAAAGTGCGTTGACACTAAAATTTAAAAAAATTAAGAAAGTGGAGTTAATCGATTTGGCTTGTGAATGGCTCAATTGTATTTTATTAATTTGAATGGATTCTCTTTTTTGCAAAGCAGATTTGACACTGATGGATGTTGCCTTGACTTATGTAATAAGTAAAACAAATATTGCCCCAATTAAAACATGATTTTAATACTGTATTATTTAATATTCATTGTGACATTCCAGCCCCAATAGACTCTAACGTCAATTGTTTGTATAAGCAAATTTAAATTATTTTATCATATGGGATAACAAGCTTTTTTTTTTGCAAAGTAAAATGTAACCTCATTTTTATGAAAATAATTAAAATTATAATTTTTTTTTTCCATTTTAACTATTAAGGGGGGGGGGATAATTGGTTGTTTTATTTTTGGTCATATAAAACTATTATAAAAATGGAAAGAAATTTAATCCATTATGCTCCTTTTCTTTATATTTAAATAATCAACAGTATAATATGAAATAAAATATCTTTATATAACAGCAATAATTGTATGTATAATTAAAAATATAGCACGTAAATGCTTTTTCAGCAACTATTTTTATTTGCCCTTATCAATGTATTGGAACTCTTTTAAGCTTCAATTCACATGTGACTTCTATCTTTTTATATATAAAATTAACTAGACCAATTAAAAGAGTAATACAATATGTACAAAAAAACTGCAAAAATGTCTTATAAAAATAAATGTGAAAGAAATTGTTTGCTTTAATCTTTAAATTTTAATTTTGAATTTAAATGCCAATAGATTATATATATATATATCAAATTTCTATTGATTATTATCATTGACAGGATAGTATAGTTGGTTAAAATGTAATGCTAAATTCTGCATTTATGATTTTAAATATTCCTGTTTCAATTCATGTGATCATAGTGTGATTGAAAAGAATACTACTACTCAAAATGTTTCATTTTATATTAAATTGTTTTTTACCAACAGTTGAATACAGCATGCCATGTTAGCAAAAAATGCTTTTGTGCAAGGTGACTTTTGCCCCCCCCCCTGCATTCTATGAAATCAAATTTGTAAATATAAAGGCATTTTCCCCCAGCCCTTTTGCAAGAAAAACTAGAAAATATGTCTTTAATCATTTAAACTGTTTGGTAAATATTTTACATGTCTTACTCATTTATTTCTATAAAATAAACTCAATATTTGAACACATAATAAAATAAACATATTAGCATTTAAGAAATAATCTTTGAAACAATAATTAAATATTACCTTAAAACAAAAATATTTTTTTTAGTAAATTTGACATTTTTAATTTTTTCTATCAAAAGTTTACATATTATTTTTTGACAATCCTGTGAAATTTCTAATAGAGATAAGAAATATCTGCAAATAAGATAATTTCTTTAAATATCTGAATGTTTTTATTTTATTTAAAAGAACTCACACCTTACACCCAAGTGCCCATAAAAACATTGCCCACCCACCTTACATTCTTGGGTCAGTTCTGTTATTATATAAGTAATTTTACTTCCAGTTTAGTTGCTTAAAAGTATTATTGGCAGCATCAGCATGATTCTGTGGAATGTTTTACCACCAGTCCTATCCCACCTAAAAAGAAAAGAGGTATGAGGCTTGTTTCCATTTTCTTGAAGAACAATAATTGTAATGTAACTTTTAGATTTCTTTACCAATATTTAGATCAATGTTAAATGGTATATCAAAAGTTCATTAAAAATAGTTCTTGTTTGTTTAGAAACCCATTCAAAATTTCTCTTGTGCAAACTTATTTACATTTTAATTAACATATATTCCTTCAATAATAAAGCATTTACACTATTATTTAATTTTTTATGGATGTGTTATCCCACTATTAATAACCATAACATATGAATATATAGTTTAATATTTTAAATTTAATTATTCCATTGTTTACTGATGTATTTCTATATTTGATTGGGATAACCAAACTAAATCAACTTTAAATAACATGGTTGACATAAGTCTTTCATTCCATTAGCACCAACTTGTTAAAAATATGTGTTTGCTTTAAAAATATATTAGTTTATTTTAATTCAGAACCTCTCACACATAACTTGTTTACAATTTCTATTAACAAAAATAATTTCTTTTGTTTTTGTAAAATATTTACATTACTTTATTATTTAATTTTTTAATGTTTACTTATAAGTAAATCATTTTATATGCATTACATTTTATTATATAGTTTTTCCAGTTAGGGATTTAGCCAAGATTTATTTAAGGGAAGAAATGTAAAATTTTATACATAGATTGATTGTTCAATAAATTTTTAGAAACCATTAAATAGCTTTGCACTTTATTCTGTTTATTTATAGGTTATGTTGGATAATTATAAAAAAATCAAACACTGGGTTTGTTCCAATAGTTACAATCTTGGTATCCATTTTTAGGATTTTAATAGTGTAATCATGTAGAGGGGTTATTGCAACTAAGAGAATTGCATTGAATAATATCATTATCATAAAATTTGTTAAGAATAAAATATTTTGGTGAGCAATAATATTAAAAATTATATTTTTTTCTCATTCCGTTTTCTTTAGATTAGTCTATAGAGTGGATTATGGGTCGATTATGACTTTTTAATTAGAGAACAAACCTGAGTTCATGACCAAATAAAAGCTATTTAGTAAAACATAAAAAAATATTTCAGCATAAAATAAAAGAACTCATTATTAAAAATAAAAAAGCTATTTAGTAAAACATATAATCACATAATATAAAAAAGATAATATTCTTATTAAAAGGATCTTGCACAAGACTTCAGTGGAATCAATTCTAGGATTTCATATTCCAGAGTCTGTTAGTCTACCACTATTCTCAACTTAATAAGACAGATGAGCTCTGAAAAAAATCATGATAAAAGATCACTTGCAAAATTACTATAAAATATAGAACAACATTTTTAAAACAAGTTTTATTTTTACATGCTTTTTGTATAAATTAGAATATTCAAATAAAAGTGAGTGGAAAATCTAAAAAAATTATTTACATATAAACTATATTAATTATAGCAATAAAAGGTCAAGTGTTGGTGGCCGAGTGATTAGCACAGCTGACTTACAGCAGTTGTCCCAGGGTTCACTTCTCAGCCAATGCTTTGACACATTAAAAAAAAGATTGTTGACTTGTTTGATTTAATGGAATGGTAGAGCATATATCAAATATACTTCAAGGCTCAAGCAATTGTCACAAGTCAAAGTAAATATGTATTCTTCTTATATTTAAATAAATAAATATTTACAATCAGAAAATGTTTCTAACAATAAAGTGATTTGAAAATGTAAACAAATAAATTTTATCAATTATCTTGGTGTCTTGCTGCCGCCATGATAAAGTGCATTTGTATCCACAGACCTATATATCCATACATATAGCTCTGGTTATTAAACAAAGGTGTGAATTTTGTTAAAGGCAATTTAACAAATAAAAATTAGATGAAGGAAATAATTTCAACATATATTTAAGGAAATATCATGCATCAGTTTCTTTTATATTTTAGTAACGCCAAATTTAAAATGTTTTTACTTTTGTTATTTAAAAAATCTTATCATAAAGGGTTAAGTAGTTATTTAATAAATTTGATAAATGCAGGTAATTAAATATTATCATCCAATCTAATTTTAACAATAACCCCAAAATTTCTTAATTATTTATTTTTGAAATTAGAGAGTGTAAAAAGGTAAAAAGACGAAAAGTTTTGATTTACATTAGTTGTTTTAAAAAAATTATTATTAGAAATTAACCATCAGTATAATGCAATAGCTATTCACATTAATGGATAATATCTCTCAGCAGTAATGACTAGCCAAACATTTTTGATTGTTTTCCGACTATCCAGTGAAATGATCTAAAGAAAACATAAAAAGATATAAACTCTATTTAATTTTAAGTAAATCTGTGGAAGTTGGAGACAACACTTTAAGGTTAAAAAAGGCTGCTTGCTTGATATCAACGCCCAAATAATTTAATTCATCTATACTATCAGGTGAAAATTGGATATATATATATATATGGTTAGAGTTGGAATGTAGTTAGTTCACAAAATTATTTACTAATGCATCTGAAATGCTGGAGAAGTGAGATGCTGCAGATGCATTGTTTAATTACTGTTTTCAATATTCTTGACATTTTAGTTGAATGACAATAGTTTCTTCCAGAATCTGGTTTATGATTGTGATTGGATTTAAATTCAATTTTCTTGGAAAGGTACTTTCTGCCTTGGTCTTTTTTAATGTACTAAGTGACACAATAGCCAGTAAATTGTCTTTCAACCCTATATAAAACCTACAATCAAAAAAAAAATTATTATTTTGAAGGCTTGTTATCTTTTCTATCTTTCAATTCATAATTATACTATAATACAATTATTTTCAGCATAAGTCAGGAAATCATAATTCTCTCTCATTCATGCATTGAATTCTATTCTAGTAATTATAACATACAAATATTTGCAAGGAAATCAAGTCATATATCATGTGACTTAATTTAATGAGTGTGCCAATAACTAGCTCTTAACAAGCTTTTCAGAACATCACTATCCCCAGATTGTTTTCTAGGTCTTGCTGACAAATGTTAGGGCTAGAAACTGGTCTGGGAATAGGGATGTTCTGAAAAGCTACTTAAGAGCTATTGGCATGCTCATTATATAACACTTGTAATACATGCTTATTAAATTAAGACACATGATATATGCCTTGATTTCTTTGCAATTATTGTTATTAGTATTAAGGCTTTGATGATTTTATATTGATAAATCTATTAATATATGGTGAATCTGAACTTAGTTCAGTTCCATATGACTATTTAAGTTAGATAGCTGGATTTAAAAAAATATGGATGTCTGAAAATTTCAGATTTTCTACTTATTAGTTAAACATTAGATAAAGTGCTGGAATTGACATGGTATTTTAAATCTAATGCTTAAATATTCTAGCACCTCACTGATGAAAGCCAGAGCTAGAAACTGGTTTGGGGATAGGAGTATTCTGAAAAGCTTGTTAAGAGCTATTGGCATGTTCATTATATAACATACAAATATATCATTAATCTTAATTTATCTAAAAAGACAAATCTTTTATTTGTGATCTACTCAACAGTTTCTTTAATTTTAATTAATCATTTTATTATATATAAAATCATCTTCGTATCTATTAAGAAAACAATAATATCTGCCTACAGTTTTATAAAGACATTAATAAGATAATGTGTAAATGACTGTATATATATATTATAAAGAAATATGTTTTAAAATCTTTCTTCTTTTTTTATTTTATAATTTTTTTTTTTAAAACACAATTAACTGTCCTGCATTGCAACAGATTTGTTCTCCTGGTGAGACATTTTGTAAGCTTTCAACTTCTCATTCTAGTATTGAACTGTTGTTATTCTATATCAGAATTCAATACATTGTATTTTATGTAATAGAAATATATGTTTGTAAATGAAAAGTATTTTTAAAAACTCATATTGGAATTTTGCAAATATTGAAAAACTGAGTTTATAATTTCTTTATTGAATGGTTGCCATATCAGAGTTACATCAGAAAATAAATAAAACTTTTTAAATTGAAATTTGTAAGTAAAATGCCAATGAATAAATATTGATCTTTGATGAATCTATCAAATTCTCATCCAAATAAAGTACTTCAGAATTTTTAGAATATAAATTATTCTAACATAGATGTCAGTATTGATATATTATCAGCAATTTCATAAGATGGACTAATCTGAACACTAGTATCTTAATGTTATGCTAAAAGTTATTTCCTTCTGTTTTTAAAAAGAAAATATGTATGTATAAAACAGTGTAATTATGTATACTTTTGATTTTTAATAATTATTACACAAATACAGTATAATAATAATCATTATTATTAATAAACACCACAAAAAATCAAGTTTTAAAATATTTCCTTTTTTTTTTCTTGAAGTAATCTTACGAATGGTATCACAGATGACAAAATAAGATTATCAAAGACATTGAATCAGGACTAAAATACTTTGTCATTGTCATTATTTAATTATACTGATGTCTTTAGATTTTTTTAAAAGTAAATATTGAAATATGAAAATATGTGAGTTCACAAATTTTAAAAGAAATTTAGCAAAATATCTCAATAGGTCGCTATACAAAAAGAACTTAAACTTAATGCAATTGCAATTATTTTTTTTAATTTCTCTGAATGAAGGACATAAATTTGAATTAACAAAAGATTATAACATTACAGTAAGCAGTGTAATTATTTTTTTTTATTACCCTACCCCTATCAGAGCATCTTCTTAAGGATTTCAGAATGCACAAGAATGAAAATATTATATCAAGCAAAGAAACACACGATTATACTAAAGAAAACGTTTATTAAAGTAAACAAAGAGCTACATAAAATCATTTATGTCTGCAATCTATTGCTATGTCTTTCAATAATTCTTTTTCTTTTTTAAATTTTTATAAACACAAGTCTGTGTAAAATATATGTGAATAATTTACAGATTGGATCTGCAATTTGGAATTCCGGATGATCTTTGAGTACTTGTTTAAATTTCATCTGCATTCCACAGTGTTGAAATGCTGTTGACAGTTTTATTATTTTTACACTATGTTGGCTAATTCTTATAGTTAATTTGAGACTGATTCATAGTTGGAAAATGTAGAAAGCATTACTCAGGATATCATATTGGCTGAGACAAAAAATCTGAGAAAGAAAAATCCTATGGAATTTTATTTAGTCATTTATGACTTCTTTTCCATGGTTAATACTTATTACAACTGAAAGCAGGGTGAATTATTAACACAAATTTGTTTTAGTCTTTATAGAACTTCGTGATAATTATTATATATATTTTCACCTTGTATGGAATTAATAAACAAGATTTTAACAATCCACACACCAACTGATCTTAAATATAATTAATTGATTGCATTAAAATGAAGTCATAATCATATGTCTCAATTTTATAAGCTTGTATAGGTGAGGAGTCAGAGTGACTTAAGGTAACATGGGCATGGCAATAATATTAGCATCAGCATGGGATTTGAGTTTTCATCATCAGATTTTCAATGATATGGATGGCTGAAAAGTTGGAGGTTGCAGTGGATTTAAGCCTGTCCATTAAAGTATGAAGATTTGCTATCTTAATATAAACTGAGCATTGATTATATATATGTGTGAGAGATGATAATCTGGACCAACTGATGAGTGCTGGTTTAGCATGAAATATGTATATTGGTGATTATAAATCTTTTCTACATGTGTGTGGTCATGTGTATCAGTTGTATATATATATTGAAGTGGATTTAAAAATGGTTTTAGTATAGTAGATCATATTCAAGTGTTGAGAGAAGTTATAGAAAAGAACAATGAATATGAGTTGCCATTATGCTTTGGATTAAAAGATTATGAAAAGGCATTTAATTCTATAAGTATTTTTTCAGTGATTAAAGCATTGGATCATCAAGATATAGACCCAGAATATTGTCATATTCTTATGAATATTTGTAAAAATGCAACAGCAACAATTATATTACATAATGATACTAGGAAGATTAACATTAATAAAGGTGTAAGACAGGATGACTCCATATCTTCAAAACTTTTTATAGCACAACAGCAAGAAGTATTTTGAGAATTAAAATGGGAAGCTAAAGGAGTAAAAGTAAATGGAATTATTTGTTATTTAGATCTTGCAGAAGATGTATTTGTGTTTGAAAATAATGCTTCAGAGCTTCAGAAAATGTTGCAAGAGTTATCAGGTCAAAGTAAGACAGTAGGACTAAAGATAAATGTTAAAAAGACTAAAGTAATGTTCAGTGGAATCTCTCAAAAAATAAAAATAAAGATTGATTATGATGAGTTAGAAGAATTTAACAACTACAAATAATTTGGTCAGATTATTAATACAGACGAAAACATAATGGATGAAATTAATAATAGAATTAAACTTGGTTTGGGTGCTTTTGGTAGAAATAACTTAATACTAAAAGGAAATATGACTTATGTGTTTGAAAAGGAAGGTTTTTAATAATTGTGTTTTACCAATTTTTACTTATGGATCTGAAACTTTGATACTTAATACAAGAACAATACAGAGACTTCAACCAAGATTGAAAATGCAATATATGAGCAAGAGACAAAAAGATATGCCTTATTAAGGTAAGACATGTATGTCTTGGATTTTCTTACTATTATAGTTTTGCTTTTGAGGCTTTGGAGATGTTATATTGCTAAAGCTATTAGTATATGGTGTATCTGAATTTAGTTCAGTCCCATGTGCCTATTTAAGTTATATAGCTGGAATTTATGATATAGAGACGTCTGAAATTTTCAGATTTTCTATTTAATAGTTAAGTATTAGATAAATGCTGGGCTTGAGTTGATATATTAGATCTAGTGTCAGAATATCCTAGTGCCTCACTCAGGAGGGCTTGAAACCATTTTGAGAATAGGGATAATTCTAGATAGAAAGTTTGATGTGTTCTCTTCCATCATTTATCAGAATAGCTTGTTTAGAGCTATTAGCACACTCATTATATTATATTTGTAGTACAAACTTGTTTTAAGTTAAGTCACATGATGTATGACTTGATTTTCTTATTATAGTTTTAAATTTTTAGGCTTTGGTGATGTTATATGGCTAAAGCTATTAACATATAGGGTATCTGAACGTAGTTCAGTCCCATATGGCTATTTAAGTTAGATACCAGGATTTGAAGCATATGCTTGAATTGGTATTTTAGATCAGTGTCAGGATGTCCTAGGACCTCATTGAGGAGAGTCATCAGCTCAAAACTGGTTTAGGGATAAGGATAATTCTAGATAAAGATTTTAAATGTTTTCTCTTCTGGCATTTATTAATGCTTGTCTAGATCTATTAGCATGCTCATTATATTACATTTGTAATACAAGCTTATTAAGTTAAGTCACGTATTGTATAACTTGATTTTTTACTATTGTAATTTTGCTTTTGAGGCTTTGGCAATGTTATATTGCTATGGCTATTAATATATGGTGTATCTAAATTTAGTTCAGTCCCATACAGCTATTTAAATTAGATAGCTGGATTTGAAGACATATAGATGTCTGAAAATTTCAATGTTCTACTTAATAGTTAAATGTTAGATAAAGGCTGTGGTTGAGTTGGTATTTTAGATTTAGTGTTGAAATATCCTATCACCTCACTGAGAAGAACAATCAGCTCAAAACCAATTTGAGGATAGAGAGAATTCTAGATAGAGATGTTAAATGCTTTCTCTTCTGGCATTTATCAAAAAAAGCTTGTTTAGAGCTATTAGCATAATCATTATGTAACATTTGTAGTACAAGCTTATTAAGTTAAGTCATGTGATATGTGACTTGACTTTCTTACTATATATATATATACTAAAAATTTTAAATAATGCCTATATAAAATTGAAGATTAATATCCTCTACTATAGCCAGCTCCAGTGTATTCCACCATCTTAAGTAGCGACTTAAGATGGTGGAAGCTGGCTATAGCAAAGGATATAAATCTTCAATTTTATATAGGCATTTTTAAAATTTTGTAGTTTTATTCTAGTGGATTGTTTTATTATACTTATATTATTTGATATTACATATTTTGTCTGGAATTTCTACATGTCCTATAGTAATATGGTTCTGTGGTTATTGACTGAATGGTGAAGGAATTATAAACGTTTTATTAAACCTTCTCACAGGATTGAATTTTTAAACTTTGTTAAATAGCAGTAATGTTTATCCAAACTTTTGTTGCCTTAATATTAATGTCTATGTTTTGGCTACTTAAGATGGCAGAATACACCGAAGCTGGCTATAGCAGAGGATATTAATCTTCAATTTTATATATTTTTTTACTAAAAATATAATTATAATTTTCTCAGGTTCTTGAAAAATAAATCTAATCAATTTTTACAATATCTCCTGTAGCCAAATATGATAAGGGATTTTATATCATTCCTAACTACACCTAACTAATAATAATAAAAATAATAAATAATAATATTCCTACTCCGAATTAAGTAATTATTAATCCTATCTACTATATAATACTATGACAACTAATAATAATGGTAATAACAATAATATTAATAATACAATTATT
Source organism: Epiperipatus broadwayi (assembly GCA_028023455.1). NCBI lineage: Eukaryota > Metazoa > Onychophora > Udeonychophora > Euonychophora > Peripatidae > Epiperipatus > Epiperipatus broadwayi. Next base: position 3,644,939 of record JAQFVV010006266.1, on the reverse strand, counting down.
TTATTTCTCATGTGACATCTTAATATGGCATAATCTAAAATATGTGGTAACAAACAATATTAAAATTCTATGCAGCAAATTGTTTGATCAATTATGACTATAATAATATTATTACAAAAAAAATTACTTAAATATCATATTCTGGATAATTATTATTCCTTAAAAATGAATAATTTATTTATACTGTGCAAATGTATCATATTTATTTTGGATTCTGTTAATCATGTATTTGTGATGGTGAATAAATCAATCAAAATAACACAGAGATTTATAAAAACAAGTGGCTTGTGTTTTAGAATTGAGAGTCCCATGTGATGTCATTATTTCATCTGATTGGCTGTCACGTAAGCATGTTTAAAGCGTATCTGTTTGAAGGTGTTTAGCTTTCACGTTATTATTAAAAACAAGTTTAACAAATTTATTATACTTTTCATTAAACAAAACTATTTACAATATATACACAATTTACTAAATAAAATCTAACAAATACAAAATTTAGCTAAATTAAGATTAAATTACACATTTCAACTATATAAGAAAAATGAAAAAATAAATAAGCCTTCACTCTGGCTTATGCATTATTTATCATACATAATATAAAATAAAATGTTAATTTAGACCTACACTTTATAGTCTAATTAAATCATTTGCTAATTAAGTAAATAGACAATATACCTTTAATAAATGTACACAAAAATATTAATACTTAAAATAATGTTCATTTTGAAAATATGTTTTAAGGTTCATTCTCTAAATAAAAATTGAATTTAACAAAATAGTGTTGATGCTATGCTAGATACTTTTTGCTTGGCACTACTCTCAAAAATCCTTATATGTGTTTCATGTTTTTTTTTTTTTTTTTAAAAAAAAAAACAATATAAAATAATGTTCATAAAATAGAAGCATTCATCACACATTGTATTGTTCATTTTGATGTTTCATTTTTTAAAAATATGCATTGATTTGTGAAAAATCAAAATATCAAAATTATTTTAAAAAAATATCATGAACAATTGTATTCTTTTATCATCAAAAATAGTTTAATAAAAATATGAAAAGATAACTATGATTCTTTATTACTTTACTATCAGTATTTACATTAAATTTCATTTGTATTTCATCTTAATCCAAAACAAGAAAAACCTATCTTACTTCCTTTTGAAAACAATACATCAATCCAAAATTATGTATTATTTATCTTTCATAAAATATTATCCTATACAATGTAATAACTATTGAAATTAAGATGGCAATATGATGCGTAGGACATGAAGAAATGACTAGAGTAAAGACTCCATAGTATATTTAATAATCCACATGGAAACAGTGTAAAAGAATAAGTATGACTTTTGTCCAACACCTCCAAAAATAATTTCCAGGCTATTTATTCAGCTCCTACAGATCATTTTAAAATACAAAAATATCAACACTGCTCATGGAAAATACATACAAGACACAGGACTACGTTAACTGTACTTGCATAAAAACTACTAAGATAAAACAAAGACTATTTTCCTATCTTCTTAACATATCTAACATATAAGGCATCCAAGGGTTTCTTTACTTACTTCCCCATCACTACCAATTAAAACTCCAAAATAATCTAAGAATCCACATCACAAAATAACTAGCATTACTCTTAATAACAAACAAAGTAAGATATTACATTATCAATCCAGAACTACTATAAGAAAAAGGTTTTATTCACTTAAAACTCAGCAACAAAAATACAAATGACTTTGATTTTAAAACATTAAAATCAATATTCAAATATTTAAAAATAGTGCATGGTTCATTCAGTAAAGAATCATGAAAAATTATGAGCATTAATTAATAAATAAACTTTGTAATATAAGAAAGAAAAATGTATGCATATCTTTTTTTTAAAAATCATAGCTTATATCTCAGAATAATAATAATAAAATCTATATGTGTAATTAGCACACACAAACTCATGTGCATACATTCATATGATAAATGTAATATCTCAAAAATATTCCAAGCAACTCTAGAAAAAAAAAATGTAGATCATATAATGATTAACAATTTACCTAGTGATCCTATGACTTGCAAATCACTATTTTTAGATGTCTTCTGGTCCAAATTCAGCATAAGAAAAACATATTAATAAAAATATAAAAAAAACAGTCATCCAATAAACCAACTATTATACTTTAAAAATCTATGCAAAACTTTAAAATATTAAAAGATTTTTTTTTAAATATTAATGTTGTTAGAACAATAATTAAAAAAAATATTTTAAAAAAATGTAACCTTCCTATCCTATACAACAAATTCTAATACTAATACTATGCAGGATTCGAACTCAGACTTGTCTGAGTTTGAATCCTGCATATATTACATACATAAGCATGTACAATGTATTAATACTAAGATTAGTATATTTAAAATAATAATTCAAAAATAACCTGAGGCAGTGCTGCAACTGCTATCAGGTGGATCCCCAGATGGTGGATTGGCCATCAGATAAAGAGGCGAACTGCGAATAAGCATCTAGGTAAATAGGCAGGCCTGAACCAATAGCAGTAATGCTAACAGGGTGTGGAGAATCATAAGGGTGGCCCCTTATGTTTCCAGCTTGTGCCAAGGTGAGTCTCTGGCACTATACCAAGAAGCCATGCTAATGGAGACAGCAGCATTACCATTACTGGCCCAAGAAAAAAGATGAGGACATTGGAAAGGCTTGGTACCAGAGATCTATGAGTATGGACACAACATCCTTAATGGCCATAGCACTGCAAATATTTAGACAGATGCTGGTTTCCTATCTTAGGTTACCTATCATGTATTGATGGCAGCAAGGGCTTGCAGCTGTAAAACCAGGATATTTCCACTCAAATTATGTGATGCAGAAAAATTTAGATTGAGATCATGCTAGGGCATACCTTGTAAGTGACACGCTGGGGCCTCACCTGATCCCACTGATAAATGGACAATGGCTAGCATATTGTGAGCAAATATGGTTAAAGGAGATAGCTCAGATGAGTAGAAGGATGAGAAGTAAAAGAAGGATAAAAGGTCACTTGGTCAGGCTGACTGCTGGTACTCTTAATGTTGGCACCATGACTGGAAAAAGCAGTGAGATTGTGGACATGATGATAAGAAAGAAAATGGACATTGTGGCAATTCAAGAAACAAGATGGAAAGGCCAAAAGGAAGAGAATTGGAGAGTGGCTTCAAACTATTCTACTGTGGTAATGATTCTAGAAGAAATGGGGTTGGAATTATATTGAGCCTAAATTTAAAACATAAGGTATTGGAAGTCATCCGGAATAAATGACAGAATTATCTTGATGAGAATTGACTTGGGAGAGTCATGTCATTACTGTGCTTAGGGTGTATGCTCCATAGTCAGGTTGTGATGAGAAAGAAAGGATGTTTTGGGATAGGATTGATGATATTTGGGGCTTAATTCAACAAAGTATAGTTTTTCTCCATGGCGATTTAAATGGACATGTGGGCAGAGAGAACAATGGGTTAGAGAGAATCCTGTAAAGTCAGGAAATTGGGAAAAGAAATAAAGAAGGGGATAGAATAATTGATTTTGCTGTTTCAATGGATATGACACTATTGAACACCATCTTCAAGAAACCCCCAAATCAAAAAAACACTTACATGAGTGGTGGAAAGGAATCCCAAATTGACTACCTCATGTATATATGAACAGGCCTAAAAGAAATACAGAATTGCAAGATTATTCCAGGAGAAGTTAAAGTCAACAGCATTGACTTTTACTATGCCATGCAAATCTCATCGGAATTAAACTGAGTCCTAGAAGAGGCATCATCAAGACCAAATGGTGGAAACTTGGCGATGAAGCCTGCAGAAAGTAATTTATTGACAAATTGATGAAGGTTGAGGACAAAGAAGAAAAGGAAGATTTCTGGATAAGAGCAGCAAACAACATTCAAGCAATTGGAGGACCAAGTTCTTGGCCAGACATCTGGAGTGAGAAAAGAGAATAAGGAGACTTGATGGTGGAATACAGAAGTACAGGAAAAAATTAAGAATAACAAAATGGCCAAAAAATGGTACAAAGACAGAGAGATGAGCAGTAGGGTCAAATATAATACAGCAAAAAGAGAAGCAAAAAAGCTGTTTCCAAAGCCAAGTCTGAGGCATACTCAGACTTATATGAAAGTATAGAAAAAGGAGTTAAGAAGATTTTATGCACTGCAAAGCAATGAGAGAAGAATGGTAAAGATACTTCTCAAGCAAATCGAATAAAAGACTCTAACAATAAGGTGTTATGCAGCAAGAATGAAATCACAGTAGATGGCAGCAATATTATGGGCATCTACTAAATGACAAAAATCTTTGGATTGACAAGGGATTGGAAACTCCAAATTTGGGGTCAGTCTTAGAGTTCAATAAGGAAAAAGTCAGACAAGCATTTAGAAGAATGAACTGTGGAAAATCAGTGGGACCAGATAACATCCCTGCGGAAGTGGGAAGGTATTGGGAGAAGAGGAAATCACCTTCCTGACCAAACATTAACAACATCATGGTCACAGAGAATGTGCCAAATGAATGGAGGAAAAGCATTTTAGTTCCAATCTATAAGAACAAAGGAGATATTCTAGACTGTGGTAATTACCAAGGAATAAAGCTAATGGGCCACACAATGAAAAATATGGGAGAGAAATAATAGAAAATTGGCTATAACAGGAAATAGACATCAGCAAAAAACAGTTCTGCTTTATGCCAGGTAGAGGAACTACAGATGCAATCTTTGCACTATGGCAACTTATTGAAAGATATAGAGAAGTCAACCAAGGAATTGCTCTAATGTTCATTGATTTGGAAAAAGCATTTTACAGAGTGCCTAGATATAAACTTTGGAGATGCTTCAGGGAAAAGTTGGTCCTAGAAAAATACATCTGCCTGAACCAAGATATGTATTGAGAATGTCAAACCAGTGTGAGATGCAATTCAGGAGAAACAGACTTATTTCAGGTGAAAGTGGGTGTGCATCAGGGATCAGCTCTGAGTCCCCTACTATTTAATATTGTCATTGATGTTCTAACAAAAGATATCCTTACAAAAGCATTGTGGAACATGATGTATGCCGATGATGTTGTGATTGTAGCAAAAGACATCAAAGAAGCTTATGATAGAATAGAGGAATGGAGGGATGCACTGGAGAAAGAAGGAATGATAATTAGCAGAAATAAAATTGAAGTGCTCTTTTGTGGAAGTGGTAGAGGGAGCATTATGTTAGAAAGAAAGAAGTTACCTGAGGCTTAAAAATTTAGATATCTCAGCACCTGGATCAATAAGGATGGATCTCTGGATGGAGAGATTGTGGGGAAATCTCAAACTGGATCAAATCTGCAATAGGAGAGTATGAACAAGACTGAAAGGGAAAGTCTATAAAACTGTGGTGCATCCAGCGCTGATGCATGAGGTAGAAACATGTATAACCACTAAGAAAATAGAGGATAAGCAATGTGTAACAGAAATGAGAATGCTTAGCTAAGTTCATCTTGGGTTTGACTGGAAAGGACAAAGTGGCATATGATGCAATACAAAAAAATATGGTGAGGAAAATAAGTAAAAAAAATAAAAGAATCAAGGTTGAGATGGTTTGGACATGTTAAGAGAAGAGAAGAAAATTATGTCAGAAGAAAGATTATGGAGATGGAACCACTGGGGAAAAGGCCCAAGGGCAGACCCAAGACCAGCTGGATTGACTGAATGAAGCAAGATCTCCAGATGTCACTCAAGGAGGAAATGGCTTCAGACTGAGCAATCTGGAGACAAATGATCTGCACCAGTGACTCCACTTGAAATGGAATTAATCAAACTGTTGAAGAAGAAAAATAATTCAAAACTAAATTTACGTAATCCAATTCATGTCTGTTCTCCAATAAAATTCAACTAAAGTCTTTCATTACAATTCAATACTTCAAAATGGGAACCTTACCCAGTTGCTATGCAATAAATATTGTCTGAAAGTTTTTGTAGCACAGTGCTCTCTCTTCTCCCATGGCATGTAAACTCACAGATAAAAATAATAATAATATCAACTTTAAAATCCAAGAAAATTTTGAAAATTTATCATTCATCTTGTTCTTGAAAGTCTTGAAATACAGTCACTTATCTGTTGCTTTCTCAGGATAACAATTATTAATGTGATATCACTTTAAAAATATTACCTATAGATAAATTTCATTCTTTTCCATTCACATGAATTCTATTGGCTTTCAGATGCATCACTAATAGCCATTCAAAATTAGTTTATATGCTAGCAGAAAATAGGCATTTTCCCATTCTTTTCTTAAAATATTACTTTATAATAATGCAGATATGTAGTAATAAATAACTTTATATTTAAATATTCCATAGGTTATTTATTTAGTCCTGATAATATTTATTTTTATTATCCATTTATTTTTCTTTTGATGTATATTTAAGAGAACAAGTTTTTATTATATCAAAATATTTACATATTTTGACAATAACTTGTCAAAATAATTATATCTGTAATAACTTTTATTTTTATTTTTTATCTTTTTTTAAAAAAGATTTAAATAACTTTCAAATAAATATTTTTTAAAAATTGTTGTACTTTTAAAATATATAGTCATTAGTATAATAAAAATGATACATTTTTTATACTATAATTTCATCTTGAATATTTTCATAACTTTAAAGAAACATTCAGTTTCAGACTTTTTCAGGTAGCTATTATTATCTGAATAAAGTCTTTAAAAGTTCTTAAAATATTATACACAAACATATCTGAGTGATATTTCCAAATAATATCGTTTAAAATCCAAAGCATTTTATAAGAATAATTATAACAGTTTTAAATAACATGAGAAACATTATACTTTCTTCTGTCAATTGTTTTTCCATCACTAACTTCAAGCACATTACTTCAGGTGTATGCTCAATAATTACTATGAATTTGACTTAAGTTTTAAATAGAAAAAAAACTAGCAGGAAACTAATTGGTTTTAGGGAAACATTCTTATTTTAACTTAATAAATTTTATAATCCTTTACACTTTTTTTTAAAATAATAAAAATTTAAAAATTGAAACTAACCAACTTATAATAATATATTGGGTACTATTTTAAAATAATTAAAAATAAAGAAGTAGTAATAGCAAGTGTTAAAAAGTGAGAGCATTCATTTATATACAATTCTAACTTACAATATGATTGGTTATTTGACCCTCAGCTTACAAAACTAATTTACATAAATGTCAATTTTACCTTTTTAAAATTTAGCAACAAAATTATGAGTCACCACTTATAATATTAATATTATGATAATATTTAATTCTAAGTTAATTTTATAATTATACCTAGACAAATTGAACACTTTAAAACAACATATTTTAAATAATACTTTATCAATTTATCTAATACTTAATTTTAATGTATCTATTTTTTAAATTTATCTGTATTAACCTATAATTATTTTAAAGACAATTAATTAAATAATTTTCTATATTTATTTTTATGATATTGAAATGTTTTCAATTTTTTTAAAACAATTCTGAAAGTAAATTTGAAACTTTCTTGAAAACCTTGCAAGCACAAAATATGTGTGTTGCTAGTGAGATGACTACAATCCCAGATATAAATGTTGCAATTTTTTATATTCACTGTCTGAAAATAGAATTAATTAAAATATTTAACTACAAAATATTACATTATAAAAAATAATAAAATATAATAATAAAGTTTTGAATAACAAATTTTGACATTATTTAATCAATAAATAAAATTGAATGCACTTGCATATCCCACAAAATGCTAAAACTTTTAATAAACAATTATAATATAAATTTAAACCTACTGTTATTAAAATATATTTAATAACTTATTTAATTTTTAATCATTATTTAAAAATTAGCTTTCAACATTTTGTCTAACAAAACTTTTACTACATAACTTTTATTATTCTCACTATGGCCAGTTTTCCCAACCATACAAAATTATAATATTTAACTTTTACTTTATAACTTTAGCATTTTATTATAGTTTTTAAATATTTATAACTTTTAACTTCATTTTAACAAAGCTTTAAAACCCCTATCAACATTATGATATTACTTACAATACTTAAATTTCCTTTAATTTAAATTTTTTTAAGAAATTGACTCAAAACCTACTTAGACCTAATAAAAAGGATACTATATATATCTGTTTTTCCCTACCTATTTATTTATGCATTGTAATATCTATTTTCATATCTTGCAAACCATCCATCTGCTATCTATCTTTATAATTAACTAAAGATTTGCCTTTCAAGCTAATGTACATGCGCTTTTTACAAATGTTAATAATAATAAATGAATACTTTCATTTGCAACACAATATAAAGTCTTTGCAAATGAATAAATGAATCCACTAATTTATTCAATGAAAGTATTCATTTATTATTATTAACATTCGTAAAAAGTGCATGTACATTAGCTTGAAAGGCTAATCTTTAGTTTACTACAATTTATAAACATAGTGCTATATAAATAAATGCCTCATTTATATCTATCTTTATATATATATATATATGCCTACCTATCTACTGTTATGTCTATCTTTCTTATATTTATATGTATCTACCGATCATCCATCTAGCTATCTACCCATCTATCTGCCTGCAAGCTTGCCTATCAATCTATCTATTTATTTCTATCTATCTTTCTATCTATTTATTTATGCATCCAACCATCAGTTTATTTTTCTAACCACCATGCCATCTGTTTATCTATCTAGGTACATACATGTCTACATCATATCTACATATCTACTTAATTGGTGATCTATCTTTTGTATGTCTATCCATTTATATATCTATGTATCTATCTTTCTATCTATTTATATATCTATGTATCTATCTGTATCTATCCACCTCACCATCTATCTTATTATCTATTTCTCTATCTATCTATCTTTTTACCTGTCTCCATATGTTATCTAATAATTATTTTATCCACACATTTATATGTCTACCTACTTAACCATACATTTATTTCTTTTTTTTTATGTATATACCTATCTACTGACTTATCTTTATCTATCTGACCTTATCAACTTAGCTATCTATCATTTTAGTTATCCTTCAGCCTAACTATATATCTACATCTATACCTTTCATCTATTCATATCTATTTTTATTCATCCATTAACTAATCCTCTATCTATTTCTCTATCAATGTTTATACTGATCAGCACTTCATTTCATTTATTTATCTATCTATTATCATTATCTATCTATTGTTTTCCATCAGTCAATCCATCGATCTACCAATCTCAAAGTGTATATCTATCTATCCATCTATTATCTATTTATTTATCTATCCAACTATCCATCTACATAAATAAAATTTGATAGGAGACAGGCAATAAAAAGACAGACAAATGTATATATAGAAAGTTAAAAATGTAACTAAATAGATAGGTGGGTAAAGACATAGATAGATGGCAGATAAGTAATTAAATAGATTAATGATTGGAAGAATAAGTACATAGACCAGTAGATATATTTATAAATTAGATAGATGAGTACAGAGAAACAAAAATTATTAATAAAAACAATGTTTACCATCTATATTCTTAATATTCAGAAACATTTCAATGAATTTAAATAACAGATTTGGGACATGATTCATATATGAATGGAATTAATAAGAAGATAACTGATACAGTTTCAAAAATGCAACAACATAGCTGGTACAAAACATAGAAATTGATTAATAAAATTTCTACTGATACAAGGCAATTTTGAAGAAAAAAAAGGAATAAAAATATATAAAAATGATGCATTAAAAAGGATTGCATCTCTTGAATTTTACAAAATGGTGGAAAAAAGTGTTGATAATGATATAAGAAAATATAGTTATGAACTAGAAATGTAAGCTATAGAAAAGAATAAAAGTCACAAGAGTGTGAAAAAACATTTTGGTATTGGCAGGTAATTTATATTTCTGCAATAAAAAAAAGATGGAATGATTATTAAAGAGAGAGAGAGAGATGACATTATCAAATGGGTAGGAGTTCTATCAAGAATTATGTAGCAAGAAAGAGCAGAAGTAAGTGTACCTCTTACAATTGTTATACCGAATTGCTCAGAAGTTTTAAATAAACTAATGAGATATGTAATTAAATTTATAAAGAAGGAAAAACGTTCCAGATAATAATAGAATTATAATAGATATTATCAAAGAAATAGGTGAAGAAATAGAATCATATTTGGCAAGATTATATACCAAATATCTAAGTAATAAAGATGTATCAAATGATTGAAAGATTGCAATAATAATAATAATAACAATAATAATAATAATAATAATAATAATAATAATAATAATAATAATAATAATAATAATAATAATAATAATAATAATAATAATAATAATAATAATAATAATAATAATAATAATAATAATAATAATAATAATAATAATAATAATAATAATAATAATAATAATAATAATAATAATAATATTTTTAAAAGATAATAAAAAAGACATTAGAAGTTACAGATGTATCAGTATTTTATCAGTTTTATACAATATTTTTACAAAATAATTACAACTCCTCTAAAATAAACTTTGGATTGTAACTAATCAAAACATCAAGCAAGATTTAAAATTGGTTTTATTATAGTGGGTTATATCCAAGTATTGAGAGAAATTATAAAAAAAATTATAGAATATGAATTGCCATTTGCTTTGGATTTGTAGATTATAAAAATGCATTTGATTCTATAAGCATTTATTTAATGATTAAAGCATTGGGTCATCAAGTATAGACCCAGGATATTGTCATATTCTGAAGAATGCAACAGCAACAATTAGGTTACATAATGATAATAAAAAGATTAACATTGAAATGGGCCTATGGCAGAGGTTACTCCATATCTCCAAAACTTTTTACACTACTTTTGCAAAAAGTATTTTGTGGATTAAAGTGGGGAGTTAAGGAAGTAAAATTAAATGAAGATTATTAAAGTCATCCAGATTTTTCAGACTAGGTAGTTGGGTTTTTTTTTGCAAATAATGTTTTAGAGTATCAGGAAATGTTGCAAGAGTTATCAGATAAAAATAAGAATATGGAATTAAAGGTAAATGGTAAATAAAGTAATGTTCAATGGATATTCTCAAAATAAAAAATAAATAATGATAATGATGAATTAGAAGAACAATTGCAAATACTTTGGTCATATTATTACTACTATATATGAAAACATAAAATCAATCATAGGATTAAACTTGGTTAAATGCTTTTGAAACTTGGTTAAATGATTTTGGTAGAAATAACTTATTATTAAAAGGAAATATGCCTATGTATTTGAAAAGAAAGATTTTTATTTATGTATTTTACCAGATATTACATATGGATCTAAGACTTGAGCACTTAACTGAAAAGCAATACAAAAACTTCAGGCCATTCAAAGCAGTATGGAGAGAAGAAAAAAGAGTAAAAAAGAAGTATATGAGTGAAAACACAAATAGATGTTACTAACATTATTGAATAAATTAAGAGATTAAAATGGTGTTCGGTTGGACATATTTCAGATGAAATGGTAAAAGATGGAAATTGCAAGCTTAATCTCGATTATAAAAGATTGTAAAAGTTCTAGAAGGAGAACACATATGAGATAGATGGATGAACTAAGAAAGTTTGCTGGGATGATCAGGAGAAGAGAGGCTAAACTTGATGAGATCTTCATTCTGAAATAAATGGATAATTGTTGAAAATGATGCTGATGATGGAATGGCCAGATGGAAATATCTGATCAATTGATTTATGGATGATTGTTAAATAGAAAAGTAATTAAATAGATTGACAGTTAGATAAAAGGTTGCTTAAATAAATTCATAGGTATTCATAGATGAACAGATAAAAAATAGAAATAAATAAATGTGTATATATAGATAGATGTCTAAAACAATAGATAATTAAAAGGATGGTTATAGAGAAAGATATGAATGAATGAATGGTAAGATAGAAAGTCAGATAGATAATTAAAGAGATAAATCAATAGGTGGATACATACATAGAAAAATTGTTAAATGAATGAATGAGTAAATAGATATTTAAAAAATTGTTGTATTGATATATTGATAGGAATCTGGTGGAGACAGGTAAATAGATAGATAGATAGATAGATAGATAGATAGATAGATAGATAGATAGATAGATAGATAGATAGATAGATAGATAGATAGATAGATAGATAGATAGATAGATAGGTAGATATAAAGATAGATAAATAGATAGATCAACAGACAGATAAATAAAAAATAAACACATAAATATACAGTTAGAAAGATAGGTATATAGAAAGATAAATAGAGAGACATATGTAAATGCATGACCAGACTAATGGATAGATAGCAGAATATATATGTAAGTAGATGGACATATAGTTGGGTATTGGATAGGTGCTGGATGCATAAAGAAATAGGTAAAAACAGATAGATAGATACATATGTAGGTAGATAGATAATTAAGTTGATAATAAATAAGATAAATATATAGATACAAAGAGATAAACATGTAGGCAGATAGATAGGTAGATAGATATATAAGTAATTAGACAGATAAGGATAGATAATGCATAGATGGTTTTCTCAATAGTTAAATGGATGGATGGATGTATAAATAAATAGGTAGATAGAAAACCAGATAAATATATGAATATATATATATATAGAAACAGATTAATAAATAGGCATATAATAAATAAGGTAGATAGACAAATAAATAAATAGATAGTGGTATGTATGGTTGGCTAAATAATTAAATGCATAGCTGGAAGCATAAATAAATAAGTTGAATTTTTAATAAATAAATAGCTACATAAGTAAACATATAGAGAGACAGATAGAAATATAAATAGATACACTAAATAAATAAACAGGTGGAGTCACTAGTAAAAGAGAGATAGATGAGTATATAGATAAATAGATAAAGTGATATGTAAAAAATAGATTGATAACTAAATAAACAGAGACACAAATAAAAGAAAAATCAATTGATAATTATTAGATTGATAGATAGCTAATAGCTGTATAAATGCATTGATGAATAGTCAAGTAAATAGATGCATGGTGTTCTTTTTGTCACCGTTTATTTTTTTTATTATTGCCATAATATAAAGTGTTTTGCTGAGTCATAGATGTCAATTGTGAGCCCCTGAGATTATAAAGTTGATCTCTTTGAAATTTTTTATTGCACTTTACTTTTCTCCATGTGTTAGCCATGGGACATGCCTTTGTATACTTTGAGGCAATAAAATATATATTTTTAATATTATAGTTTTATTTTTTATGCATGAATTACTTTTCTTTAATAGATAATAATAATTTTTTTTTTTGGGGGGGAGGTCAACCATTTGCTAAATTATTGTTTTTGGAAGTGTCCATTCCATGCATTTTTTTTTTGGTCCTGCAAAAGTTGTTTTTTTTTAAATATTAATAATGTCTTTATTCAAATATGTTAGAATTATGGATAACATATCTATTTATTGATGAAGCCCATAAAATAAATATCAATTAAGAAAATATTTTTGATGCAATATTAAATTCTATTCAACAGTCATAAGCACGTTTTATTCTTTTGTAGATTACTCTAGTATTTTTTTACAATGATTAATTTTTTTTCATTGATATATTTGTTTATTTTGTAAGAAGGTTTACATAGGTCAGAGTAGTTTGAGTTTAAATGAAAGAATAAAGGTTCATAAAAGTAGAATTAAAAATAGATATTTTAGTTCTGCTTTGTATGTCCATGAAAAAGATACAGGCCACACTATTGGTTTTGATGAAGCTAAGGTTGTCTTCTTTGAGAGAAGTAAAATCAAAAGAAGAATTAAAGAATCTTTATTATTGAAAATTTATTATTCTGAAGCAATTAACTTATTTAAGAGTTCTTTTAATATTAAGGGTAGATGAGAAGTGAATGGATTTGTGGGTAATGTTTAATATTATATATATTGTGTAGTTTTTGTAGTTCTTTACACTTGAGAAGTCTGCTTGTAGCAGTGAAACCTTTGGTAGTATTTTAATATTATTTTTATGCTGATCTGGTTGAATTTTGGATTTGGGGTAATTTTAATTATATATTGACTAGTTTAGTTTTATGCTTGTAATGTTTACTTTTTAATTATGTATATGATGCTTGTTTGATGATATTTTGTCTCTCACTAGAGATGTTTTGTGATAGTTCAGTTGGGTTGATATTTGCATCTTTCAGGTGTTGTATATTTTGAAACTCAAGTGTGTTGTGTAGAGCTGTTTGAGTGGTATTTGAATCTATGTCCTGTATACTGTTTGATTATTATTATAGTTATTATTATTATTAGTATTATGTTTCAATAATATACTTTATTGTCAACAAAAATTAGATGGTGTTTACATATTTATGCCTTGATTACAGTGGCACAATGGTTTTTTGCAGATTTGATTTGACTGAGATTTTCATTGCTAATTACATAGGTACAGAAGTGTTGAATAGGGGTCTGCATCAATCAACCTATTCAATTACATTGTATTATTATTATGTTTCAAAGGGTAAACTTTATAGAGACTCAAAAAGAGTTACCTACGTTACATTTGAAAACATGAGGTCTTAAATACAAATTGACTCATAGTATTACATATATAATTAAGGTTTACAATCTTGATTGTGATAGGAAAGAAAATATGATTTACATTAATTAAAAGAAAAATAATTATTACATAGCAAGTTATCTATGTCAAATTAGGTTAACATAGAATTTTTACATGTAATACTGAGAAAAATATGTGGGAATGCATGATAGTACAATTAAAAACATATGAAGGAAGAGTTGAAGTTAGTGTTAGATTGAAATATGGTCCCATAAAAATTGGGTTCATTTGGTGAGAGTACTATAGTTTTCATAGCTAAGTCTTATTGTTTCATTTGTTGCATAAGGTCCATGTGAAAGAAAAATGAAAAAAAATACTAGTCAAGATGAATTGCATCTTGGGAAAATGCAAAACATTGATTCAGCATGAATTGCATCTTGTGAGAATGAAAAAACCTAAGTATGTATGAATTGGAATTTCATCCTGGGAAAATACTACTTCAGCAAGAATTGTATCTTGGGAAAATGGAAAAACACTATTCTGCACCAACTACATTCTAAGAAGATGGAAAAATACCATTTCAGCATGGAAAAGCACCAGTTAGCATGTATTAAATCCTGGGAAAATGAAAAAAATCCAGTTTAGAGTAAATTGTATCATGGGGAAATGGAAAAACCCTTGTTTGCATGAATTGCATCTTCAGAAAATGGAAAATACTAGTTGGCATGAATTGCATCTTGAGAAAATTGAAAGTCATTGGTCAGCATGAATTCCATCTGGAGAAAATGTAAAAAACACTAGTCAGCATTGATTGCATCTTGGGAAAATGTAAAAACTCTAGTTCAGTGTAAGTTGTCCATTGGGAAAATTGAAATATGCCAGATATTATTAACTGCATCTTTTAATAATGATGGTATTGAGCACATTTTTTGTGTTAAAGCTTGAGAACTTGCAACTGTTGTACAGGAAAAAAACTAAGATTTAAACTGCAGGACTATAATTATACAATTTTTAAAATAAGGTGCTGGGAAAATGTAAAAACTCTAGTTCAGCGTAAGTTGTCTATTGGGAAAATTGAAATATGCCAGATATTATTAACTGCATCTTTTAATAATGATGGTATTGAGCACATTTTTTGTGTTAAAGCTTGAGAACTTGCAACTGTTGTACAGGAAAAAAACTAAGATTTGCTGCAGGACTATAATTATACAATTTTTAAAATAAGGTGCCATCTTTATTTCATTTCTTATGTTGGTCAAAAATAAATATGATTAAATTTTTCTATGTGCATACATGGATTTTTTTTAAAAAGTATGCTATATAATCAAGTTTTACTCTATCTTTGATAAGGTGTAAAAATTACCTTTAATAAAGATGGTATTGAGTAAACTTTTAGGATGTGAAGCAGGAGCTTTTGGAAGGACATGATGACATGACTTAAGTTTTACTGCTGTACTATTTTATTATTATTATTACTATTGCTACTACTACTACTGCTACTACTATCTGTATTTTTATATTGAATTATTTCCATCATCTAATATGCATATTGAGTATCTTTAGAAAAATTTAACTTCCAAATACATTCAACTGTTGATTTTGGAAGGACATGATGACATGACTTAAGTTTTACTGCTGTACTATTTTATTATTATTATTACTATTGCTACTACTACTACTGCTACTACTATCTGTATTTTTATATTGAATTATTTCCATCATCTAATATGCATATTGAGTATCTTTAGAAAAATTTAACTTCCAAATACATTCAACTGTTAGTAATAGCATACCAAACAGGTTAGTATATGCACAATGTTTTAAGAGATATTATTCTCCCCTCTTCTTTAGTGTTTCTGACATGACCAGTGACAGTACTAGCATGGGATTCGAACCTGGATCCTTAGATTATTGATTATTGAATTTAAGGTAACACTCTAACCATCTGAGCCACCCTGCTAAAGGTAATAGTCAGTATAAATTTCATATACTTATCTATGATGTTCTTCCTGATTTCTCCACTTTTTTCCTAAGAGCAAAGGTGAATAGTGGTTTCCATACATTATGTACAGTTACACTAGGTTGTCTTATGGGATTTTTTGTCATTGTCATAGAGTTGGACTGGATATTCCTATAAGAGATCATAATAGATGGGCAATTGCAATTTTAAACTAAATTCCAAGAGATTGTAAATGGCCCAGAAAGAGACTACCTTTTAGATAGATGGATGAAATAAGAATGTATACAAGGGTGATGTGGAGAAGGGTGGCTAGAGCTCAAAGGTGATGGAATGAACTTGGAGTGACCTTCATCCTTCAGTGGATTAATAATAGTTGCCAATGGTGATGATGATGATTTTTTTCTGCAGATAATTAGTTAAGGTGGTGAAGATTTACAATATTCTTTTATTAATTACTATTCTCTAACAAAAACTATTAATATATTTTTTTACTAATTAAATAATTGGCTGTCTACCTTAATAAGCAATTGGCTGCCAATCAGAAAGAAAATTTGCAAGCTAAGAAATTATCCAGATTCGAAGTTTAACTTATGGATATAGTGAACAGTTAGCTAATCATTACAGTCAAAAACTTAAAAAAATAGATATAAATATTTAAATACATGTATATTGTCTATACTAAATGTACTACTATTAGAAGAGACTTAAACTCAGATTTTCAAGTTTCTTACAACTATCAACTTTACCTTGTGATAATGTGTATTGGTTGTATATGATAGAATGGATAGTTGTAGGGGGAGCTTGAAAATCTGAGTTCAAGTCCTTTCTAATTATAGATATAAATAATAAATAGATTATAATTCAACTTCAGTTAAGTATAGATGAGAAAATTTATACTTCCTAATTGTACAAAATCGAAAAGAAATTAATAATATGAGAAGTAAAAGTCCGATTATTATCGCATTTTATTTAACTGCATATCAATACTAATATTAGTCAAAATTTTAAATAAATACAAATTTCCAAAAAAATGAAGAGTGAATTAATTAAAAGATCGGGTTGTCAAGATAGTATAAATAAATTATTGTCACAATAATAGAAAAGTAAGACTAAATTTACAAAGTTCCGGACAAAGCTCTCATAATAGTTAATTTAAAAAAAGAGAAAATATAATTGTGTTTTCTTGACGAAAAAAATAATTACAAACGTGTAATAATTTTGAAAAGTAATTTAAATACAATTCTGCTAACGTCACAGTCACTTATAAAATTTCCACCAGATGGCGACTGACGGAAAATTGCTAAAAGATTCTTGACTTTGTTTAAGAATAAGCTACAGTACATCACATCACATCTCATCAACTACTAAATTTAAGATTTTTTTTAAATTTTTAATATTGTTTATAATGATATATAAATGCAAAATACTATTTTATTTCTATTCACGAAAGAGTGCAATAGTTGAAAATAATTTTTATAAATATAAAGTTTTACTAAATTGAAGATAAACTTAAATATATATACTGCTACAGCTTTTCATAAAAATGATCGAATATATATATCAGTATGTAATCTAAATCACTATGCATATTAAATTGTCTGCTTTTAATTAAATATCATATTTTATATATATGTTTATAATATGGTTAAATATTCTACAAGTCATCAATTGAATTACGCAGACTATTTTCTGTTAGCGCTTTTTTCTTTAGAAAAAAACTTATGAGTTGAGAATCTCTCTTTCAATGCTTAGTTAACCTGCACAACTTGGTGCAAGGTTCATGGATTATGGTTCGAGCTCTACCACTTTGTCAGCTCAAACTTTTTGTAAACAAGAAGCAATAAACCATTTGATTTTTATATATGCAAGTTATAGATTATTTGTTTCAACCAAAGCTAACTTTACTTGTGGTTATGTAAAATAAATAAATATATATGTATGTGTATGTCATGTTTATTACTGTTTATTACATCCAAAAAATATTAATGCCAATAATAGTAAAAATACAAAAAAAAATCTAAAAAATACAAAAAGTTATGTTACTAGTTCTTACTTATGGATCTGAGATTTGGACACTTAACAGAAGAGAAATGCAGTATAGAGACATGAAGTATAGAGACATGCATGTTAGAAGTAACAAGAAGAGATCAAAAATGAAATACATGGGTGAGAGAACAAATAGGTGCTACTGTCATCAGTGAAAGCATTAAAAGACTGAAATGGAGATGGGTTTGGTACATTACAAGATGAGATGGTAATAGATGGACAATTGAAATCTCAAACTGGATTCAAAGAGATAGTAAAACACCTAGAAATAGGCAACATGTGAAATGTATGGATGAAATAATAAAGTGTTCTGGAGTGATATAGAGAAAAGAGGCTAGAGATTGGAGATGGATTAAACTTGGAGAGACCTTTATCTTGCAGTCAATTGATAAAGATTGATAAATGATGATGCTGGCACAATTTTAAATTAATTTAGCATTTCAATTTAATTAAAATAAATTTATTCATTGACTTCTTTCAGTTTTCTTTTTTGAATTCTTCTAGCTGCACTTAGCTTAAATATTTTTTTCTTTGCAAATGTGTCTTCCATATTTGACAAAATTTACCAATTGTTCACAGTTAGATAATCCATCCTTTTCCTAAATGACTACAATGGATGAAGAATATTTTTCTTTTTGTGCAGACAAATAAAACTATGATATTTTTCATTATATATCATCTCTTTTATAGTATACCAAAAAATTACAAACATATCCACTTTTTGCCATATTAGCACAACAAATTTCACTCCAAAGTGTGAGCTTATGAACCTTTGGTAGTAATGCTTTTATCCAAAATAAAAGTATCAAGCAGGATACCTAAACTACAATGTTTTGTCAAATATTCTGAAAGCATAAAACTTACAGAAGTTTGGATTTAATGGTCATTTAAATTTTCATTACTTACCAACAAAGAAATTAGGCATGTCTAGTATGTGTCTTTAATCCAATAATATGTGTTTTACAGCAATTTCCTGCTTGACCAGTTCCATTTCCGATATAGTATTTTAATTATGTCTTGCAACATCATTATTTTAATAAACAGTCTCACTTCTGTCACAGAGATGACAATTTATTGTGTTTATTCTTTTTCATTTTGATTAGAAAAATTCTCATTTTACTGTCAATGTTTTTTGGAAGAATTTCTCACCAAAAGTAGTTCAAAGTTTGCTAATGGATAGTCAAGCATTGGTGGCCTAGTGGTTAGCGTAGATGCCTTCCAAGCAGCTGGCCCAGGTTAACTTCCCAGTCAATGCATTTGACATATGGAAAAAAAAGCTTGCTATATGCTTTCTTCTTTGCCTATGATCAAAGAAAATGTATGACCTGTCTGTAAAATGAAATCTTTAAAGTAATGGGAGAATACACGACATTTAACAATATGATAACTTCCTATTCATCATCATTATCATGTTCCATATCAATATATGGAAGATCTTTTTATTCACATTGAAATGTTGTAAGGTCAACAGATTGCGATTAAAAATTGGAGTGATAAAGCTCATTCTAGCTATCTAATCATCAATGATGGATATTAGTGCAATTTTTTTTATCTGAAAGAACAATGTTATATGTATGTATGTATGTATTTAAGATATATAAAGTAGAATTATGCTGATGTATTACAATGATCAAATGGAATAGTGTCATGTAAAAACTCAATTTTTCAATATTATCACTAGCTTTATTTATAAATAATGTCATGTCAACATTGATTGATACTGATTGGTATTTTAAAGTGGGCAATCTATACATTTTACATTTCTCAAGTTTCAAACTCAGAAGACATTAAAATCTTAATGATTAATGAAAACTCCAAAAATAATCAGAACAAGTAAGAAAATATCAAGTGTCTGTTAATAATAATCTAATAAATTTAATACCAAAGCATAAAAATGCAAGCATATATAAGAATTTATTAAATAATTAGATAAGGGGTTTGTACTCAAACTGTCACATAACCCTCAACTATTCATGCTATCTCATACTGCTGACATATTTGATCACACACATGTCTAAAACATAAATAATCACTAATATATGTATTTTGTGCTAAACAAGTATTCATCAGTTGGTTCAGATTATCATCTCCACGCATATATACAATCAATGCTCAGCTTTTATTAAGATAGCCAATCTTCATACTTTAATGGACAGACTTCAATCCACTCCACCCCACAACTCTTCAGCCATTCATTTCATTGAAAATCTGAAGCCCACATTGGTGCCAACCTTCTCATCCAACCCATGTTGAAGAGTTGTGTGAAAGTCTGAGTTCAAGCCCCCTATATATTACATATTGGAGTGCAGTTATGAAAAAGCCTGTACTGTAGAAAAAAATTATATGTTAAATAATTAGAATAAATGTAAAAATTACAATAATTTACAACAGATAATAAAAATAAACATTAATCTATATCAGAATTCAATAAATTGGATTTGATAGAAATATACATTTGCAAACGGTAAAAAAAAATTATAAAAAAAATCATATTTAAATTTTGAAAATATTGAAAAAATGAGTTCATAATAACAACAAGTGGTTTTACAAGATGAACAGTCTTTTTTAATTCAAATTTGTATTTAAAATGTAAATGAAAATGGTTCTTCTCTAAACTTGTCAATTCTTCTTTAAAATATTGAAATTGCTTTATCACTTTTATAACACTCAAATTATGATAATTCAGAATTGAAATGGTGTTTTAGACATTATTTACATAAAGCAGGGTTATCAGAATGCTATGATTTTCTTTGTTAACTTTACCCTAGAAGTTATTACACTCTGCTTTTAAAAATAAAATATATTTACATAAAACAACAATGTAACAATAACTACACAATTATTTTGTAAAAACATTACAAAAAAAGCAAGTATATATTTATTCCAAAATTTTTCTTGAAGTAATATTAAGTAATATTTACTGAGGCTGTAATCTCGAGCATATGCATGTAAAATGTGATAGTAGGGACCTCTACAGGTGTTTAACCACAAGCTTACACTATGGAAGAAAAGAGGGGAACCCTTCTTTACTTCAACCTACTTTATATTTAAATAGGTGAAGCTGAAGCAGTTAGATCTGTGAGAATGAAGCTATTCAATACTTCACTGATTAAGTCCACATTTCTTATTACACATTAATACTCACGAAATCTTTCGATTTACAATGAGTCAATGGAAAGATTTTATAGTTAGAAATCTATTACAGTAATTTAAAAGTGTAATTATAAATTTATTAAAAGCACATTGATTACATAAGTAATATTTACTGAGGCTGCAACCTCGAGCATATGCATGTAAAATGCGATAGTAGGGACCTCAACATGTGTTTAACCACAAGCCTCAGTAAATATTACTTACGTAATCAATGTGCATTTAATAAATTTATAATTACAACTTTAAATTACTGTAATAGATTTCTAACTATAAAATCTTTTCATTGACTCATTGTAAATCGAAAGATTTCGCGAGTATTAATGTGTAATAAGAAATGTGGACTTAATCAGTGAAGTATTGAATAGCTTCAAGCTCACAGATCTAACCATTTCAGCTTCACCTATTTAAATAGAAAGTAGGTTGAAGTAAAGAAGAGTTCCCCTCTTTTTTTTCATAGCGTAAACTTGTGGTTAAACACCTGCAGAGGTCCCTACTATCGCATTTTACATGCATATGCACGAGGTTACAGCTCAGTAAATATTACTTACGTAATCAATGTGCGTTGAAGTAATATTAAAAATGGTCTTGAAACAAATTATAAAAAACTAAATCTATCAAAGACTTGAGGACATGACTAAAATATTTTCACCTTGTCATTATTTGATTACATTGGTCTCTTTAGAGTCTTTTCAATTAAAAAAATCAAAATATAATAATATATGACTTAATGACTAATATTTCTGTAGTATAATTTATACTACACCACTCTCATGCAAAAGCAGATAGTAATGGTCCCTACTTTATGTAAGAGTGGTGCAGCCAAAAATTACAATATAGAAATATTATTCATTAAGTATATAATCTCTTACAATATAGAAATATTATTCATTAAGTATATAATCTCTAGTATAATGAATGCCTAATATAAATTATTAAATATACTATATTAATTTACTAATTTAATAAAAAAGAATTAGTGAAATATCTCAATAAATGATACAGGTGTAATGTAAAATTAATACAATTATAGTGATTTTTCTGGCTTTTCTAAAGTAAACACACTATGCAAATTAATGTAACAACTAATTATTTAATTAATATTATATTTTCAAAGCATGCACTTCTATTTGAAATTAAGAATTTACTTAATGAGTAGATAGCAGTCTTAATTTTTTTCTTGTAGTAACTATTGTAAATAGAGACAATATTGTTCCAATTATTTTGCTGCAGCAATTAAGCAAATAAATAACAATTATTTATGTAGTTTCATTTTAATTAATCAAAGAATGGTATATATGGTATATGGTATTCAAATAAATTGTGTTTAGTATTAAATAAATATGGTATTTCAAAATAACATTAACATTACCATGTAGGATTATGGAATACTGCAATCTACAATATGGAATCTCAGCACTTAGAATTCATTGACATCACCAACAAAAATTCATTTCAATGCAAATTTATTCTTTTAATGACTTTCATAGTTGATACCATCTAATATTTAAATTTTAGTTGCAACTTGGGATTCAACATCAGCACCAATGGAGGAGAAACTTCTTTTTTTTTTTTAGAAAAAGAAAACCCATCTATGCTTGCACAATTTTTTTTACTGATTTTTTTAAAAAAGTAAGTATATTTTAAATCTGTTTAAAATTGTTTTTTTTTTGTTTGTAAAATTATTAAATATTTATTTTTTAATAAATATTTGATATTTACATATAAGTTTCAAACCCAAAATGTTCTTTGTTAATGACTTTATTGCTGACTTTTATTTTACTTTTTTAAATTGGAAAGTTGACTTCTTATGATTTTAATAGAATTTAATTAAAACAAAACAGATTTGAAAAAAAAAATATTTTTTATTAAATACATATTTACATTGAAGGCTTAAAAAATTGTGTTAATATCTGGTCTTTTTTTTTTCAAAATTGAAATTTTATTTTTATGATGAATTTTGTTGTTTAAACTTATATTTTTAATAAAATTTAATTAATACCTAAAACCTTGCTGATGAATACAATTTTTGGTTAAAATGTTTAACTGAATAAACATATAACAAAAAATTGTGAAAAAGAATCATGAAAATATTCCAAAATAACATTCAATTCAGTAGGTTAAATGTATGTTGTTTTTGTTTTTTAATTTTAATAAATTAAAATAATATTTACAGAATGTTTAATACTTTTATATAGATTTTGTATTTAATTTATTTATGTGGAAAATATATAATTGTTAATTAGAGAAGATATTAATTAGTATTAAAGTTTATCGGCTTAACGTTTTCGAGGATCCATGCCTCATATTCATAGCCTTCATAAAATGTATAATAAAATATGCAAATACAAATATTCAAATAAGCTAGTATTACGTAGCCCATTTCTTCGAGATCTCGAAGCAAGTATCCTTTCTATTAATGGCATGGATGTTTCCATTGATGTAAAATGCCTCCTTTATTTTTCGAAAGGATACTTGCTTCGAGATCTCGAAGAAATGGGCTATGTAATACTAGCTTATTTGAATATTTGTATTTGCATATTTTATTATACATTTTATGAAGGCTATGAATATGAGGCATGGATCCTCGAAAACGTTAAGCCGATAAACTTTAATACTAATTAATATCTTCTCTAATTAACAATTATATATTTTACATATAGTGAGAAGTAAAGCTATATTTATTTATGTGGGAATAGTGTTGACATTTAATTAATAGAAATAAATTTATTACCAACAGGATTGATAATAAATGCTTTCAAATTTAGATAAAACAAGAAAACATTAGTAGTTTCAGAGAAAGTTTCCATAGTAGATTTATGTCATAGTTATGCATACAATAATTCAATGCAACCATTTGGAAAGTTTTTAATTTCATGGCAATAGTATGTGCATGATTTATTGAGAAATATTATGGCTTTATAAAAAAAAAGTAGCTGTTTTTTTTAAACTTCATCTATTTCCTTTTTTATACTTTTTTGGCATTTTCCCCTCTTCCTTGCCGAAACTAAACTCTCCACTCACTTCAACCACAGGATTTACTCCACTTTGTTCACCTTTGGTCTTTTCAAGTTTTCTACTGCCCTGATTTCTGCTGGAGGAGTCGCCATCCTCATTAATAAACGTGCCCCTCCCTCTACCTTTTCCATCATACATATTGATGCTCATTCCATTATCTTGGAGGTGCAATTTGGCCACTTCAGAAGTTTTGTGATTTATTTATATCTGCCCTCCAATGATACCCTCATTAAATATATTATTCACCAAATCAACAATATCACAACTTCCACCTCCCCATTCTTCTTCTGGGTGACTTCAATATGGGCTACCAGTCCTTCACAAACAAATATCTATATCTTTTCTCCAGGGGCTTAATGTGTGGCCAGGGCTTTTTCCCAGACCATGCCTACTCTTTCTACACTCGTAAGCATCAGACCCTCATTGATTTAACATTCTACTCTCCTGATCTCCATTTCATGATTGAATTGGCCCAACTCCACACCATACCTTTTTCAGATCACAAGGCATTACCCCTCTCCCTTGACATTGACTCTGGCCCTCCAATAAACCTTGGCCTAAGAAGAACAATAAGATTCCTCAAAAAACAAAATACGCCTATAGCACTGCTTTCAGAAATTTATATATATCTCCATAAAAATCAATATCCTTCAAATGGAACCCATCTCTGCATGGTTCGCATTTGTGAAAATCCTGCAAGCTGCCATCCACAAATACACCTGGAATTCTCAAGGGCCACTCAAGCTGCTGGCTTCCATGGACAAAATTTCAGAGCAACTAAATGATTAGGAGAGTGGGCCATTAGATATTAGCACCATTATTCAACTAAAACTTCAATACCATGATGCTCAAAAGGCCTTGGCTGAGTACATCTCAGTCAAATGCACCCAGAGGTATGTGGGGAATCAGCATTGTTGGACCAGAAGTTACCTGGGGTGGGCTCTTGGTTCCCACAGGAAGCAAATTACCCCCTCATCCATCACGGTCAGCAACAAATCCTACATAGGTCAGAAATTGCTCCTTCAGTTGAGAAACCATTACAAGCATATGCTTTTCAAAGCTGACAACCCTCCTTTCACTATGCCATCAACCTTGAATGTTGGTTCTGATTCTGGCATCACCCAGGCCATGCTACATAACAAACTGAAAAGCCTTCCTTATCATGTCCACCCTGGTCCTCATGCTATCCCCAAGTTTCTCCTTCTCCACCTAAGTCAGTTCACTATCCCCATTACTCTCAACATGATCAACAAGCTGGCCTCAGGTGCTTACATCATCGAGGGTCTCTATCCAGTAACATTAGTCTTTTTCCTTAAGAAAGATCGGCCACCTATGAGCTCAAGAGTCTTAGGAACATTTCAATGACCCCTCTGCTCATAAAAGTTATTGAGTCTACCATTAAACAGTCACTAGAACAATCCATACTCCCTGCCCTTTCTGCATCACAGTTTGCTTGTAAAGGGCGCTCCACTCATGGGGCTGCCACACTCTTTAAGATAACCACCGAGCATGTTAGGCAGTCTCAAAATAGCAAGCCCATCACTGTCCAACTAGACATTCAGGCAGCCTTTGACTCTATTAGGATTGACCTGCTCCTTGGTGTCCTCAGAAACCTGAATGTCCCAGAGGCCCTTCTGTCCATCCTTCACAATCTCCTGTCCAACAGAAAAATCCTAGTTACCCTGGATGGAAAAGTTGCCCCTGGTTTCACACCCAACATATCCATCCCTCAGGGATCTCCACTGAGCACTTTGTTGTTCACTGCATTTCTGAATCCCCTCTTGCTCAGGCTAGAACATGACCTGCCTGGCATCTTCATTCCTGCACTAAGCAAAAGCATCAAATACCTTGCTTATGTAGATGATGTGGTTATCTTCCTTCCCTCAGTTGATTTCATTCCCAGGCTTCAACAGATCCTCACCTGGTACTCCAATACATACAGGTTGGAATTCAGCAGTGATAAATCTGCAGCTTGGCAACTTTCAACTGGTAAACAAATATATTCCACCTTCAATGCCAAGCCACACAACTTCCTCGGATTCTCCTTCATGCTGTCTCCTAGGGACATGAGAGTACAGGTCCAAACCACACTCTATCAAAGCATATCATCCACCCTCAGTGCTATCACAGGCATCTACCTCTCCCTTTATGGGAAAGTTACCCTCCTAAATCTTCTAGTGCTTCCTAAAATAGCATACTACCTTCCCATTGTTCTACCTACACATTCCTTTATATCCAAAATCCAACTCCCTTTGCACCCATTTTTTCTGGGGAAGAAAGGTGGTGGCCATCAGCCTAAAAAGAACTTGTTTTCCTAAAAATCTCAATGGGTTGGGCCTGCACTCCATTGACACTCTTCTGATACAGAAATCTCACAACATTATCTTCACCCTCCTAAATCACTTCCCTGACAATCTTGTGCATATCATTATCACACCCACTGACACTCCTTCTCCCAGTGCCAGGCCTAGGTCATGGACCTCACTCATTGCCAACATCCTACAAAAGGCTGGCTTTGTTATACCATCCATCAACAGCAAACTAAAGTACTGGGAGGTTTTCAATCAGACCACAGACTTCTCCATTGTATCCCCTACATTCCTTGGACTTACCAATGCCCAATTAATCCACAAATTCAAAAGGTGGTCCCTTGAAGCAAAATTCCTTGATTTCCTCCTCAAAATCAATCTTCACTCCCCACGAATCAATTTTTGGTCAACCGTAGGGGTTTCACCAAAATCTCTCCCATATGCCAGCTCTGTAAAACTGACAATGAAACCCTCCAGCACTTCCTACTTAAATGTCCTTTTCTGCTTGGCATGAGAAATGTCATCAACGCCTGCCTTTCCTCGCACAGAAATACCATCTTCAACCTCCAAGAATCCATAGAAACAGGGGGTCTTTGCAGCTATTAGACTTTCAGTTTTCCTCATCTATGCTCTCTGGTTGCTCCGATGTGCCATTATCCTTGACCAGATAGTACATTCAGCCAATCAAGAGCTCTTGGACCTAATTTGCACTCTCAAAACCTGAGATACCAAACTAGCCCCACTTCTACTCCTCACAGATACTTGGGCAATCCTCCAACTCCCATCCTCTCAGCCTCTGTCATAGGACTCAATCATGAATACATGCATTTCTAACCGGCCTGGACTACACACGATTTTCCCTCTCCACTTCCCATTCCCTTTTTACATGTATCCTTCCCCTCTTACCATGTTGCTCCTGAAATTTCATTTATTTCAACTGTATCTGGTTTTTTTTTTTTATGAATAAACATTACTGAGAAAAAAAATAATTATGAAGCAAAATGTTTAATTCACTAAACAAATTTTAAAATAACAGATAGAATAAATAAAAAAAGAACTCGTATTTACATTTATCAATAATTATAAATATATACACTAACTGCCAATTTTTGATATATATTTGCATATGTTCATAATTTTTAATCAGATTTTTGACAAAATATATTGTGTTGTGACACATCATTATTATATGAATTTAAATAATCTCAATATAAAATAAAAAATAGAAAAAATAATGCGCATAAAAATATATATAATCATAAAATCTTATATATATATGCAAAACCATAAAACAATACAATACTAGATTAAATCCAAAATTGTATCAAAATCCTTACACAACCATGGTTTCATCTACTACAAATAGACCCTCTTAAGTGAAAATCAAACTAAAGAATATAACATATATATACAAACAAACAAACCTTCCCATAATTCATTTCAAACTTCACATTCCCTTAATAGTTTGATTTTCACTTGAGAAGGTCTATTTGTAGTAGATGAAACCATGGTTGTGTAAGGATTTTGGTAAAATTTTGGATTTAATCTAGTATTGTATTGTTTTATGGTTTTGCATTTTTATTTTTGCTAGTATAGTGTTAGACAGTTTTGGTTTTATATATATTATTGAAATCATATATAAAAATATATACTAATGTCAAAAAAATAATTCTTAAAATCTTTCAACACACAAAAAAGTAAAATTTATATATGAAAGACAAACTTTTAAAATCTTTAAATTTACAAAATAAAAAAATGTGTTGGAAAGCAAATATCCCCCCATAAGAAATACAAATAAAATCTTAATACATATATATTGTGACATGCACATCCATCATGTATTAGTCATCTATAGTCTCAAATCATAAATAAAGAAAACAATTAGGAATCATTTATACTTATACAACGTTCAATATAATTCATGTTTCATAGTTGAATAAATTCAATTTCAGAATGAATGCAAGAATGAACGGGTAATTTATTCAAGTCAAAATAAAATATTAAATGTATTGTATTGAATAATAATAAATTTTGTTACAATTATAAAGAAAGAAATTCACAATCCATGAGCTAATTTTAAAAGAATGCATTGCTACCTAGTAATGAAAAAAAAAACCACAGAAATAAGTAGGAGAGCAGAAAATTTTACGTTGGATACATTTTTTTAAATTTACTGTTCTTTGATACTTTGTCGGTTTAAGATAAAAGCTATAATGCACATTGAGTTGAAAGTATAAATTAGAGAGCATGAGGCCTTTTCAATTCCTATCCGTAAGAATAAATAAAATGGATAACAACTATAAAAGAATAATCATTTTCTGATGGCGAGAATACTATGCTGAAAAATATGAAGCAATTGAATGTTTGGATGTCACTATAAATAGTAATATCTAATAGAAGGAAATCCCTGGAAACCATCTAAAAATAATGCCTATGAAGAAATGCATGATCATCTATGATCATGGGAATGTTCTAAAAACATCTTGCAAAAATAGAACTGTAATTGGAGAATATTAAAGATGTTGACTGTAGTAATATGCCCTAGCATAAATAAATGATTTCTGAGAATTCATCATTAAATTAACCTTTACCCTATTGTCAATCTTTTAAAAATACTAATACTAATAATAATATATTAATAGATATCTATTAAAAATTATTTCTTTTAAAATCCAAAATAATAATACAGTTTATTATATTATTCAGTACAAACGTAATAAGTACATCAAGTAAGACTTAAATTGATCAGCATTAATACTTTTAGTAAAAAAAATTAAAATTGGAAGTGTAATTAGCATTTAAATTTTCTTTTTCAATATATGTGAGTAATTGTGTTGAAATGTTTACATGATCTAAAAGATATGTATATGTTTAAATAGTATTTCTAGATCACAGCTTAGTTATTGCAATATATCCAGAGTAGTTATAATGATACAATGGACTATATTAAATTTGTAATTGTTGAACTTAATTATATATATTATTATTAATCAATGAATCATTTGATTTACCTATTCTACAGATTGCATTATTGACATGATATTGATTCACATATTCCTAATTACCTATTCACCAGATAATCAATTATTTATTTATTGAATTATATATCTACCAAATAAAATACTGATTTATAGGCTCATTGGTCTCTCATAAATACATGAATCTATTACGATCTAAGTTGTTGTTGTTATCATCATCATCATCATCATCATCATTATTATTACTATTATAAATTCATTTGTGGGCAAAGTTAAAGTTATAATAGTATGTCCTAAATTACATTTAAAATAATCATGTGAGTTAAAGTACAATTTTAGTAATTACACATAATTATTTTTGATCTTTTGATTTAAATTATTATACATAATATTTTGGCTACCAACATATTAGCTAATTTTGAATAATGATTTATGATGATAATATTTATTGCTTTAACTGAGCCACAAAATCATATCAATAAGGTCATGCTACCTGAGCTATACATACTAATAAACACATTTTTTTTTATGCTACCCAGATTTTAATGATACAATATTCTGTTACATTTTGGCAACCAATGTATGGGCATATAAAAATAAAGTTTTTTTCTTACCCCATATATATATATTCTGTTACAATATATTTTAAAATCAAAATTGTTGTAAAATATATATAATAATATAGAAAGCGGAAACTTTTTAAATCTTTCAATACAAAAAATAAAAAATGTACAAGTAGATTGCAAATGCTGAATTCTTTAAATATGTCAATACATAGTTTTAAATTAACTTTATTAGGCTTACTATATCCATTGGAGATTATTTACAAGTCTTGTTGAAACAAAAAAGATTTCATGTAGAAAAGCAATAAGATGGATGTTCATATAATTGAGCAATAATCAATATATATCTAATGCATATTAATTAGTATATTCAATAGCCAAGTCACTGCATTGTTACTGAAATCAAATTACATGGAGCTGCAAAAATACTAGCTGGTGCATGGCTCTTAACTCTGGTCTTAATGTTATTTTTTTTTTTTAGAAAGAATAATTTAATATTGTGAGATATGGGATTAAAACTTAGATAGCATCTTTAAGCCAGAATGTGAAAAGAATGAATATAGTAATTCTTATATTGGAAAAAGGACAATTTTGTATATTTTTGTGAAGTTGTTGACCGTTAGTGAGTTTGAATGAACCATGATAGTAATAAGAGTTCAACCAGAAAGAAATGAGGAACAATCCATAAGAAAGTGTTCTAATGTTTCTTTATTTCTAGGACAGAGGACACATAATGCATCTATATTTGTGAAGTATTACTTTAGAAGAGAAAATAATTAGTAGAAAGGGCGTTGACATTTATTTTTATTAAAAGTCCAGATATTTGAATCCTAGGTGCCAATATCTGAACTTTTTTATAACGTATTTGTTATTACATAACAAGAAAAAAATGACTATTATTTGATATACTATTATTATTTTCAATTTCATATGTTTGCCAATAGTTAATTTTATTTAGAATTAGATTATGTGAGAGAGTAGTGTGATTACTTATGAGAATTAAGGTGTTGATAAAATTACTGTTAATGAGTGGTAGAGTGTCAGTAGGATAAACAGGAATTACACTATTAACACTTGGAAAGAAACTAATTAGTTTGGCCATTTCATTAATGGCTCTCTGAAGATGAAATATAGAAATGCCATGTAATGAGAGACCATTAAATTTAGTATGTTTTTGCATATTTCTTATACTTAGAGCTACTGCTATTTATTCTAGAATAGTTTGGTGATAAGAGAGTATATATATATATATATATATACTCTTTATCACCAAATATATATATATATATATATATATATATATATATATATATATATTTGAATAAAGAAGTAAACTTAATAATGGGTAACAAATATTTAATTTTAGGAAAATATTAAAATATTGATTAGTGATGCCTTAGCATATATGGAAAGATATGCTTTGGATAATGCATTGATCGTGCATTCAGCTGATTTTGAATAGCAGTTTTCATTGCATTTTATGAGAGGTGTATTGGGAAACCTAAAAATTTATGAGGAGTAGAGGAAAAATTAGAAGGAATGGTCTTACTTGTAAGAATATTCCAAGTAGAACATTAGTTTTTAGTAAAGTGGATTAAAAAATTGATTTGATGGGAGAAAAATAAATAAGCAATCCATATAGGGATGTGATTAATGATATGGTTAATTATAGAAATATGTATTCCTGGAATTTTGATTTCTATTTCTAAAAGAAGAGGGTTGATATAAGTTGTGAAGAGAAGAGAGCTAAGTGGAGGGTCTTGAGGGATATAATTATGAGGATGAAATCCAGAGATTTCCATTGAGAGTTATGCAAGTTTCTCTGTCTATAAGTAGATATGTCAGTATGTAGAGATTTTGTATTTGTATACTATATTCCTGAAGTAGTTGTAGTAGTTTAAATATAGGAACTGAGTCAATTTGGATCTTGTTTTTCTACATTGCCTAATGTCATATATTATTACTTTACACAAAATAGCTGCTGATGAAGTACAAAACTTTTTTGGCAAACTGACATTTTGATAATGAAAGGAGTTACATTCATATTGGTCTTTCAAGCCAATTGTGCAAAAGCTTTGCGAGTGTTAAATAATAAATGAATACCTTCTGACCAATACAAGATATAGAATTTATGCAGGAATAAAAAGAATCTCTTATTCCTATGACTCAAATATTTACATATGAGAAAATCTGAAGTACTGGCACAGAAGGTGTGACGATAGAACGGTCACTTTAAATTACTATATACAATGTCTGAATGAATGAAGCTGATGAAATTTTCTAGAAATTACTAAACATCATTCCAACTAAAACTTAATCATATATATAAATAAACATTTATTTTTATAGCATCTGTATATAATTGTAATTACATTCACATCGGCCTTTCAAGCCAATTGTGCAAACGCTTTAGACATTGTATATAGTAATTTAAAGTGACCGTTCTATCGTCACACCTTCTGTGCCAGTACTTCATATTTGCTCATATATAAATATTTGAGTCATAGGAATAAGAGATTCTTTTTATTCCTGCATAAATTCTATATCTTGTATTGGTCAGAGGGTATTCATTTATTATTTAACACTTGCAAAGCGTTTGCACAATTGGCTTGAAAGGCCGATATAAATGTAATTACAATTATATACAGATGCTATAAAAGTAAATGCTTATTTATATAATGAAAGGAGATGGAGTAGATGGATTTTATCTTGAGATTCAACTATTTTAATAAGAGGTGGAGTCATAGATATGGGCTTAAGACTGTCCAAGGGGGGAGGAATATTTTTTGTGAGGAAGGGAACCATAAAGATAGAATAAAATTCTGGAATTATGTGGATTTGTTTAGATAAATTATTAAATTGTGAATTATTGGAATTGTGAAGTGGTTGAGATTGTTAAGTAGGAAACTGAATATTGCATGAGATCCTAATGAGTATTATCAGGAATGCTGTTTAACTTGAGGGAATATCAAATTTAGTAATTACATGATGTTAAATGTAATGTCCAAATAAAAAAGATGCAAGTTTGAGATAGTAATGATTGAAATTTGGATTTCAAAAGATAGTATATAAGGGGAAATATGTTTTCTACTGTTATCACACTTGAATCTTTCAGAATAGAAGATGGTATTGTTGCTTTTAGTTTATAACTAAGGGCCCATTGTACATATTTTTGATCAATTGTGGAGATCTGCCATATATATTTTTGACTTTTTAATACCAAGATTTGTTGCATGTGTTTGTATTTGGTTTTAGAGTTATGATTAAAGGAATAGATGTTGTTGAAGGGAAAATATTTTTAGTTGAAGGTCCATTATGTCCAATTGTTTTACCAATCTAGTTGGGAGGTTATTTTTTCTAGTATAAAAATTTATGATAGATTTGATGATGTTTATAAATGTGAACCATGATTTTACAGGGTTTGTTTCTGTAATGTTTGTTTTTTTTTTTTTTAAAAAAAATTTAAATTTTTGAAAGGACAGCGTCATGTGTCATGGATTATAGAAGTAGTCTAATAGTGTTGTTAAGTCTGAATACTAGTTGACTTTGCAAGTTTAACTCAATTTTAAATGCCAGTGCTAGATGGTTTTAAAAGCTTACAGTTATAAATGTTGAATTGATAAAAAAAAAAATATGAAAGTCAAGGGAGTAGAAAAGTAGATATAATAGTGTGGAGTGTTTTTTGGTATAGGAAAAAGAAGTTTGTGGAAAAGAACCCTTCTGCTCTCATGAATCTGACATTAATTTGATTGAGGTATTTCTTCCCAAAAATTGAATATGGCATGTTGAAATCACCAGTTAAAATTATAGGATGGGGTTTAGTAGAAATAATCAAATTTATCTGTCTTATTAATCTCAATATTCATTCCATTTTTTATTGTAAAGATATAATGTGATTATGTTTATTATGAGGAAAGTATGATTGTATGCTCCTATGCTCATATTAGAATGAATATATAAGATTTTAAATTGCTCAAATAGAAAATTGTGGCATGCAATAACTTAAGGAATCCAAATTTATTAAGATTTTTATATGGTTATTTTTTGAATGTGATGAATATTTTCTTTCAGTCAAGAGAGTTATATTTGAGTTGAATTGTGTGAATCAGTTCTGAGGACAAATAAGTGTTGAGGTGAGTTAATGCTCCTTACTTTAATCTGCGTTATATATAAATTCATTAAGAATAAGACTGATTGTTATCTGTTATATGTATTAGATATTTTACTGTATTTAAATATTAAAACAATAATTAAATTTCTATTTTTTAATTTAATTATTTTCATAGTATGCATAAACCATAGTGAATAGTGACTTAACTATTTTTGGTTGCAATACAGAATAAAAAAGTTTTGGGTTTTTTCCAGTCAATTGTGTTTTCATATTATTTTTAAAATTCAATTTTGTTATTAAATTTTGCTATATCATTATATAATAGTATTAGCGATTAAGCCAATGCACATGCGCTTTAAAGAGATTATATAAATGAATACTCAATTTTCCAGACACGAGATATAGTATTTTAGAAAGAATGGAATGAATCCACCCATTCTTTCAGACCCAAACGTTTATGTATGGGCAAATCTTAAGTGTGTGGAAATAAGAGTGTGAGATGTTACACGATCACTTTAAATTACATTTATTAAGTTTGAACGAATGACACTTTGCGAAATCTTTCATTGGCTTAATCGCTAATACTATTACATAAATAAACATTCGCACTATATAAAATAATATCTCATTATATATGTTTAATTTCAACTAAAGAATGACGGTTCGTAAATTGTAAAGATTTCGCAAAGTGTCATTCGTTCAAACTTAATAAATGTAATTTAAAGTGATCGTGTAACATCTCACACTCTTATTTCCACACACTTAAGATTTGCCCATACATAAACGTTTGGGTCTGAAAGAATGGGTGGATTCATTCCATTCTTTCTAAAATACTATATCTCGTGTCTGGAAAATTGAGTATTCATTTATATAATCTCTTTAAAGCGCATGTGCATTGGCTTAATCGCTAATACTATTATATAAATAAACATTCGCGCTATATAAAATAATATCTCACTATATCATTATAATGTTTGGAGCGATTGATTTTGTTACTTGGAAAATGGGATGAGAAGTGAAAGTATTTTTTGTGTGACATATTGGGTTCTAATGTAGTATTTAATTGTTTCTTTCTTAATATTTTTTGTATCATTTTCTGCAATGGAAAAGGATTGTTCTTGAGATGTGATGGGTTTGCTGATTTCTAATTTTTGTTGAATTCCTGTTTCTACTATATGAAATATGGGGATTTCTATTGTTAAATGTGTAAACTTAATTTTTTTGATAGTGTGTATTAATGATACAGAATCTTGATTATTATATGAGTTATTTTCCTTTAGAATTTGATGGGCTATTTTTAGAATGATTTTATCAAACTTTTTTGCCTTTTATTATTACTTTTGTAGTTTTTAACAACTTTTAGAAATTTACGTCTTTCTTCATCAGTATCAGTCATATTGTTACTTAGTGTGTTATCTATTGTGTGTTCCATATCTGATTCAGTTATAGACATTTTTGAGGAATAGGAGTGATGAAATGTTTTTCCATTGGGGTGTTTATTAATGTTATTACTTCAACTGATGTGGAACTGTTTAGGTTATGTTTAATGTGGCTGTTCTTATTCAACAATGGATTATCTGGTGATGTTGTACCTGAGGTTATTTGTAACTCTTCATTATTGTGTGTGATGTTATATTCTTTAGGCATTGATGGATCTTTGTATTTTTGAAACCACTCTTCAAACAAATGCGATTAGCCAAGTTTTAATGAGATGTTCCCAGAATTTGCAAAAGAAATATTAAGAATAAATATCTTTGAATGTCATGATAAGAGGATAACTATTCATGGAATGGAATGTGGATATATCATAGGTTGAATATTTTTATTCACTATGATGTGAAATATAGCAGTATTCATCAGGACAGAGACTGTGGCTCTTTTTTCAAGTAAATATTTAAAGTTACTGATTTTTCCATAATTGATTAGTAAACATTGTAAATCATGACTAAAGAACCTAACGTGGCAATTTTTGTCCTTTTATTATTGTTTGTTTGTATTTATATAACAAATAAATTTATTATTTAAGAAATGAATATTCTTTTGAAAAAATTGTTTCTGTGCGATATGATTAAACTCTAAAACTATATAGCGATTATTAGAGTGTGCCACATTTTTTTTAAATGACCATCACAAATGTTTTTCTGCTATATATTCATGAAATTTATTCATTGGGAATTTCATTAACATGATATTAATATTCCACATTCTAATATTAATGTTTTATTATTTTTGAAATTTTTAAATGATTTTTAACAAATTATTTGGTGCCGATGCATTGAATTTCTCAGTGACTAATATAAAATTGTCTTTATTAAGATTATCTTTTTCATTAATATTTTGTTCTGGAATGCACAAATTGTCATCTTCAAAATTGTAAATTTCTAAAATTATTTCATTTGTAATATTGTTTTTTTCAGCTTCGTTTTCATTATAAATGCTTACAATATTTGCACAAAAAGTTTTACTACATATAAAATTATTACAATCAGTTTCAGTATTAGAGGAATTTGTCTCCATAGTATTTTTGTTATTATTATTTGCTTCGATTTTCGAATGTAGATTTACATAGATAGTAGGCATAATGTTAGAAAATTTTAGCAAAATAGCATATTAGATCGAAAAAAAAATGGTACTTTCAACTACTTGATGCAATAATTTTTATTTTATTAGAGATTATGGCTTTATTTATAAAAATGTTAGTTTTTAAAGCAAACACGGATCTTATTTTTTCGTTATTAGAATTTGTACAGACACTTTGGCTGGAAGTTGAATTATGGTGTATATGTTATGCTCAGTACTACAAATATATGTACTCTGTTAATAATATTGTGTTTATTCTCTCCTAAAAAATTGACAGAAACTTATGGTCATATATTTGGAATTTAGTGAAAGGTCAACTAACATCTTGCAGAATATATGGCACTAGCTATTAAACCTGATACCATCAGCTGCTTGGGATATCAACTGAGATCACTTCAAATATACCCACTCACTTTCTAATTAAATAGACTCATAAAACATAATTTTATATTACTGTTTGAACATAAAGTTTACCACAAACACCATTAAAATGAAAATTCAAACTTGAATATCAAATTGAGCATAGCCAGTCTATTTAAATAAAAATAGAAAAGCTATGCTTGATATGGTCTCACCTAATCTCTCACACAGCAGATGTCTTAAATTTTTATTGACAAATATATGTCCTATTAAAGATTAATTGATTTTTTCAGCTAATGTTGACATATATATGACTTAATTAAAGAAGATTTTAACACAGACTTTCAAGCTCTCTTCAGTCTTCTACTCTAACTTATACAATTGATGCATATGACCACATACAAGCAAAAACAATAAATGATCTTCAATAAATATATCTTATGCTAAACCAACACTCATCAGTTGGTCCACATCATCTTCCACATGTATATATAATCAGTGTTTGGTTTATATTAAGGTAGCAGCAAATCTTCAAACTTCAATGGACAGGCGTCAATCTTCTTTACTCTCCAAATCTTCTGCTATCCATGTCATTAACAATCTGATAATGACATTTTCAAAGCCCTTGTTTGCCAGTTCTGTTGCCATATCCATGTTGATCATAAGTCATTTGCATCCCTCATATGTAGGTCTTTAAGTCCATTTTAAATGCACATAAGAGGGATAGACAGAATAAAGGCTGAGTCTGTAATATTTTAAATATAAGTATAATATGTATACTTAATCTAGATGTAATTAGAGGGGATTTAAACCCAGAAGTTTACATTTTCTTCAGTCATCCATTATATCTTATACAACAAGTACACATGACCACATACATGTGAAAAATATAAATGATCTCCAATATTCATATTTTGTGCTGAACCAGCATGCAGCAGTTGGCCTGAATCATCATCTCCCACACATATATAATAAGGCTTGGTTTATATTAAGATAGAACATTTTTAAGAATTAATGGTCAGACTTCATTCTTTACCACTCTTCAGCCATTCATGACATTGGAAATCTGATGATGGCATGTTCAAAGCCCTTGTTTGCCAATTTTGTTATAATACCCATGGTGACTGTATAATGGAGATCATTTATCCTTTTCACATGTATTTGGTTATGTTTATCAGTTGTATAAGATAGACTTGGGTAACTGAAGAGATCTTGAAAGTCTAGGTTCAAATACCCTCTAATTACATCTAGTTTAAATATATGTATACTGTACTTAATTAAATTATTACAGATTCAAGCCTGTATTCTACCCATTTCACTTTTGTGTGTTTAAGTGGTCTTAAGATCTTCTATATAAGTGATTAAAATGATTTATGGTCAACATTGGTATGGAAAAAAAATTTGCAAGCAAGGCTTTGAACAAGCCATCATCAGACTTTCAATGGCATGGATGGATGAAGAGTTGGAGAGTGGAGAAGATTAAAATCTGCCCATTAAAGTTGAATATTTGCTATCAAGATAAACTGAGCATTGATTATATATGTTTGTGGAGATAATGATCTTGACTAACTGATGAGTGCTGATTCAATTTGAAATACATATGTTTGAGATCATTTATCTTTTTTACATGTATGTAATCATGTGTATCAGTTATATAAGATAGAGTAAATGACTAAAAAAAGCTTCAAATCCTCTCTAATTACCTTTAGCTTAAGTATATATGCTATACTTATGTTCAAAATATCATATATATAACTGTAAATTTCTATAAATTTTTATGGAGGGCATAAAATAATAACATTAGTCGATTACATATATATGTGGCATTAAATTAATTAATATTTAGGTATTTAGTGCATTTGTTCGAAAGCAAGCTCAGTTTAAAATGAATAAGATTATAGCCACTATCTTAAGAATTAACATTAACCCAATACAATAAAGGCTTTTATTAAATTACTCCTAAAATGCTTGATCAAACTTTAAAATGAAATTAAGAACTGAAGTTTAATTAAATAGTAACTGAATTGTTATGTTTGATTAATGCCAGATGAATTCCTGCACTGCTGTTAAATATCAGGTTTGATTAACAGAAACATATATTGTGCAAGAGAATAGTTTATTAATTTTTTAACAAATCTTGTATGATTGTAAATTTATATAATTTTTTATAGAGGTCATAAATGTAAAATTACTAATAGATTACACATATAATAGAATACCACCAATGCTATAATATGTATGTGAGTATGTATATATATATATTATAGTATTATATTTTGATACCAATGCTATAATAGTTTAAAAAGTATGAATCGATAAAACCTTTTTTGATTATATATTTCACAATAAATAGAAGATCAAGTGATAGGTGTAAAACCAAGTATAAACCTCCATAAGGTCAAAGTGCACGGGGATAATCGTTTTTACTTCTTTTTTTTTTTCATATATCAAATTCGTTGAGAGGGAAGCGAACCCGGGACAGCTGCTTGGAAGGCAGCTATGCTAACCACTAGGCCACCAACGCTTTTTAGACTTCAAATATTAGTTTTTTTGCAAATTTTCAAATATTAAATATTGCATTTCTTTATAACAATTTAAAAACAATTAGTGAATCGTTTTAGCAATGACTATAAATCCATGTAAGTGTAAAATAGTGTTTGTAAATAAATAATAAGTGATATCATACGTAGTCATACTTTACTAAATTGAAATATTTACAACAAATTCAAAGTGAATAAATTGTCAATTAAATCATCAGAAGTGCTAGTATTTAAAAATATATAAAAGTTCGTTACATTTACATATAAATGTGTGGACTTGTTTGTAAATAATATTCACAAAATTAGAAAAATGTGTTAGAAAGATTAACAAAATATCTACTGAAATCTTAAATAATTAAATGTTTAGATTTAATAAATATTTCTAAAATAACAGAATATAAATGTGTGGACTTGTTTGTAAATAATATTCACAAAATTAGAAAAATGTGTTAGAAAGATTAACAAAATATCTACTGAAATCTTAAATAATTAAATGTTTAGATTTAATAAATATTTCTAAAATAACAGAATATGAAACCTAATGAAATTTTTGATATTAAAATGTCAATAAAATTTTATTGATCTAATAATGAAAATTGACAAATAGTTATTGCTCTAATAAGGTTTGTTAATAAATGGAAATGGATTTTAATTTATTTGTTTATGATAAATTGATGTTAAACATTTATTATTATTATTTTACATTTAAAAATGAATACACATTTGCACCATTTGAGAGAAAAAATTATAGGATGTCATCTGATTATTTCCGTGGAGATGCCGTGGAAATCAATTATAAGGAGAGATGCATTGTGAAAAATTTTGACTTCATAGAAAAAAAAACCTATAAGTACCAGTAAATTAAAATGAGAGGGCAGTCTATAAAATTTTCAGTGCAATGTAAGATTAGTTGTGTTTTTATTCAAAATTGCCATTTTTGTGCATACTTACCTGAAGATGGCAGGGTAAGAAAAACATCTATGATTCTGCCATAGACAGGATCATGTCTTCACTCGATTTCAATAACAGTGATGGATATGTTGTAAACTAAAATATAAAAGGAAAAACAATACTTTTTTTTCTAAATTTTCAATTAAAAAAAAATTAAAATTTGTGATATTGAAATTCTAGAATATCAGAGTAAAATTTATTTAAAGGATTAAATGGAAAAAAATTGTGTTTCTCCAATTTCAAAGAAATATGCTTTTAATTATGAGTGATGATCTAGAATTTGGTGAAGGATAGTGGAAGTGCCTCATATATAAAGGAATAAATCATATATTATTATTGAATAGAAACGATTGAAATATCTTTTTTTAAAACATCATAAACATGAAAGGGTATTTTATGTATGATTATCAAAAGAATTAAGGAGATTAAAAGAATTCAAGATATACATTTAATATTTGGGCTTAATATTTTTCAAAATGGATTAATTTGATCTGTGGCAATTTTAATCTTCAGTAAACTTGAGAAATAGAGCTACAAAACGTTAAATTCGCAGTCAAGCGTTGATGGTCGAGAGGTCAGCACAGCTACCTTACAAGCATTTGTCCCGGGTTAGCGGGTTCGCTTCCCGCCGATGCTATGACACATGAAAAAAATCGTTAAATTCGCTGTCATTGTAAGTCCTATTATTGATAAATTTGGGAATGTTCGATATTGGATTGCCATATAAACTTTATATGAACAATGTATTAGTTAGTTATGTTTTAACGAATAGTTTAATAAATTATTAGAGTAGTAAACATATCAAATTTAACAATAAATCTTTATTGGAAATTCAGCTAGTATATTTTATATTCAATATTTAAGATTATGGTATGATAGATAAGTGAAAATTAATACAAATTAAATCTTTGTTAGTGGAGAGAGATTGCCTGTTTTTAACCATCATTTTAAATTTATTTAAAATATAAATATTAAGTTATATTTCATCATACTGATTTTTCTTTTAAAGTTCCTTTGTCAATCTACGTTTGAGTAAAATTATCTCTAAGAAATAGGATAATTTTTCAGGATAAAGTTTATTTATATTTGGTTCACCAAATACTATATGTTAAAATATATGCTATAATAAATTCAAAATTACAAGTTGGGATTTGCTGATGTGATATAATTTATACACCAGTTCCACTAGCTTGATGAAGAAATATTAAAATCTTCTATTGCATAGATGTTTGTAAAATAAACCCTACAATAATAAAATTTGAATTCAAACTCGAGTGGATAAAGAAAGTAACAAATGTGTAAGCATTAAATGTATAGTTTTGAGATACTTAATTCAATTATATGCTCAAAATAAAGGTGGGATGAAATATTGCAATCCATCTCCTATAACATGTATATTATATTGCCACATACCGTGAGTTTATACATCAAATGTAGATATAATCAATAAATTACATACACCTTCAAAAGAGTGGAAATTTTTCTTGTCCTATGGAGATAATTCATATTATAAACATTTTTTCTTTAATATTTGCTGTCATATAATGATGATGTGTATTTGATTATTATTATTTTGTTTGTTACTTGCATGAAATAAACAATTTTGTTGTTTTTGTTAAAAATATAAGATATTATTCTTTAAACAAAGCAAAACACTCCATACAGTATTGCCACCCTGTGCCAACCAGAGTAATCAATGAATGCCAGATATGTGCTAGTATAAGAGATAGTGATCATCTGATATTATTCTTTAATTATCATTTGATACCATTTAAGTTTAGGTCAAGATATCCCAATGCAGATTCCGTTAAGATTACTTAAATATTTTATTATCTTTGCTATTTGAAAAGTAGAATGAATAAATAAAAATCCATGACAGCATATTTATCTTGATAATAGTAAATGTTTATTAAAGAAAAGCCCTGAATAATTATGTACTATAAGTCTTAATGAATATTTATTGATAAAAATTCTAAGATTATGTAATTAATGAACAGATAAACAAAATTATATAAGTATGAAATCATTTAGTAAAATGTTATATAAATTAAATATTATATTTTAAAAGTTTAGTAGTCAAGATAGAAATCCATAAGAAATTATATAATTACATTATTATTTATTTTGTTTAGAAATCTGGAGTGAGTGCGTTCGTGTGAGTTAGAGTCTTATAAAGGTGCCACTTGCAAATGCGTTTTCAGTGCACACAACCAGAAGTGTGTTTTCAGTTTTTCTCATTTCAATTTTCATTTTAATATGGTTAACTTCTTATTCACTAAGTCTCTTCCAAACAAAGTCAAAATACTAGGTTTTTCATTTTGCTTGCCCAATGTGTTGGCGATCGAACAGCAAAAAGGTCAAGATCAATTGTCTAAAGGTTAAGCAAGCACTGTGGTCTGATTCTTTGCATTTTCATTTAAATTGAGAGGTTAACTTTTTATATATATATATATACACAATGTTAAGAAACATATCACTGTACAATAGATATTTTAAAATTGTCTCTAATTCAGTATAAAACAATAATTAATAAGAAGAGAGAAGAGATCTATTCTTATGTTTCATTTATTAATGTAGAGCTTTGTCTCAAATGTTTATGTTAAAAAGTATTCCTTCTTTCTGGCTTATGTGTTTTAGACAAACTTCTATAACAATAAATAAGGCTCAAAATCGATGTCTGCTTTTTTCTTGTTAATTATTATCTTATGTTGGGTTAGAGTGTATTTTAAAATATTTATTGTAAAATGATATATGTCTTAATCTTGAACACTCTACATTGAAAAAGGTAAAAATTAATATTTGCTGAAGAGAGATTTTCTGTATTATCATTGTAACTTAATGTCAACATGGATATGACAGTAGTATTGGTATCAACAAGGGAATTGAGTATTCTATCATCAGATTTGCAATGATATGGATGGAGCAGATTGAAGCCTGTCCATTAAAGATTGAAGATTTGCTATCTTAATATAACCTGAGCACTGATTATATATATATAAAATAAATAAAATATCCGTTAATTAAAAATAATATTGTAATTATAATTGAAATATATTTTTAATGGTTTACAAACAATTACAAACAATCTTTAAATCCGCAGAAGTACTTTCGGTTACTTTCTAGCCTGCCTCAACTGCCGTAAAATTCAAAAACTAAAAGTGGAAGCAAACGTCATCAATTCAAATTCCACGAATCTCGTATTTTAATGTTAGAAGCTTGTCGATTTATTAAATGCGTTTTATTCCTGTTTATAAAAATTGCCTCTTTAATTTTTCTTTTACTATGGTTTCTCTCTTCGTGAAGAATTTTCAAAATTAAATTTAAATTTATATTTACATGTTTTTTCATGATC
Source organism: Epiperipatus broadwayi (assembly GCA_028023455.1). Lineage (NCBI taxonomy): Eukaryota > Metazoa > Onychophora > Udeonychophora > Euonychophora > Peripatidae > Epiperipatus > Epiperipatus broadwayi. Next base: position 3,600,425 of record JAQFVV010006266.1, on the reverse strand, counting down.
GAAGAAAACTGAAGAAGATATTAAATCACCATTATTTTTATTTTTTACAAGCTTATATAACAATTCGTGTTCCTTCAATCTTTTCTCAATGCTGCACCTAGATTCACCTATATATGATAGCATACAATCACAAAAAATTTGATATATGACATTACTTTTTTGCTTGACAGGTATGACATCCTTAGAATTATTAACTAATTTATTAATATTGTTTGGAACGTAGAATGAAACATTAAATACATTCTTATATAAATTCTTAAAAAATTTTACTTGTGGATTTGAAATAAATGGAATAGATATCCATTTTTTATTATTAATCTTCATTTCTTTTAAATTATAATAATTTTTTTTAAATTGACTTAAAGTATTGTTTATTTGTTCCATTTTATAACCAACATCAAGCAATTCCTTGGCAAATATCTCAATATTTTTCAATTTATCACTTTGGTAATGACATAATTTTTCATTCCGAAACAAAAAAGATTTAAAACTTGCCATCTTATGCATCATTGGTACTTTTGATTTACGATTTATATATCCTCTTTTTTGCAATGGCTTAATTATTAGTTTATAATTTAATATACTGTTATATCTTGTGATCATTAAATCTAAATAGTTAATCTTATAGTCCTGTTCTTTTTCAAGAGTCCATTTCAAGCCATTCGACTTATTTAATTCCTCTATAAGCAAATTTATACTATTAGTGTTTCCACAGACAAAAACATCATCCACATATCTTTTGTAAATTTTAATATTTCCAAAAATACACATATTTAAAATACTACTCTCATATGTAGATAAAACGAAATTGCAAACTTGTGCAACTACAGGCAATTCCATAGAACAAAGGTTGGCCATGGGATTGCCTGTAGTTGCACAAGTTTGCAATTTCGTTTTATCTACATATGAGAGTAGTATTTTAAATATGTGTATTTTTGGAAATATTAAAATTTACAAAAGATATGTGGATGATGTTTTCGTCTGTGGAAACACTAATAGTATAAATTTGTTTAGAGGAATTAAATAAGTTGAATGGCTTGAAATGGACTATTGAAAAAGAACAGGACTATAAGATTAACTATTTAGATTTAATGATCACAAGAGATAACAGTATATTAAATTATAAACTAATAATTAAGCCATTGCAAAAAAGAGGATATATAAATTGTAAATCAAAAGTACCAATGATGCATAAGATGGAAAGTTTTAAATCTTTTTTGTTTCGGAATGAAAAATTATGTCGTTACCAAAGTGATAAATTGAAAAATATTGAGATATTTGCCAAGGAATTGCTTGATGTTGGTTATAAAATGTAACAAATAAACAATACTTTAAGTCAATTTAAAAAAAATTATTATAATTTAAAAGAAATGAAGATTAATAATAAAAAATGGATATCTATTCCACTTATTTCAAATCCACAAGTAAAATTTTTTAAGGATTTATATAAGAATGTATTTAATGTTTCATTCTATGTTCCAAACAATATTAATAAATTAGTTAATAATTCTAAGGATGTCATACCTGTCAAGCAAAAAAGTAATGTCATATATCAAAAAATTTTTGTGATTGTATGCTATCATATATAGGTGAATCTAGGTGCAGCATTGAGAAAAGATTGAAGGAACACAAATTGTTATATAAGCATGTAAAAAATAAAAATAATGGCGATTTAATATCTTCTTCAGTTTTCTTCGATCATGAAAAAACATGTAAATATAAATTTAAATTTAATTTTGAAAATTCTTCACGAAGAGAGAAACCATAGTAAAAGAAAAATTAAAGAGACAATTTTTATAAACAGGAATAAAATGCATTTAATAAATCGACAAGCTTCTAACATTAAAATACGAGATTCGTGGAATTTGAATTGATGATGTTTGCTTCCACTTTTAGTTTTTGAATTTTATGGCAGTTGAGGCAGGTTAGAAAGTAACCAAAAGTACTTCTGCGGATTTAAAGATTGTTTGTAATTGTTTGTAAACCGTTAAAAATATTATTTCAATTATAATTATATATATATATATATATGACCTTCTGGTTTGGCACCAGAAATATTATTTGTAATTGTATGATATTATATCAGTAACATCTGATATTATATTCTTAAAAAAAATGAAATAACACAAAATATTTAAAAAAAAATTATTTATGATTTAAAACTATGATTGGAAGTACTTCTAGGTGCAATTTAAAATTTATTAGATGTTTAGTAGCTTACTTTAGGGTATAATTAATGATAGGATAGGGGGTGGCTTGTTATAAACATAGTCAGTTCAGTTTGAGTTGATGCTAATTTGTTTTATTCATTCACAAATAAATATTTAGATTTGTTTGAGTGATTTTCTGGTTCATTTGCTTTACCTATTTTAATTTATAGTATAAACAGTGGAATATGTTTCACTCATCATCATTAAAATAGTCATTTAGTCATATCAGTTTAGTGTCTATAGTGCATTGTTTGTAAATATTCATGTATGTCAATATCATTATTCAACTTCATTTTTCATTCATATGCTTCATTAAATCATTAAATATCACATCTCATATTCAAATATTTAATTTCATAAATAATAGTGTTAAAAACCAGCTTAACTACATTTTAAGTGAATTAATTGAGCATTGGATTAATGAATTATTAAACAATAATTATACTAGAAAATATTTTATTTATTAAAGCAATTTTTTTTATTTTGTTGTTTTTAAAGTACAGAATATTTAATTCTTAGTTCAATTCAATATTAATATTTTTTTTATTTATTTAAAAGACAGAATAATTTTTTCCCCCACTTTTTTTTTTTTCAAGACAAAGTTTCTTGCATAAATTAAGTGTTATTGTAATGGGAGGAGCAATTAATTGGTCTCTGTCTGGTGATCTTTGAACTTTCAGATATCTTGAACTATTGGAGGAGAAAAAGTGTGAGGTAATATTTTAAAAATCTATAAAAAAGGGCTTCAACTCAAGTCCTACACTGATTCAACTCAAGTCCTTCAACTCCAGTGCTGTCTCCAACTACAACTACAAACTTCTAAAAGATCTTCCAATACTGTTTCATTTTTTAATAGTATAATTTTTTTTCTTCCAAATTTCAAGCTGAAAGTAAAGTATATTATTGTTTCAAAGATGTGTACTTAAACCACACTAAAAGATACATTGGTCTTATCCTTGGCTGACTATTTAGATTCTCCAACCATTGTCTAAAATACATGTAAGTGCCTATAATATATTATTTAAGTTTAAATTGCCACTATTAAAAGTAAAAATGGGAATGTATAATAGTATTATAAATTTGCCTAATTTAAACTTTAAATTGAATGGGAAAGAAGAAAGAAGAATGTATGTTTATTTGTCAAAATTATTTTTCTCAAGTTTTAATTATATTTTTAATGGAATAATTGCAGAACTGTTGTTAAACATTTTCAGAACTCTTTATAAAAAATTTTATGCTAGTTATAAAGGAAGATTTAAAAGGATGCATATGAATCATTTAATTTTATCGTCATTATTATTAGAACATTTTCATAATTGTTTCTATTTTCACCTATTTAAAAATACAAGACTAAATGTGCAATTGAGTGTACTATTAATATTTACCTGTTTTCCAAAACTAATAGGAAACGAATTTATAAAATGGATAAATTATATGACTCTGCTTTATTCAATGCATTCCTCTTTTCTGTCTAAAATATTGACAACAAACTTATACAAATAAATTATTATTAGCTAAAAAAAATAACATATTCTGAATGGCTTTAAAAATTTAAAATAAAATGTTTGAATATCCTAGGAATGAATTATGAACTACTACTTTATTTGCGTCATAAAAATATATTGCTTAATTAATGAAATTTCTCATATATAATGTCAACAGCTGAGAACATTGACTTTGCTCTTAGGAATTAAAATAATATTGTTTTGTTTTCCTGCAGGAACATGTTTGTGTTATATATTTGTCAATATTTATATTTGTGTGCAAATAATTATTATTATTGGAGAGATGACCAAGGAATGTCATTCATAAATTATCAATAAACTTTTCCTTTTATAACCAGGAAAGAAAAAAGAAAAAGAGAACTTTATTTATTTATTATTTAATAGTATTTAGACAGATAGTGAGAGTTTAAGAAGTGTTTTATTATTTTTATTATTATATGTAGTATTATTCTTCTAGAACATCTCACAAATGTACAATATTAAGAAAAATATTGTATAAGGTAATTTTTTTTATTAGTTTAATATAAGTTTTGCCGGGTATTAGATTATAATATATGTGTGTTGTAAGAGATGGATGCGTCCATGTAATGTTAATAAGGGTGATAGCTCTTCTTTAAAAGAAGCACATTAGATGGGTCCTTATATTATATCTATGCATTTCCAATAGATTTTAAAAAAATAATTATTTTCAATAATTATTTAACCTGAAATATAAAGTTTTATTATTTGTCTAAGCCAATTTTTTTTGCTTTAGATGTGTGCTAATATAAATGCACTATAAAAAGATTATTTTGTCTTATTTGCCAATAGAAATTATTGCCTTGTTTTCCAACCATTATTAGTATGATACCAAGTCCTAAATAGTATATTATCAGATATGAAATATTCTTTATTGCTTTTAAAAATAGTATTTGACATTTTGACAGTAGTTCTTTGCTACTGGGATTTGAATTGTCTGTGTATTATTATGCTTGTATATGTGTGTCCATTATTAAACTTAGCTATAATCATATGTTAATTGCAAGTACAAATGTTATATAATCAATCGGTTTCGGAGGAAGAAGATGGTCAATTGTTTGAAAGGATTAGTGATTTATTTAAGTGAATTATTGTTCTTTATTATGCTTGAATGGAAAAGTATTTGTGTGGTTATACGTAATAATGTTAGCAATGTTTTATAGTATTTATGGATTTGAGTAATCTCTCCTCTTTGTTATTTGAATATTTAAACATGGGTAGATTGCCTAGTGTAGTATGTATGGGATCAAGTAATCCCTTCTTTTCTGTGTATTGAAGTGTTTTTGATAGGAGTAGATGGAATCCTCCAGTTTTGATATTTGGTATTATGAATTAAAGTATATGAAGTTAAGTGTATTGTCTCCCTGATCATTTGGTGAAGAGATTTATTCCCACCAGTTTAGTTAGTCTCAGAAGTAGACTTGGGAGTTGTTATATTGATATTTATCTGATTTGAATTGTAGAAATCTTTTATCCCCATGTGTTTATTGAATGTTTTTCCAGCTTATACTATAGCCAAGTGCCAGATAATTTATTGATAAAAAGAAGAATAAAAGCAGAATAGATTTTCTTACAAAACAGCTGTAATAAAGTTAGTAATTAAAGCTTGATTGACCATTGCCTTCATCCATATTATGATCATATTATAACTTCATAAGCAAACTGATTAGATTGATTAGAATTAATTATTTATTCTTTGACACACAGCATAATACAGACTCATGCATAAAGTGTTATTTTGAAAGATATAGAAAAATCCATTATTAATGTATAACTTTAATTATCATTTTAAAACATTTTGTAGTGATCATTTAGATTTCATATCATCAATTTTTATCATTCAATCATCATTTGATTAAGTAAGCAAGCAAAGATAAAACATAGTTAATGAATAGAATTATTTATTTCTATTTTGGCAAAATAAAAATATAGTTATTTAATACGAATACTTTACTTCAAGGTTGCAAAGGCAAATATATTTAATTAATGGAATTAGTTATTTCATTTTGCAAGATATAGTTTTATAAAAATATATTTAAGTACTGGAATTATTTATTTTATTTTGCAAGATATAATTTGGTAAGAATATATTTAGTGAATGGAGCTATTTATTTCTTTTTGCAAAACCTAGTTTGATATTATTCTTAGGTTTCAAACCCCTTTACTTTAGTTATAGTTAATGTGCATTTGAAGTAAAATGCACAATTCTAATTTTATAGTGTAATTAGAATATTTAATCCATGTTGTTTGTCATAGATTTATTAAGTTAATTGATAACTGAGTGTTATAAAACAAAATGTTGAACACCAGGTAAATTTTGTAGTTGATTACTAGAAGTATAAGGTTATATTTCTTCAGTTCTATAGGTTATCAGAAGTAGCTGATAACTAAAAAACCATTTTCTTTATAGTAAAATATATGGATTTAATTTTTGGTTCATTATTTAATGTTACAAATATAAGGTGTTTCACAAATCTATCAAGATGTTTTGATAGATAAAATGTGTTAATTTTGAAATTTAAGAGATAATATTATGTTATTTATTCTTATGAAAATTGTAACTAGTGATGCTAAATACATCCAAAATTTGTACTGATACCAAGGAGAAATAGATTAAATGTTTGCTTAGCTATTTTTCTTATTTTTGTTAATAAATATTTTATTACTCAAAATTTGTATTTAGAATTCTTTTATAACATTCATTCGTTGTTTCATATTTCCACACATGCTCACACATTTATTTTATTTAATGTGACATAATTGTATTTTCATTTAATTATAAGAAACCTCCAAATATGATGATATTGATTTCCTTGATCCAAACACTGTATGAGATGCCAATTATCTACTGATTGTCTAAAAAGGTTTTATTATTTAGTAATTGTTTAGATGATGAATTGAAATCAAAATGTACCCGATTTCTTTTGTTATCTAACTGCCATTATTTAGTTAGGGTATTGCTTAGTTTGTATTATTATTTTCATAATATTAAACAATAGTTATTGAGAGATAGAGATTTTAGATTAGGCCATGCCATAAAACAGATTCCCTGAGATCTTCAATTTTAATTCAGATTAGATAATAAATTCAGTTAATTAGGTTAGATTAGTGTGTAATTAAAAATTTAGTAATGATAGGTTTAGTTTAAGTTCAGATCCAACTAATTATACATTATAGTTTCTAAATATTATATTTTAGTTATTAGTGTAATTTTCTAATATGGTAGAGGTTGTTCAATGCATGTGGATGATGGGAGGAGGTGGAATATAGATTATAATTAATTAATTTAGATGGGTAGAATTTTACCATTTTAAATCTTATTTATTTTAGAACTTGATAGATGTTTTATTCCTATTAATTACAATATTTTCTCCCACATCTAATGTACATTGTACATCTCATACACCTCTGTATCCCTCAGCTGAGTTAGTTTAAGGTGAAACTTTAATTAAGAGCCTCATAAGTAAATTTAGGATAAAGTTAGATTAATAGTTTATTCTATGATCCATAGAATTGGTGCCCCGGGTATTTGTTAGTGATGGTGATTGGTGGTGAGGGGTTACAGGGGGGTTTGGACACCCAACATGGTGGCTTGATTGATGTATTTGACACCTCAGTAGATAGATTAGAATATGGGTTTTGGTACACCAAAGTGGTGGCTCGATTGATTGAGTGGTGATGATTATAGAATATACAAGTTTTGGCGCATCGTGTTAGGCCTGATGATGATGATGATGATTACAGGTTGAGTTTTTGGTTTGGACCTTGATAGGTATATTCTGGCCTTTGATTTCAAACCCTATATTTTAAAAATATGAGAATTAATTTGCTAATAATTATGTCAGTTTAAATTATTTAATTTATGTCAATAATAACTTAGTCTATCATATATTATAAATGAAATATACAGGTCTTATTCCATAAAATCATGCGTGTTTGGATCAATGTCATCTGTTCATGAAGTACAATAATTTTTCCCCCCTTATCATTATTTTATTTTCAATGTGTGGAAAAACAAATGTTATGTAGAAGAATTTAGATAGGCATACTATAGTGACCCAATGTATTTTGAATGATGGTGGGAAGTTTGGATTGTTGGTTGAGAGTAGGATTGATGTATCTTGTTTTCTATATTAGAAGTATATTAATAAAGTAAAGCTTTGATAAAATGAAAGATCTTAACATGTGTGTTGATTTGGGTGAGTCCCAAGAGATATTATCACCAGACATAGTTGTGATGTCTTCTGATATGGATTCAGGAAATGAGACTATGAACTTAGTCAGTATAGAAGGTACTAGAGTAGAATATGTCCCATCTAAGAGAAGGGATGAGTCCATCCAAAGAATGCTGGGTAAAATAATGAAACAAATGTCAGAAATGAAGTCAGACATGTCAGAAATGTTAGAAAAAATAGATAGAAGTGCTCAACAAACAAAATCAGAAATGATGTCAGAAATGTCAGACAAATTTAGAAAGAATCAAAAGAAATATCAGACAAATTTAGGGAAAAATTCAGAAGAAATGTCAGAAATGAAGTCCGAAATGTCAGAAATGTCAGAAAAAATAGAAATAGGTGCTCAGCTAATAAAATCAGAAATGCCAAACATGATGTCAGAAATGATAAAAGATACAAGGCAGGCAAGATTAGAGATAAAATCAGGAATATCAGAAATGTCTGAAAAGATAGACGAGACTACCCAAGAAATAATAAAAAATATAAGGCAGGTGAAGTGGGAAGTAAAATCAGAAGTATCAGAGGTGATGCAGGAGAAGTTGACAGAAAACATTCAACCAGTATCAGAAGTGAAGTTAGAAGTGCAAGATAGTGATAGCCAAATATTTAAGTCAGAAGTTACAGAATTAGATATTAAAAGTCAACTACATCAGAGTAAGTTATCTGATGAAGATCTAGTATTACTATTTAAGGAAAAGAGTCAACTAATTGTTAAATTAATTTGTAAGAATCATAATTTATCCAGAAATGAATTGAAAGCATACAGGAAAATTAAAGAAATAGTAAATCAAGAATTAGAACTCTATAAGAATGAAGTTATAAATATTTTTAGGTATTTCAGGAAAAGTCATGATAAAAAGGATCAGATTATCAAGTTAGTCAAGTTAGGGATACTTTCTTTAGGCATGAAGTGCCCAGAAATTGTTAAAAATATGTTGTTGAAAGTTAGTGATATTACCAGCAATAAATTTAAGAACAAAACTCAAAGCATAACCTGAGAGTATGTTCTTGATCATTTAAATTATAAGCTGAAAAGGAATGTTTGTAGGAAAGTACTTTATGGAGGTATTAAACATATGATATCTGATATAGAACAGATAATGGGATGTTTTAATCATGATCAAGAAGTTGATAAGTTGAAAATTAAATGCAAATTTAAGAATGCACATAAGTTTTGCATAGACTTTCTTAAGAAAATTATTGATCTAGAGGAAAGATTAATAAAGGCCAAGTTCAAACTCAAAAGAGCAAAGGGAAAGTTAGTTAATACAAACAATCTTAAAAGGGTTAAAACAAAGAAAAGAATAATCAAAAGGTTAAGGTTAGGTCCAGGACAGTGAAGATGAATTCTCATGAGGAAAGATCTATTAGGAGAAGAGAAATCAAGAATGTAAGCACAAGATTTAGAAGGTACTTATAATGCTCACAGTTTAATACCCTTTCCAACCAGAGTATAATGGTCAGCATAAGATTTATAGAGTCTGAATGTTTAATTGCATATTTTCCATGTTTAAAATTAATGCCAGTGTATGATATTTAAATTTCTAATGTATTATGGTAGTTGTTAATTGCGTATTTCATTTTTTTTCATTACAAGGGAAGGAAAGTTGTGACCTATTGGTTTGGCACCAGAAATATTATTTGTAATTGTATGGTATTATATCAGTAACATCTGATATTATATTCGTAAAAAAAAAAAAGAAATAATGTGAAATTTTAAAAAAAAATTATTTATGATTTAAAACTATGATTGGAAGTACTTCTAGGTGCAATTTAAAATTTATTAGACATTTAGTAGCTTACTTTAGAGTATAATTAATGATAGGATAGGGGGTGGCTTGTTATAAACATAGTCAGTTCAGTTTGAGTTGATGTTAATTTGTTTTGTTTGTTCACAAATAAATATTTAGATTTGTTTGGGTGATTCTCTAGTTCATTTGCTTTACATATTTTAATTCATAGTATAAACAGTGGAATATTTTTCACTCATCATCATTAAAATAGCCATTTAGTCATATCAGTTTAGTGTCTATAGTGCATTATTAATAAATAGTCATGTATGTCAATATCATTATTCAACTTTATTTTTCATTATATGCTTCATTAAATCATTAAATATCACATCTCACATCCAACATATTAAATATTTTTAATTGATTAAATAGTTTTGAAATAGTAAAATTCAAAACCTAAATAATATTAAAGCAGACACATATACTTAAATTACCATATACATGTATGAGTGATCACACGCATGTTTGCATGAATGCATAAATTTACATTCATTTAAATGAATAAAAATAATTCTATATTTTTGGTTTTAGTATAATCAAGAAAAAAGTAGCTTTGTTTCAGAAATAATAAATGATATTTTAAAATTCAATTCAATTTTTTAAGAGATAATAGATTAAGACATGCTTTTAAAATCTGTAGTATTGAGTTATCTTAGATCTCAGAAAACTATAAATAAATAAAAAATATTTTTTAACAATAAATAAATTATAGGTTCTGGAACAGGAGTGGAAAAGACAAAGAACATAGTCTTCTAATGGACTGATAGGAAGCTTTGGAGTAATTTGTTTGAATTGAAAAAAATGTAAGGATAACTAATGCTACATTATGTTATATTACATAGCTATACATAAAAAAGGTATAGTTTTGAAACTGTAATAGGATTTACACATGAAAATGGGCATGAGACAATTGAGTCAACTATGTATAATTGGGCATGGGTTGGATGAGATAAGTGTCTTTGTTTGAGATGCATGACAATGCTGTATATCGATTACAAATTAATCAGTCAGACTGCACAATGCAAAGGCACAATCAGAAGCATAGAATGTGTGCAGAGCCGATAAAGGTGTTGTTTATTGTGACAGACTTAAGTAATTAATTATTAAAAAAAATAGACTTTTGTCATATTTTAAAAGAGGGGTGTAATATCTGAAATAAGTGCAAAAAAAAAGATACATAATTTTAATACAGAATGGAAAGAACTTATTTTTTTTCCATATTAGTGAATGCAAAATAGGTGTGTTATATACGTTATGAAAGTATATAATCCCACCCCCCTCTCAAATAAAAGTCAAACATCGAAAGATATGTTAAAAACATTTTCGTAAAGTTTAATGAGAGTTACAATTAACTGACCAGCAAACATTTTTTAAACACCATTATTAAATCCGAATCTGTAGTTGCATCATTTTGTGTGAGTTATATGTTTACAAAATATAATAAATCTTTTACAGACTAAAAAATGGTAGCAGGAACATTTTGAAAAGCAAGCAATTCAAAATTTGATTTATTCCAAGAACAAAAAAGCATTGGTGGTCGAGAGGTTAGCGACAGCCGCTTTACAAGCAGTTGTCCCGGGTTAGCGGGTTCGCTTCTCAGCTGATGCTATGACATATGAGAAAAAAAAATTATTTCCACAATTAAAGATATTCAACATTCCAGTAAAATTGTTTTACACCCATAAACGTCCACCTTATATATCGAGATATTCAAGATTAGCAGACAATACATAGTGTAAATCTTTGATACTTTATAAATTTTTGTTTCTATTTGGAACTTATATTTTATGCAAAAATTTTGTAGTATATTCAGATTTTTGATAACAAATTAATACATCTAGAAAATAGTTGATACTATTAGTAATTATTATTATTATACTGTTATATATAGGTAGTGGACCATAACATTTGGAAAAAAATTATGAATAGTTTTTGGCCTGAAAATGACTACCCATCCCTGTTCTAAATGCAAAAAACAATGACTAATTGTTTAATAATAATATTTTCTAATTATGTAGTAATGTTAATAATGTGAAAGATTCCAGTTGATATGGACTGTTAAATTATTTAACATCTTGGAATTCAAGTGCCAAGAAATAAGTTCAAAATCTAGTGCCAAGTTAACAGGATGCACATTCATTATTTGGTAAAAACATCTAAATAATATATAATCTTTTAAAAATATTTTAAGCAGACCTCATAATGCTCCCAAAAAATATTTCAAAAAATATATTCATTTGCAGTGAATAACTCCATTTAATATTTTATAAAATAACTTCCTTGTTAAATGAAAAATGTGTAAACTAATTTAAAGAATCTTCTAATAACTGTAAATGTTTGACAAAAATAAAATCCATGCATTGATATAATGTTATACCTATCACGATAATCAATTTCTATATTTTCAATGACCAAAATATTATATTAATAACCATGGTCCAAATTGCAAACTCTTGGTCATCATAATGTACAAAATTCAGCATGTTATACATATTCTTGAAACCAGCACAATCTAAGATTAGCTTAAAGAAAAAAAATCTTTCTGAAAAATAATAAAAACTTGCATAAACTCCAACCTAGTGGAATTATTATATATCTGTGATAGTGACATGGTGGTTTGGGCCATAGAAAAAATAGGCAATGCAGATAGATATTGATTATTATTGGAGAATGTAGCATAGAAAATAATGTTACATTTCAAAAATAAAATTCAATTGCATAACATTCAAGAAAATGAATAAAAAAAGGACTTGGGTGGAATGAATGGATTAAAAGATAAATTAACCAAGCCCTATTGGCCTCAAAAGCTATAGCTTATGATAACTCTTATCCACTGGCAAGATAATATTGATCCCATAAAGTGGGTACAGTTTTATTTCTATGATAACTTCTGACCATTGCATACTTCCTATGAGAATTTCATAATGTCCCAGTTTGCTCTATAGCTAAGCCTATCCTATGGGATGATTATAAAACAAGGTCTAAAAGCCAAACTTGAGAGAAATTTTTAGTTATTCAACAAATTACAAAATAAACAGACCATGAGATGAGATTAGTATCATTTAAAATAAATAGCATAAAGTGTAAAGTTTCATCAACAAAGAAATTCAACTCATGATAAATAAGCGAATTGAAGCATTAAATAGAGTTAGTATGCAGACAAGGAAGTTTTTGATTTTAATTGTGATTTTTTAAAATTTTGTATATATGTTTGTGGTATTTATGTATCAATCTAAGATTATAATTACTAATACAAGTATAAAACTATTTAACAAACTATAACAGAGCAAAGATGACCTGAATTAGCTAAGAACTAAGTAGATTCTGCATATCTGTGGATTGCAAGAATCAATATGAACTGGTATAAAAATGAGAAAAAATACAAAAACTTTCAAGAAATAAATTGGAAATGTAGGTAAAAAATGCCAGTTTAGACAAAATTAATCAACAAGTTAAATGGATTCTTGAAATAGCAAATGGGAAGACTACCATAATCAAAATTGTATTAAAGGTCCAGAAAATAGAATTGCACAGATAGAAAAAAAACTGTAGAAATAAAAAAAACCATTTAATAAAAAAAATCGATGGTTTTTCAGATCAAATTCAAATCCAAGAAAATATATTGCAAGACCAGTTTGATATCTTACAAACAGACACAAAACATAAGCACACCAATCACATGATTGATTAGCTGTGCAATGCAGATAATTAAAACAAATAAGTGCTTAACAAGTTTTGCAGAATATACTCAATCTCACAGATAAAGCCAGTAACAGAAACAAATCTGGCATTGAGGATATTCTGCAAAGCTTGTTAAGAGCTTATTTGTGAGATTTTTATAAAACATTTGTAATACAAGCTTGTTTAAATTAGATCATGTGACATCTGACTTGATTTATTTGTAATTTTATATTTTGCTATTAAGGCTTTGGTGATATTATATTGCTAAAGCTATTAAAATATGATGTATCTAAACTTAGTTCAGTCCCATATGGCTATTTAAGTTAGATAGCTGGATTAGAAGATATATGGATGTCTGAAAATTTTAGATTTTCTACTTAATAGTTATCCATTAGATAAAGTGATGGGCTTGTTTTAGTATTTTTAATATAATGCTTAAATATATCCTGGCACCTCATTGACGAAGCCAGGTCTGGGGTTAAGGATAATCTGCAAAGCTTGTTAAGTGCTTATTGGCAAGCTCTTTATAAAACATTTCTGAATAATGATATTAAACTATGTGCATAAATCATTGTACTTCGACTTGTATATTTTAATGGAATGGTAGAATGGAATTTAAAAAACTATCAAGCTGTGCCATATTTATATTTAAATTTAAAAAGAAAAAAAATCTTTTTTTGAATTAGTTTTATATTTTTTAACATTTAGATGTAATGTAAAAATTTGTTTTTTAAATAAAATTATGTTGACCATATAAGTATGTAGACCATAGAATTCTTCACCAAAGTATATTGTGTGTTTTTATGAAACAACATAAATAATAACCATTGTTAATGAAAACAATCAAAAATATCAAAAGTAGGATGATCTACACTTTGTGAATTATAAAATAAATAATAAAAAAAAAAACAATAAATTTAAAGCATAAAAATTATTTATGACTTACTTCTTCAAAATTACTTTTACCTGATGTTAAATTTAAAGATACTCACATAAAAGATTAACAACTTCATATAATATTTGGTTCCAAGTTCATAAAACTGTATGTTATAATATTCTGTTCATATGCCTAGTCATGCTGATTATTTGGAATTGAATCCAGATCAGTTAGATGGGCTTAGACTATGAGGAATTTTTTTAGGTAAATGAATTTAGGCTATTCTAAAAATTTATTGGAGATTCATTAATTAATAAGCATCAGAATATTCTTAGCTAGAAAGTAAAACAAACACAGAAAGCATTAAAATTTTTAACATTTTTTTCTTTGAGCAGCTTCATGACTAATGCATTTTATTCAATCTATTCAAGTGGGATATTGAGAGACTTATGTCAGTAGCTAAATTTGTAGTAATGTGCATGAAAGAAAATGCGGAACAAAAATCATCACATTTTTATATAGTAAAGAAAGTTGTAGGGCACCCAAGTTTAGACCCTACAGGATCAAGTTCCAAAAAATTTAAGACAGAAAGAGAGTGGGGGCAATAGTTATGTTCTTTATTTGTTTGTGTGTTTATAAAAACTCAAAAAGAGTAGTACACACATTTAATTATTCAATATTTATTTATTTTTTGTTAAAAATAAAGTTATAACACATATATAGGCAGTGTGAGTGTGTGTGTGTGTAAGCTATTTAATTGGAAGTTTATATTTCAAATATTAAACTTTCTTCAAAACTAGTCTGCATTTGCTAAATTTTAATATTTTACTTTTATCTGTCTATTTTTGTTTTTCTATGATTATAGTTTGGGGTTTGAAAGTTAAGGATTTAATTTTAAATATTAAAATTATAATTTCTAAAAGCATTCAGATTATTTTAATGGGCCAGTTTTTATAAATGATTTGAATGGTAAAGTGTGTGTGTACATTGCATAAAGAAATCTACATTTATTACATATTGAAAAAGGAAAAGAAGAAAATCTGTTAAATTATTTTTTTTACTCAACAATTTTGTGTTATAAAAATTGGTTGTTTTTCTGTTAAAGCTCAGACAGTTGTGACCAATATGTGAAAAAAAAGGATTAAGACAATTTTTACTTCAAAACAGGATTAATCTGAATAATCAAGATAGTGTGATTTTCCTATGGTTTCTGGAAAAAAAATCACACTGCAAATTTAAAAATGAGTTTGCCAAAAATAGAGAAAAAAAAATCAAGTATAAAACCAGTCTGGGAAAGTCAGCTAAAGAGATTTTAAAATATTGAAACTAAGGAAAGCCAAGCATTTTAATTCTGCCAGATATCAATTTAAAATCTTTTTTTTAATATAAAGTTTTTTTTGAAGATTGAAAATATAAGAATGGCAGGCTAGAAAATATATAGATTTTATCTGGGAAATCCCATGACCTACCATGCACCTGCATATCATATAGGAAAGAAAAGAAAAATGTCTTGTCTGAAATTAAATATTCTCCATCTGATGACTCATTGAAAAAAATGCAATATTTCAGTAAAATAAAACATTCACCTGCATTTGAAAGCTGAAAGGAAATGATTAATCTACTGATAAGTATTAAATCAACTATTCCAGTTATTCCAGTGACTGAATTTAAACCCAAGCAAAATTATAAATGTTAGAACAACTGATATACTCCATCTAATAGAAGAATTATGCATAACAGGAAGAAAGAGACAGTTCCAGTGAACTGTGGAAATTGTTTCCTTCAAAAGTATAGACATTCACAAGCTAAGTTTGAACTCTTGGAACTGGTAATATGAATTTTCATTATCTATTTTTTTTTATGATATCAAAGATTATTGGTAAAATTCGAGCAGTAAAATTTAATATTTTTTTCTTAGAACTTTAAAATGACCATAATTAATTGAAAACAAAAAATTTCTTCAATAAGAATAACTATAACCTTGAGTAATAATTTTATGTATGCTAAAACTATTATACCCCACTTATTAATGAAGTTTATTTTCTAAAGGGTATTATTGTATTAGAATCTAAAGTTATGAAATGTTATTAATATCTAAAATATTTTTTGTATTATTATTTTGTTTTTAAATAATGTTTAGTTATCATGGGGATAAACACACACATGCACAGTAATATATTAACTTGCTACATGTATATAATGGTGTGTGAATGTGAGAATAAAAGACCACATTAGAAATATTGGAGTATTTTTGCTTTGAGTTAAGGTATAGTGATCTTAAGAGTAATTTAGAGGGAAGGGGGAGAAGTAATTTAAAAACATGTTTCTGTAAATCTTGCTCTTTCTGATTCTACTAACATTTTTTTAATCATTCTACTTTACTTGTTAGATTATAAAAGTATGTGTGCAAAAGAGTGTTTATTTTTTTTATGAAATATTTTTCTTATGGAGAGAAAACTTTAGCAAATTTGGTATCCAATTTTATATACATTATATCTTTGATGGGAAAGGGGGAAGAACTTAAAATTAATCTTATGATTGCCATATAATCAATTATTATTATTATTATTATTATTAGTCATATAAATTCTTAGTTTTATCTTTAAATTGTTTGTATATGTTAGTAATGCACTAATAAATGTTAATTTGTTTTATTAAATGAGGCATATGTTTTTATTAAGGTAGTCTTTATTAGTTGTGATCATTCATCATCAATGGTTGAATATTAACTATTTAAAATATAATTAGATATATTAAGATTAACAAATAGTTATGAATTTCTAAAGGTTAAGTTTATGATAAGGCTTAGTTTTAAAGCTGTGGCTGAAACTATTATCATTATCATCATCATCATCATCATATTTTAATTAATGAGATAGATAAATGTTTAAAGGCCATAGATAAATAAGTGATTTCATAATATTTAGTTGACATTCATGAATAATTATAATAACCACCATTCCACTGGCTATATCATGCAAGGATGAGTGAATTGCCATCCTAAATTGATAGTAGAATATGAGCTAGCAAAACTTATAAAGATATTGCAACATGTTTATTATGTTAAGATCTAGCAGATGAGTTCTGTCTGATGAACTTTATTTACTCCACTTTAGTTTAAGGATGTTTTATGTTTACCTAAATGTTAATGCATACAATGATATGGGTCTAAAAGTAAAATCCTCCATTTTTGTTAGAAATAAAGTACCAAAAAGGGATTTAAACCTGGTACATGTGAAAAGGTTATAAGATATAACTGTGTCTAGGTTCAAATAATCTAGTGGCACCCTGCTAGACCATATTCACTTGTTATTTACTTAAGTATGCACTTGACATCAAACCAAAAGATGAAGATATTTTATTCAGTTACCAGTGTACTCACCCACTTGATGTTATTTCCTGAGTTATAATAGTTTGTCCTTAATAATTTGTTTATAGTTTCTACTTGTTTATTGATGATACAATGGCTGTCTAACTAGAGTTTGGAATAGGCTAGATGCCAGATAGCAGAAATGACCAGTCTCCAAGCATTATTGTTTCTGATTATTGATAATATGATATTTTTTAAATCTTAAATAGAGTTGATGAATGTAAGTCACCAATATTTTGAATGATCTTATAATATTTGGCTACAATGGATTGATCATTAAGCTTTGATCGATTGGTGAAGTTAATAAATGTTAATGGCCATAATATTCTGAATGATAATTAATATTTTGATCATTAATAAATTTCAATGACTATCATAGTTACCACTTATTAGTCTCCTTAATATGTTTGAGATAAGTATTTTGATCTTTCATATAATTTTATTTACAATTCTCATTAAAATTTAAGTTACAATATATATATATCACTATGATGGTCAAATATCCAATATGATTTATTTGTCCATAATGTTGTCATAAACAGAAATGGAGATGAAAGCCAGTTTGATAAATATTTAAATATAATTATTAATAGTTGTTTATTTCAATCTTGTTTGATTGATTATATATATATATATATTCAATCTTGTTTGATTGATTATATATATATATATATATATATATATATATAAAAAAAAAAATATATATATATATAAGGCTACAAATGCAAATAGGCATTTTAAAATTAAAATGATTTTATAGTACTTTATTAAACTGTCAAGCTCAAATCACACACACATGCATATATATAAACATTATAAATCTACCTTATAGCAAACTTTTAAATTTATAAAATTTTAATATATAGAATACATATAACAAGTTTTTTGGCAATACCCTTCAACAATTACACTATCATATTAGAAGTTTTTCACAGAGGCAAAAATCTCCATATAGTAGTGTCTCTGTGAAAAACAGCTTGTGTACACATAAAGAATGGTCATCATGTGATATTTGATGGCTTATTAGAAGTTATTAGAACTAGATGTATATTGTACTACTGTAGAGACTAACCAACTCTGACCATGTGTGATATTACAAGCTTATTAAAGAAATAAATTGATGGGGACATGATAAGAATTATTTATTTCACATTTTTATAATAAATATTAACTTATTTAAAGATTTTACATTCCTTAAGTGGCAATATAAAAATTCCAAACCTATTTTTAAATAATAAAAATGTGAATATTTATAATTTATTAAAGTTAGTTGCAATGTAGAGAGAAAAAGTATAAAAAATAATAAAACAAATAATATTTTTTCTTTTTTCAATAATTTCATTTATCTACTAGTTTTTTTAATTTTTATATAAAGTAATGAGAGGTAAATAAGTAAAGTTTTGAGTAATGTTTATCAGTTTTTTTTAAGAAAAGGTCTTAACATTTTAAAAAAAATATGGTTTAACCTTTTCTTAGTGTAGCCTAGGGTCAAACATTTCAGCATTTTCTGACATTTTTCTTTATCTCACACAACAACATAACATATATGATTAAATGATTATTACTTATCAGAGAATAATAAATTTGACTTCATTTGATAGATATTTTTCTTTACTACTGAAATAAATTTTAAATGTTCACATTTTGTTTCTATAAATATTAAAAAATGAGATCATAATCAAAACAAAAAAATTACATGTCATCATTTCAGAAATATTATTTTCAGTTTACAAATCAATAAAATATTCATTATTTCTGATTATTTTTAAAAAATTGAATGAGTATTTATTTATTTCTTACATCTAACAAATTATGCTTTACAAGTTTAAAATTTTTGAATATTTATTGCAAAATTGCAATATTTTCATACTCATAAGTATAAGTAGATTGCTTATGTGGAAGTTAAGTTTCTACATAGATTAAGGTTATATTCACATTAGCTGCTAATATAACATATTTTTGAAAATAAAGTATTTCTAGTCAAAATAAGTTATTAATAATTTATATTTCTCAATATCTAATCAATATAATGTAAATTATTGTAAAAAAAATCTAAAACCATATTAAATTCACAAATAAATATGTTTTGGTTATTGGAACTATTTTTTAAAACAATATATTAATATGCTAAACATTTTACCACATAGCCTTGGAACAAAGGCAGGATTATGTCTTTTGTAAGGTTGTTTTTTTGAATTTCCTGCCATCTATCATAATTTTTTGAATGAAATTTTTATATTACAAAATATACAGAAAAACACACATTTTACTTGTGGAAAAATTCACCAAAGAGTGAATTGCCCAAAAAATATAAAACTGCATTATAAAATTGTGGAAAGTTAAATTAATTAAAGTTGTTTTTTTTTTCTATCTATTTAAAAAAAAGTTAATGTATTTTTTTAAATCAAGATGTTATTAAAATATTGTTTTTTTTGATAATTAAAAAAATAATTACAAAGAAATTTTAAATAGAGTACAAATGGAATTTGTAATTATGGAAAAAGGAGAAAATTATATTTTGTAAAAATAGAATCTATAGTTCTATATTTAATACCAGCATGTCTGAGATAATATGTGATTGGATGGATATAATATTGTTCCACAAAATATGATAGGGAAAGATTATAGCATTAGACTTCAATATTTTGTGTATTCAACAAGTCATTATTAATTCAGCTATTGATGAAACCAGAAGTAGCAGTCCATACATGAAAAGACCAGTGAGAAGTTAAGTTTTTAGCCTGAGATAAGAGTAATTTCACTAGTAGTTTAAAAATGATTTTTCAAATGAATTTTTAAAAAACCATGTGCTAAGTTTTAACTAAAAGCTAAGAATCACCAACCTTTACCATGTTCACTAAAAGAATACTTCTGCAAGACATCTGCAATAAGACTTGTGTTATTTTCAAAAGCACAACTGTCTCATCCTTTGTTAGCATGACTTTTAACTTATTATATTGGAAGATAAATAAACACTGTCTGTACTAACCTGAAAATTATTATATTGCAAAATAGATAAATTTAACTGTTTACCTACCTTGGAAAAGTGTGTTAATGAAGAAGTTATTATCATAATGGAAATTTGAATCTACAAAAGAAAAAGTTAAAAAAAAATTACTAAAAAGGGATTGCTTAATATTTTAAGCTTACAAGACAGAAAACTAATCTGAAAGAAACTGAAAGTTATAACTATGAAAGAAGCTCTAAAAAATAAAACTATGGTTAAATAAGTCATACTTGATGTGCATGTCTTCATATAGTAATTTTCTTTATAGAACTACATTTCCAAATAATATTTAATATCATTAATACTTGTTAGGAATAAATAATTTTTTTAAATTTTTTTTGTTGAAATGTAGTTTTTAAAATTTATTTTATCTGCCCTCCAATATTTGTAAAAATGGTATGGACATTTCCATTTTTCTAAAGAAGGCGAGCAGGTTTTAACTAGTTCTTAATTTTTTATTATCTTTATTGTGAAATGTTTTTCACTTTTAATCACTGAAAAGGGAAATAACTCTTATTAATTAAATGTTAATTAATCTAGTAATAAAATCAATAGATTAATCTTATTAACTATATAAAATTATATTTTTATAGAAATGGGTGAGATATCGAATTATCATATTGTCATATCATGTGTAAGTTTATTAATTTATTAGTTACTTTCATTAAATATTTAATAAGAAATTAAGTGTCAACATCCTTATTCTTCTAGCTATTTGTTCTATGAATTAACAAGATATGTGACTTGATTTCAACATGGCATGATGTTTCAAGAAATTGGTAGCTTATCCCAATAACATTATTTAACACAAAGTAGGTTACATGTATACATTTAGATTTTTACTTGTTCACTGTACAATACCTATCGTATTTTGATTCTGAGGCAGTTCTAGAGCAATAACAATTAATTTATATGCATGAGGGGATATTTGTTTGTGTTTGGATATTCGGGTGGTTCTCTGGATATCACAAAGGTCAAGATTAATTTTAAAGTTCATTCACTGCACTTTTGTTTTTCAGATTTTATAGTTGGCTTGTACACTAATGATACTATATGGCCAGAGCATGGATGATGATTAGCTTGTATTAGATACCCAGCATTGTTTTTAATGATAGGTAATTTAGCACTCAGATATTTGGATCCAGATAATTGTTTTATATTTTGCCAGAAGTTTGGCAGTGGCTAAATAATTAGCCTTCATTTTGATATTTAGCTTCATATAGATCCAATCACAAAAAAATGACTGTTGATTACTCTTGTTTAATGCTGGTAATGTAAATTATTGTTATACTTACTTATTTTTATTCTATGCCATGCTCATTTTATATTTATTCATTTTACATTTGTTCATTGACTATTTGTTGACAATGTTAATCAAGACAACTTATATTATTTGTGGATGATGATGTTTTTCCATCTTTCAATGATGATATTCCTTTCACTCTGCACACATGCATGCACACACCCACACCCACACACACACACACACACATATATATATATATATATTGTTTATAAATGTATTCACTTATTATAAATATTAATATTATATAGACAATTTGGTCAGATCTTACCAGCCATCAATTGGGTCTTAGATGCTATACATATATCTGAAAATCAAATGTTTTAAATATCTCATTTTAAATAAATCAGGTGTTTAATGAAGATATTTTGCTCAATAGAATACAGAAACAAACTATAAAAAGGATAGGGTATGATAAATGAGAAACCAGATTTGAATATAATAATAATATTTTGTTTTTTTTTATCAATATGATCTGTATAAATTATATAAACAGAAGGCAATTTGTTAAATGAAAGCTTAACTGTAGTTCAGAAGCAAGAGGGAAAGATAAAAAAAATGTTAAGTAAACTGAAATGTGGCACGCTGTTCAATATACTTTTATGAAACTTTGCAAAAGGTTATATCATCATGGCTAGTAATACTCAATGGGTTTTTAAAAAATTTTCAATGACCTCTTTAATAGTCATTTGATAATAAGTTTCACATCAAAGCAGAATTTTGGTGGCTATTGGTCCTATATTATTTGTAGCATCCAAAATGTGTTATTATTAAAATTTGTCTGAATTAGAAAATTCATCTCTTTTAACATTGATGGAATGAGTATTCATATCCACATACAATTCTTTGAAAACTCCATACCAGGTTTTTTAACACTTTGGGTCTCAAAAAGGTAAATATTGTATCAATATTGTAGGACTTTAATATTTACTGTATTTTGTCTGTAATTCTTTTATATAAAATAAAAAATCTTCCATTGCACAAAATCTTCATGAAATTGAAATACATTTTATATAAAAAGTGAGAGTCGTTCTTTGAATGCTAAAAGAGATTAATATACTAATGTGGTCTAAAACTAATCATATACCTCATATCAGATGGCAACCATAATATAGATTATATTAACAACACAATCTTGCCTAAATATTACTTTTACAATGAAAGGACAGTTAGAAATATTACTATTTTTTTAATGAACAGCCTGCATTATTGAGCATGATAACTTGGTTAAACTGTCTTGCATTTGCAAAAATTTCATAAAGCATATTAAACCATTAAACAGCACATGATCACCATTTCTTATGCTTGCTTATAACTGTTACTAAACAGGCATAACTTTCCATATAGTAATGCTTTCAGATCCAAAGCTCTTCACTGATGAAGGCCACAAACCAGAAACTAGTCTGGGGATATTGGATAAGTAGGTACTAGATGGAGATTTTATGCACAAGCCTTCTGGCATCTATTAATTACTCTGGCTTGCACTTAGTGGCACTACTGTATGGAAAGTTTTACATGTTTAAAGCATATTATACAAAAATACTGCTAACTACCAACTCCAGTTTAAGATTCTTTATTATTTTTTGTACATCTATACTACTGGTCATTTTTTTTTATATGTCAAAGCATTGACCAGGAAGTGAACCTGGGCCAGCTGCTTAGAAGGCAGCTATGCTAACCGCTAGGCCACCAATGCTTGATTATGTAAAAAAATATTTTCTTTTTTAATTATTTATATAATGCACTTTGATCAAAAAAGCTGTTAGATTCAAATCCATCTTCTTATTTAGCATAAATCTTTTCATCACAATATTTGTTTCTGAATTTTTGGATAACATCTTTCAGGCATGTGCATGACCACTTTTAAATCAGGTATTTAAAATATCATTCAATTAAATAATTTTCTGATTTTTGAACATATTTAAAACATTCCTGAATTACATATACTAGATGGAAGCTAATTGGTAGAATTTTATGGAAATGTTGATATAAAGCAAAAATTTACAAGCATAAGTACACATAGTCAAATCTGAAATATAAGTTCACATCTTTTATCCTGAAAATCTTTGCTTTAATATATATATATATATATATATATTATATATATATATATATATATATATATATTGTAACAGTAACTGGGTTTAAATATGGTTACTAAAGGAAGTAAAAGGCACTAATGATTACAAAAGAATGTTTATTGTGGTTGTTATTATGGATTGAATTAATAGATGTGGGAAAATTTATAGATATACATTCGAACCCTGTTACAAAAGAGTGTGAGTGAAATACATTAACCATTTAAAGGCATGAACATATACATATAATTACACATATTGTTGTGATGTTGCATAGAATTAGTTACTAACAGATAGATTTGTATGTGAAGATAAAGAGGAATGGTTATGCACGGAGTTGTATTTTATATTTTTGTTTTATATATTTGGTTGTTTATTACCATAAGTTATAGTTATTGAAATAATATCATTAGTAGACATGTTTATTAATGAAAGCAAATTAAAGTATAAGGCTGGAGAGAATAATAAAAGAGTGTTGCAAGTTGTGCCATCGGCAATTTCTGTTAATAACACTTGTCATCAGAATCCTAAGAAATTGCCATTTAGTATTTTGGGACAATGGAAAACTGATCATGCTAAAAGCATTCCTGGGGTAATGGTCATAGGTATATGGATAGATAAAAAAAAGGTGAGGTGAAAGATATATATATATATTGGAGTGTTATATATAGAGTAAGTTAAAAACAAACTCTTATGAAGCTTCAAAAATACCCTCAACCTCAGACCGCGGTTTCTGCCTCTAGCATCATCAGTGAGGTGCTAGGGAATAAAAATACTAGAACTAGTCCAGCATTTTATCAATGCCTAACTATTGAGAAGAAAATCTGAAACTTTCAGACATTTAAATGTCCAAAAATCCAGCTATCTAACTCAAATAGCAGTATGGGACTGAAACTAAGTTCAGATCCACCATATATTAATAGCTCTAGCAATATAAAATCGCCAAAGCATTAATAACAAAAAACTAAAATTAAATTCATAAGAGTTTGTTTTTAACTTACTCTATATATAACATTTGTAAATAGGAGCTTTATTAAAATTAGGTCATCTGACTTGATTTTTTATCAATATATTGGAGTGATTCAGAAAAGTGATCATTATAGAAAAAGAAGCGTGGAAAGTAAAATTTAATAATGTGATTTTATTAATTAATAAAAATTAATAAGAAAGGATTCCATTTAAATGCTGGGGTAAAAGAATCATGTGGGTTTATTAAACTGACCAGTGTACAGCTGTTTTGTGAACTGCATGCCACGACGACCTTTATCTATGGAGATTTTAGCCATCTATTTCAAGCAAGTGAGGTGATCATGGAACTCCAAACAACAAGAACTTTTATGCCCTCAATTTTAGAATCACCTACCTTAACCTCTTGGATCGATTATCATATGTATAAAATGTTATGGAATCTTTCATCATCTTTTAGACAGACAACTCTCTCTAGGACAATCGCCATTGTAATACTGTAAGCTTACAGATCATCCACCTTAAACACATGAACATTCACCCTCAGAGGAGATAATTATGACTTTTCTCTCTATATATTAGATGAACATATAATAAATTAATAGTAAATTAAGAAATATGCACTTAGTCCCTACTTAAAAAAAGGAATTAGAGAAGATAGATTAAATTATTTAATAACTACAACTCTGACATATAGTTGCACTTTTTCATGAATGTGTATACTGATGTTATATATATGTATCGGAATGACTGAGTCATAAAACTGAGATATTGGTGTATACATGTATTAATAAATATTAGAATTTTAAGCTATAACTTGTGTATTTATTTGAATTATGAGATTCTTATATTTTCTGGGTTATTATTTATAAAAGCATAAAATAACCTAGGCTCCATTCTCCTGATAGACATTGTCTCCCAGACCTTGAGACTGAGCTAGTCTGGATAAGGCACCTGATAAGGTTCACTGGTATCTTTTTATTTTGTTTCTGAGGAGTATAATTCTTATTAATTGATAAGATTGGTGCTTGAGGTCGGACATGTCCAATGCTCATAAATATACCTATTTGAAGCATGGGTTAATAACCTGTTCCCACTTGGATTATTAGAATAGGATAACAGGTAGACTGTTAATATATATATATAAATATTCCCAGTGCATAACACTATACTGAAATAAATATATACAAATATTATGCATTAAATCACACCATATGGTTAAGAAATCCAGTATCGCCCTCTGTGAACTAATATATAAATACATTAGAGTTCGTATTTCAAAATAGCCAATTCAAAATAATACCACTTTGAACTGTCTGCTATAAGATGAAATATATTGAAATACTACAAACTCAAACAAAGAACTTAAAAATCTTAGCAAGCAATGATCTTAACTTCTTGCTACAAACAAACATGTTTTACTAATATTATAAAGACAAACTAAACATTAATAATTTTAATCTTTCACAGAGGGCGGTACTGGATTTCTTAACTATGTGGGGTGATTTAATGTTTAATATATATATATAAACATTAGTAAGTTTAATTTTTAAACCACCTAACACAAATGTATTTATATATTAGTTCACAGAGGGTGGTACTGGATTTCTTAACAATGTGGGGTGATTTAATGCTTAATATTTGTATATATTTATTTCAGTATAGCGTTATGCACTGGGATTATTTTCTATACATTTGTGTTAGGTGGTTTAAAGATTAAAATTACTAATGTTTAGTTTGTCTTTATATAATAATTGTAAAACATATTTGTTTATAGCAAAAAGTTAAGATCTTTGCTTGCTAAAATTTCAAGTTCTTTGTTTGAGTTTGTTCGTATTTCAATATATATCATCTTATAGCAGACAGTTCAAAGCAGTATCGTTTTGAGCTGGCTATTTTGAAATACAAACTCTAATGTATTTATATATTAGTTCACAGAGGGCGGTACTGGATTTCTTAACCATAATCTATTAAAAAAGAACAGGACAAAAGTATTAAGAAAATATTAATTGCTTGCCTCGAAAATGTTGTTAATTAGTTTGCAGATTTAGAGAGTGCGTAAACAGGGCAGAATCCATAAGTATTCTTTATCTTTGATCTCGCATGCAGTTGGATTCGAGGTACTTTTACCCAGGCTGTGAATCGTGTTGCGTTAACATACAATTTTGACTGGTACAGTGATTTTTTTTTTCCCCAGATTCTGGCGCTAATAATGTGAGGCTTCATTTAAAAACACCTATTTACCCTGAGTATTGAAGTATGTTTAATATGTATATATAGAATTTTTTTCCCCGGATTATGGACGACCATTTGTGAGGCAAGCGATTAGTTATTATAACACCTTGTAGATTGTGTTACAAACATACATATATGTGTAGAATTTTTTCTTCACCGAATTCTGACACTGATGGATTTTTTTTGTTGTTGCAAATCTGGATCGTACAATAAATAAAATAGACAATCAATAATAAATTTTGTTAACAGGTAATAGAAAGAAGGGAAAGATATATATAACTTTTTTTTTGCTTTTCCTGGATTGTGCCTGTAAAGTACGAACATGTATTAATGGTGTAATAATTTTCTCTTTCTGGAGACCGACCCTCCAAACATGGGATTTTGATCAATAAACCCACATACACTTATATTTTCACTTTACCCCAGATTTTGATGAAAATAATTCCAAAATCTTATTCAATTATAAATGTATTTTTAAAAAAAATACATCTGCAATATACGTATATATGTTAATTTATTTTTTAGTAACCTGATACGATAGGGGAAGACCTTCAAACTGAGAATTGCATGACAAGCAGTTCAATGTAGTGGACATAATGCTTCAATGACATCGATTTTTAGAGTAACCACAGATAGGTGAAGACCCATTTACCGAGTTAAAAATGTATATGCTTGCTCTCTATATATATTTATCGAGTAACAAAACGTATTTTAAAACAAATGCACTTGAAATATATTTGTATTTTTTTTAGTAACCTAATACAATAGGTGAAGTCTCTCAAACTGAGAATTGCATGTCAAGTGGACCAATGTAGTGGACATTATGCTTCAATGACAGCAATTTTTAGAGTAACCATAGATAGGTGAAGACCCATTTTCCAAGTTAAAAATGTATACGCTCATTATGTATGTATTTATTGAGTAACAAAATGTATTTTAAACCAAACATGCTCTAAAATATATATATATTTAGTAACTTGATACGATAAGTGAAGACCCTCTTTATGATTATAAATGTATTTTAAACATATATGCACTCGCTATATATGTATATATTGATTATTTTTATTAGTAACCTAATATGATAGGTGAAGACCCCATTAAATAATTGTACTTTGCAAAATAAGTTAGTCGCTTGAATAAATAAGTGAAGAACTTATGCTAATATATTTGTTATACCATTTATATAAATCTCGAAGTAAAAATTTTCAAATAAGTTAGAAACCAAAACATGACCAAATAGCATAATTTTTGTGTGTGTGTGGACTTGAGTGATCCTTTATGATTTATGGGATCTCATCTTGTTGGCTGGCGCCCTTAAAAATAAATTGTGCCAACAAGTTGATCATCGATAGCTGCTGCAGTATTCTTGAACCCAGGTTGTATAAATAGCAATCTTAAAATCATAAAAAAATAAATCAAAGAAGAAAAAGAAATGTTAAACAAATAAATATGTACATATAATAATCTAATATGTCTTGTTTGTTTCAGGAACCAGAGGACAGCTGGGTGAAAACTTTTTTTTGCAAGTAGCAGGGAAACTGGAAATTAAGCACAGGAATAAAAGAGAAAGGCAGAAAAAAACAGGTTAGACATGGTATAGGTAAATTAAATGTGGGACATTGGGGATTGGGCAGATTAAAATGGGACTTGAACTAGGAATGGGACTGGAATTAGGAAAAGAATTGAATTAGGAAAATGATTAAACATTAGGTAGAATAGTAAATAAGAAGTATGAGGAAAATAGAAGACAAGTAAAAAATAAATAAATAAATAAAATAAATAAATAAGGTAGAACAAACCACTTCAAACCTGGATGTTTTCTGTGTCCACCTGAAGTAAGCTCATATTTTTTTGGTTATTTTTTATCATAAATAGAGAGAAATAAAGCAGATGGATCTGTAGGCCAGATCCATGCTTCACGTCTTTCTAGATTACTAGACAAGGATCAAACCTGATCCACGCATGTTACGATGATTGTAAAACTTTCTGGCTGCCATTTTATCTACATTTAAATTTTAGGCCAGTAAATAAGTTATTAAAGTATTAATTTTCTATTAAAATGTTTTATTATAAATATTAGAGGGACCCAGATATATATATATATAATTGAAATAATATTTTTTTTAACGGTTTATAGACAATTGCAAACAATCTTAAAATCCGCAGAAGTACTTTCGGTTACTTTCTAACCTGCCTCAACTGCCATTAAATTCAAAAACCAAAAGCAGAAGCAAACGTCATCAATTCAAATTCCACGAATCTCGTATTTTAATGTTAGAAGCTTGTCAATTTATTAAATGCATTTTATTCCTGTTTATAAAAATTGCCTCTTTAATTTTTCTTTTACTATGGTTTCTCTCTTCATGAAGAATTTTCACATTTTCCAAATTAAATTTAAATTTATATTTACATGTTTTTTAATTAACGGATATTTTATTTATTTTATATATATATACACATATGCAAATACATATGTATATAGAATTACAGATGGAAACTTTTATAAAAATCAATATATAAATTTTTAATAAGATATTTTTTTAAGTATTTTATTCTGGAGATTTGCTTTCGATAAACCCTACTAACATTCTGTAGCGTTCAAACAAAAGAAAATCCATTAACAAAATGGTAAGGGATTTTCTAATTAAAGTAAAATTAAAACAGAAAAGATAATTTGAAATATAAACTCTGCAAATGTACATTTGATTAAAAATAGATTTGAAACAATTAAATCATTGGGTTTATCGTGAGAGTTGATCTCAAGAATACAATACCAATATACTTTAGGCATTCCAACATTGCCACTTAGCATGGAGCATATGAAAAAGGGAATTTCCCAAAAATAGTTGAAAAAAGTATAAATATCCAAAGAGAACAATAGAGAAGCCAGTTCCAGTTTTTTGTCAGCAATTGCCTGGCAAATTTACACCAGTCAATTTTTTAAAATAATGATAAAAGTGTTCCAAAGTATGATAGGAGAGTAGACTGCATCAATCTGCCCATTTCCCATGTCCTAAACATGATCATCAAAATACCATAAGTCAGAGAAGCTTCATAAAAATGAACTGCTGAACTGTTGAACTCTTTTATTCAATTCATAGCTAGCTATGCTTGTGTGAAACTTCAGTTTTCATCGTGGGATTCCAACTTCTACTTGGATTTATAATAAATTAGGTAATATGTTTCCAATTTGTTATTTCTAACTGCCTAATTTATTCTTCTAAACTCCAGTGACCCAATAATGTAACTCCTGCTAATTGTAATGTCTTCTAAATATTCTATAAAAATATACTTGCTATTACTTAAAATCTAATGCCTTTGCTCTCTTTCTATCTGGTTTAAAATTATGCCTCTTCTTAATCCTAAACTTCCTTCTAATTGCGGTTTAGAAAATATTATTATTAATTACTTAAAATGAAATGAATATATGTCAATTTTTGTTCCAGCTTGACAAAAGCTTTACTCAAATAAATATTTTGCTGCCTATTTCCCAACCAATGTTTGTTGGTAGATAAAATAAATAATCCCCTAGCTCTGCAGATTTTGGAACAACCTTTGTTTTGTTGAGATGAAACCATTTTATATTATTATGTGTTCTTTTTATATTTATACGTACACGATTTAGTTGTGGGGAGATGTAAAATTCAAGTATGGGAGTTTATTTAGTTTAAATTATTTCATTTTTAAAGAGTAAAAGGAATGGGGTTTATAAATTAGATTCGTGTTAAATAATAAGAGAGAAATAGAATTTTATTTGAAATGTTAGTGGGATTTTGTGTTGAAGTGAGAGATGGTTCGCTAATTACAAATATTTGTAATAATAATCAATGCTTATTTTATTCTTGTTGGTCTGATCTTGATCAATCCGTATGCATTTAAGTAATCTTTAGCTCACTTCAATTCTATATTTAAATGCTAAAATATATTTTCCAGTACTCGTATTTTGCCTTGCTGGTATTTTTCTTAATTACCTATCCTTTGTTCTGTGTGACTACTAGATCATAACTAGACCATGTGATAATTTCACTGGCCATAAATTTACTTATCAGGATATGAAAGCCAAAATGGGAAGATCTGGGGTAAGTGGAGCTTAGCTAGCCTTGGTGATTCTCATTCTTTCACCTGAAATATTTTAGGTTTGCCAATGGCGTAGACTATTCTTTCTTTATTTCTTGGCATCACGGGAATGGGGCAGATGAATTGAGTCTATGCTAGTAATGTAATATTGAATGCTGGGATTTGTCCACTTTATTTTGTCTGAACACATTATGGCAGATTGACCACGATCTGATTAATTTACGTATTTTAAATCTTGAAATATTTATTTCCGAATATCGCGATCCATTTATATTTAAAATGTGTCACTCTCTCTAACACCAGTTCCTATAATCTGAGTTAATCATTTCTCTCTTAAAATAAATTCAATCATAAGAAAATTATGTTTAAAATAGCTCTTTAAAATATCCATTCCAATATCTCAGACTTTGGCGGGCGTCTTCCATAAATCGCTAATCGTGACATTTGTTAGATTGGCATATAAACTATACCACTCTCTCACCAGAGACATAATAAAAGACAGAATAGAAATTTGTGTTAACTAACTTATATGAAATAAAATTAGGGACATTAGATAAATTATAAAAATGTTTTATTAAATATATATGTGAATTTAAGCTACCTGTGGTTTATCTCTATTCCTTTATTCTAAAATTAGTATTTTCTAATTAATTATTGTGCTGCTATCTGATGACTCAAGGACACATACATACCATTTTATATTTAAATAAATAAATAGTCTAATTAAAGTTAATAATTAGAGTTAGACATACGAATTAATTGAGGCTCGTGCTCCACCATTGATGCTAGTGGGCTGGAGTGTGGAAAAGATTAATTGCTTGCCTCGAAAATGTTGTAATTAGTTTACAGATTTAGAGAGTGGGTAAACAGGGCAAAATCCATAAATATTCTTTATCTTTGATCTTGCATATGGTTGGATTCAAGGTACTTTTACCCAGGCTGTGAATCGTGTTGAGTTAACATAGAATTTTGATCAGTACAGGGATTTTTTTTCTTCCTCTCAATAGATAACTTTTAGTTAAATGCTGGATTTGAGCTGGTATTTTTAGATCTAGTGTCTGAACCTACACCCTGGTACCTCTCTGAGGAGTGCCAAAGCACAAAACCATGGTCAGGGGTTGGGGGGGGTCCTGACAGAGATATTTTAAATGCTTTCTCTGGCTAAGCATTTAACACAAAGCTTGTTGAGGAATTGGCAATCCTCATTGTTTATAACTTACAAGCTTAAGAGAATAGGGTCATGTGATCTATGACTCTTATTTTGATTATTTAAAAGTATTAAGTGTTTGGATTTATTTATTATAATAGATGAAGTATGTTAGATTATAAATTAATAATCAAACCATTGCAAAAAGGGGGATATATAAATTGTTAATCAAAAATACCAATTACGCATATGAAGGTAAGTAATGTGTATCAATGTGTATCAAAATTTTTGTGGATGTATGTTATTATATATAGGTAAATCAAGATGCAGTATTAAAAAAGATTAAAGGAGCATAAATTATTATACAAGCATGTGGAAAGTAAAAATAATAATGATTTAATGACAGTTTCAGTTTTCTTGGATCATAAAAGGATATGTAAAAATAAATTTAAGTTTGATCTTGAAAGTATTACGATTCTTCATGAAAAGAGAATCCATAATAAAAGAAAAAAATGAGACAATTTTCATAAATAGAAAATTAATATAATTAAAAGACAAGCTGATAACATTAAAATTCAGGATTCATGGGATTTGATTTGATGATGTTTGCTTTAATGTTTTTTTGAATTTAATTGCAGTTGAGGATGGCTAAGGAATTAACAGAAGTACTTCTGCAGATAGAAAGACTGGATACAATAGTTAATTACCATTATATTTATTATTTTTATTGTTATATATACATATATAAATGTCTTCAAAAAAGCCAAAGCTTAACTAAACCAATAAATTTTTAACCATCTGCCATCAAGTCAATCTCAAGAGATAAAACACAATATTCATTTTTTATGTATTGAGGCTGTCTTGACTACAAACTGCTGACATTCTTTTGGTTTATTAAAGCCTTGTTGTAAAATAATTTTGACATGAAAACTAATTATCTATTGACATTTTATGGTTTAATCTTTATACAAAATTGATTTTGCTAAAGTTTTTTAGATGTGATTATTTAAATGTATAAATAAATCCAATTTATATTATAATACAAATAGTATAATCTGGCGAATGAATATTTTTATAAGTTCAATTTATTATTCTTGCTATTATTAATTTTAATTAATAATAATATAGGTTATTAATAGCAAAACATTATAGACATGAAATCAGTAACAAACTCTTAATACAGTCACCACTTAGTGCAATCCATAGTAATCAACTGATGCTAAAAAGTTTGTGCATAAAATTTACTACTCATCCAATATCACCAGACTAATTTCTAGCCTGTAATTTTCAACAGTGAGAGTCTGTGGATTTGAGAGCACCGTACCTAGATTTTTGGATCTGATATAACCCTCCAGCAGATATATTTTACTTATTTAGTTAACTATAAAGCTGGGATCTCAAAATGAAAATACAATGTTTTCAATCCAAACTAATTCACTTGTATATTCATATAATTTTGAACTATCTTTTGGTGTCTTTAGATGTTTTTAATAACCATAGTCACCACCATCCTATGGTCCAGATTGGTGTTAAGACACCAAAAACATCACATGATCACCATTTATGATGCTTATACAAATTGTTCAAACAGCAGCAAATTTCATTAATTTCTGTTGCTTTTAATAATTTTGTTAAAATTGATTATTATTTTACGTACATATAAGTACTAACTAATATCTAAAAGTCAGGTTTTACGACTAAAGTGTATCTACCAAACAGAAGTATAATCAAGCATTAAACATGTTTTAGTCATCATCAGAGACACTCGTGATAATCTTTCCATAAACTTTTAACAATATATAAATATAACTGATTATAGCAAGTGTGCATGTAGGAACCTCATGGCATAATAATTAGTGCATGCTCATGTGATTTAGGGTTCAAATTCAAGCATAATAAAACTATAAATTTTTGAAAGTTCTAATAAACTTAGTCCTTTTTTCACATAGTAATCGATATCCAATCCAAATTAGTCATTCAATATTTATCAATAAATATAAAAATAGTTACTTTTAGCTATTAAATAAAATGAATAAAACGTAAAATCTTTATCTTTCAGGAAGTTAGCAAACCTGATGAGTAATATATATATATTCCTTGAAATACGACCTTTTGAAAGATAATTCTTGAAATACTATTTATATATATAATTATAGTCGACAAAGCAAAGACATATAGTTGGCAGATGGCCTTTGTTTTTTCACTTTTACGATATAATATATATTAGGTTTACTCAATATAATAAAAATAATTAATAGCATAAGGCGCTTATATAATACACATGTAATATATACATTTATAAGACCAAAATTATTACTTTGGATTTAAAGTAATATTCTCTCAAATAATAAAACCCGATTTGTAACGCAGACAAAATATATCCTTAGCGATAACATTTTTATTTTATTTTGTAAATTTATAATAAAATTTGGAATGTTATTTTATTAAAAAAAAAAAAAAACATGGAATAAATTTTCCACAAACGATAACAAGTCACATTATTAAAAATGTTTTTTTTTTTTTACAAAATAATAGTATTTTGTTATTGGTATTATGTTTTAAGTGTTAGCAAAGCAATTTTTGAGTAGAATTTATATATGTTTGACCATCTGTTCGCCTATATATATAAACTAAACGCATAGAAATCTTAAAACAAATGAGAAATGCAATATTTCAAATAAATATGTTTTCCAATGAAACACTTTTTTAAGAGCTCAACAAAAAGGCTGTCTCGATTCAATTACAGGAGTGTTCTTTTGGCGTTCCGTTTCAAAATTGAGATTTAATTTACAATTGTGAGTGCACATCTTTATTAGCTTGGGTATGTAATGCGGATAATAACTAATATATTTGCTAAATATATATATATTATAATGATCATAAGCACAGTTTTTGTGGAAGAGGCTACCTCCATTCACGTTCTAATCATTATCTCAAAAACATTCTAAAGATACATAATGTCGACTGCTTTTATCGAATATTTATGACTGAGAATAGATTATAATAGAGAATTACAATTAAACAATATGTGAATCTGCTTTTCAAAAAGAAAATTTGTTGCAAAAAAAAAAAGTTTAAATTCAGCAACTCAAGATTTTAAATTTAGACTAAGCATTCGTCTCTATATGGACATAAATATATTTCCCAGATTAATTTGTAAAATTAAAACAAAACTTATTAGTATTTTATTTTGTCTTTTTCTGAAGTTTATGTAAGAGGGACTTGTAATAATGATGATGGTGAATACTGTATAGCTTTTTGTTCACTAAAAAAATTAACTGAAAGATAAAACGCTACATCCTAAAGCCCCTCATTTATATGGACAGATCAAGGCTTACTAATAAAATAAATCTCTGATTCTGCCTTGAATAATAATTATCCAAATTGGAATAGACTGATTTACTGAAAAGGTCGTTGCATTTAATATGCTTTAACATTAGGCCGCTTTATTTTATTACTATTAATGTAAGATGAATGATTGGTTCTGTCCCATGCTAATAGATGAAGTATAATTCCTGAAATTATATATTGCAGAGAGATTTGTCAATTTTTTCAGCTCTCTGGATATATTATACATGATTGCTATAATTTTTTTATGCACTTAAATTCCAAACTATTTTGATTAGAAATACTGATTGTAAATAAATCTATTTGAAAGAAACATTTGTTTGATCACTAGATGGAGCTTACCAATAGCTCTAATCAAGCTTTATTTTATAAGTGCCAAAAGAGAAAAAATTCAAAATTTCTATCAGAAAGGCCCTATTTCCAGACCAATTGGCGATCCACTGAGGTGAGCCATAAGCTCGAAAACAATTGGTCTGAAGTTAGGGACTTTCCGATAGAGATTTTGAATTCTTTCTCTTTCTGCACTTTAAATAGTCAAAATAAGAATCATAGATCACAAGACTCTATCTCTTAAGCTTGTAAGTTATAAACAGTGAGGATTGCCAGTTCCTCTACAAGCTTTGTGATAAATGCTTAGCCAGAGCCAGCACTTAAATAATAAGCTCCATCTAGTGATCATTTAAATGCAAGCTTAAAAGCAAGTTTATGACTTGTTTTATTTATTATTATAAATATTTGTTTGTTCTATTTTTATTGTCTATTTTGAGGCCAATCAGAAACTTTTTTATTCAAATACATAGTTACAATTAAATGAAATAATATTTTTTTAAATATATACATATGACTTAAAGGTGATTGCAAAATTCTTTCTTTAAATATCTTCAATTCTGTCCTTTTTTCTTTTCCAATATCAAAATCTAGTGTTTAAAGAATCTCAGCAATATATATAAAGAATTTATGTAATTGGAATCATATACTTAAATGATAAAGTTTCCATCACATGAAATTACACTGTAAAAAAATAAAACAAACCCTCATCACTTTCAAGTAAATTTAATAACATTTAAAATAGTTTTCAATTTATAATCAAAATAGTTTAGCTTTATGAAAAAAACAAAACAAATAAACAATTTATATCTCTGCGTGTAAATATATATATATGTAAATCTGTCTTATATTTAAGGAACTTTAACATTTTTATGATTCTATACAAAACAAACTATAAATCATTAAACTATTAATATGTTCGTTAATTTCTTATTAAAAATCAAACAACTGAAGATACATTTATTCTAGCATTTTATAATACTTTACCATATATATATTGTTTTTCTGAAGGTTTGTGATGATGGTGTTCGAGTTGTATTTTTATATTGGATTATTTACATCATCTAATACGTGTATTGAATGTCTTCAAAAAAAGTTTTATTTTATTTAAATATTTCAAATACACGCAACTGTTAGTAATAGCACATCAAACATGTTAATATATGCACAACGTTTCGAGAGGTATTATTCTCCCCTTTTCTTTAGGTGTTTCTGGCCTGACCAGTGATAGTAATAGCATGGGATTTGAACATGAACCCTTAGATTCTTGAATATTGAAGAGCTTTACCATAAAATTCAATACCCAAGGATCTAAGGGTCCAGGTTCGAATCCCATGCTAGTACTGTCACTGGTCAGACCACAAACACCTGATGAAGAAGGGAGAATAATACCTTTTCAAACATTGTGCATATACTAACCTGTTTGATATACCATTCCTAACAGTTACATGTATTTGAAATATTTAAATAACGTTAAATTTTTTATAAAGACATTCAATACACATATTAGATGATGGAAATAGTCCAATATATATATAACATTGTTTTACTTACAATACCCTTCTACAAATTGTAGTCTTATATATGGCAACATGTGATAAAATATCAAGTAACATCTTGCTGGACAGGTGTTTTGTCAACTAAACTTGATATCATCAGCTTCTCAGAACACCAGTTGGGATTAAATTGAAATAAATTAA
Organism: Epiperipatus broadwayi; assembly: GCA_028023455.1. Taxonomy (NCBI): domain Eukaryota; kingdom Metazoa; phylum Onychophora; class Udeonychophora; order Euonychophora; family Peripatidae; genus Epiperipatus; species Epiperipatus broadwayi. The sequence continues at coordinate 3,562,545 of JAQFVV010006266.1, read as the reverse complement.
TTCCCAATGCTCAATTTGATGTCAAGATTTAACCATTAATTTTGGCAGAAGACAAAACATACAATCCAACTCATTTTAAAATAAGCTTGCTTCAAATAAACATTCAAATATATATTTATAAATTCAATATTATTTAAATAAATAATATCATATATTAATGTTATTTTATTTATGCCTGATGAATAATTTATAAAAATTAATTATCTTATATATGACAGCAATTGATGAAAATCATTTATTCTTTTGCAGGACGTGTTTCTGCCAATCAAATATTACATCATCTGCTGTTTAAGAGACCAGTTGAGATCACATCAAACAGAAAAAATCAATTTTTATTTAGATTTGCAATATATAATTTCTATAAATTGGTCTAGAGAGCATATACAAAATAATGTCATATATATTTAAATGGTGATTAATTAATATTTACATATTTGATTACTTATTTAAAGCAACGTTATAACATGAGTTGAATTATAATCCTTATCTTGTCAGTTAACATTTAACTGATAGATGGAAATCTGTGAAGCTATTTAAATAGAAATTGAATTGCTGTATTTATTGTAATCTCAACCTGTCTCTTAACCAATTATGATATAGGTTTGATTAATAGTACTGCAAGAGATATCTTGATTTTATCAGAAGTTGCCATATATAAAACTTAATTTCTATAAATTTCTATAGAGACTATTCCTTCCATGATAGAGTAAATTGTTGAATAATGCAAAAGACAGATTATTACCAGTGCATGCCACCCCCCAGTAGCTTATAAAATTATGTGCAGTGCCCCCTCATCCAAAGTTGTTTATTATGGTGAATTTCAGGCTAATAAATTAAGTTAATAAATAAACAAGGACCACCCAGTACATGTACTTATACAACAGGGCAAAACAAAATAATAAATATAATTCAATATTTCTTGAACATGAGTGTACAATAGGTCATGCTTTTAATCTAACTAATGTGAAGATGGTTTGCACTAAAAGAGACAACAAAAAACAAAAATACAAGGAAGCATGGGCAATTTCAAAATATCCCTATGCAATTAACAAAAAAGAACCATGTGCTTCTTATCAAAAAAAATGGAATATTTAAATGTCTCATTTATAGAATGAAGTACATTTATTTAAGGATGCAACTTTTCAATTGCAAAGTAAGACAGCACTACAATGCTGGCAGTGTTCTGCCAAAAATGTGCTTTGCACAATATAAATTTTAAATTTACATTATTTTACCTTTTTCACATTTTGTAAACTCCCGAGGACTTAATCATTTGATTATTTTTTTATTATTATTTACAAAGAACAATTTCAATTTTTACCCAATAAGTACAAATAATGAAAGTTTTTGTCTACAGTCATGCAAATAGTATATTATTTTTCTTATGTTTTATTTATTTTGCATTTGAAAAGACATCAGTAATTCCAAAGATCCCTAGGTAAATTTAAGTCATCATCAAAAATAATTTTGTTCTAAAATAATTTCTAGCTTTTAGTCTTCATTAATAAGTAATACTGTTCTTAAATTATAAATCCCATTCAATAACTCAATATTCACCAAAAATCACCATGATAATGATTTAAACTTTTCAAATATTCTGAGATTTTAATCTCAAGTAAACTATATAGAAAGGATATTTGGTCAGTAACATTTTTTTTTTTTTAAAAAAATAAAAGACTTAAATTATAAGTTAACAAAGAATACATTTGACATTTTTGTAGATGTTACTGTTTTGCCAAAAATGGCATTAGTAGGAACTATGTTTCATAATATCCCTTTAAGATTTTGTTATTAGTGTTGGTCCAATTTAGGCAGATGTGCTTGGATAAAAACCCTTAGTATGTTTGAAATATTCAAGAATCAGCTTGGTAATATAATAACAGTAAAATGTGACTTTTTAATGATCATGTGCAATTTTAAAGCAGTGTTGCGATTAATAAAGATTAACCATTAAAAACTTGTCTCATGATTTGTTTGCAACTACTATCTATTTAATATTTAGTAATAATTAAAGCTACATTGGAAGGTTCTGAAATAAAACAGTACATTAAAAAATGCCACTGTCAAATACTTATTTCTTAACGATATTAAAATGTTTTACTAATCTATAGAAATTGGCCCAAGTTTACAATTTCCCATTTCAGCCTAAAATATTTAGATTGGTATATGAAGAATGGATTCTGGTAGCATTTGAAGTAGTTTATACATCTATAAATATCTTTTAAAAGTATCACATATAATTTTGGTTATCTCTATATATCATAATTTTTTTAAAAAAAATGTTTTTTTTTTACTGCTGCAAATGGTTGTTGATGATGGTGATGATCATTATTATTACAGGATATACTAATTGCATGACTATTATATTATTATTATGCTGTCACTTTAGCTTGAATGTATATATTTATTATATTTAGATTATTATATTTAGAGCATGACATATATAAATATTTAAAAACCAGGCACTCTTCACAAACCTGGAGCTTATCACATATAATAAATTCGGGTATTGATTTTAACAGGAAAAAGAAGATTCAGAATTTGTCTTTATGTGATGTCATACTTTCAAAAAAAAGTTTTTTCATTACTGTAAATGGTTGATGATGATGATCATGATTATTATTATAATTATAGGAGATTTGAACACAGACTTTCAAGTACCTTTCAATTTCCACACTATCTTATACCATTGATACACATGACCATACACATGTAGAAAAAATGAATAATCACCAATAAACATATTTCGTGCAGAACCAGCACTCATCAGTTGGTCCAGATTATCAACTCTCACACATATATACAATCAGTTCTCAGTTTATATTAAGATAGCAAATCTTCATACTTTAATGGATATGCTTCAATCTACTCCAACCTCCAACTCTTCAGCCATCCATACTATTGAAAATCTGATGATGAAAAGCTCAAATCCCATATTGATGCCAATATTGTTGTTATGCCCATGTTGACCTAAAGTCACTCAGATGCCTCAGGTATAGGACCTTATCCATTTAAATACACAGAAGAGAGATGGGAAGGTCACAGGCTTAATGTGTAATATTTGAAATACAGGCTCTCTTCATATACCTGAAGCTTAATTGTAAATATAGGGATTTGAACTTAGACTTTCAAGCACCTTTCAACTATCCACACTATCTCATACCACTGATACCCGTGACCACACACATAGTATGAGATAGTGTGGATAGATGAAAGGTGCTTGAATGTTTGAGTTCAAATCTCCTATATTTACAAATAAGCTTCAGGTACATGAAGATTGCCTGTAATTCAAATATTACACATTAAGCCTGCACCCTGCCCATCACTCTTCTATGTATTTAAATAGATAAGGTCCTATACATGAGGGGTCAGAGTGACTTTAGGTCAACATGGGCATAACAACAATATTAGCATCAGCATGGGATTTGGGCTTTCAGTCACCAGATATTCAATGGTATGGATGGCTGAAGAGATGGAGGTTGAAGTAGATTGAAGCCTGTCCATTAAAGAATGAAGATTTGCTATCTTAATATAAAGTGAGCATTGATTATATATATGTGTGTGAGAGTTGATAATCTGGACCAACTGATGAGTGCTAGTTCAGCATGAAATACATATATTGGTGATTATTCATCTTTTTTACATTTGTGTGGTCATGTGTATCAGTGGTATAAGATAGTGTGGATAGTTGAAAAGGGCTTGAAAGTCTGAGTTCAAATCCTCTATACTGTATTTACAATTAAGCTCCAGGTATATGAAGAGTGCCTGTATTACAAAGATTATTATTATAGTAAATACTAATTGAATGTCTATTATATTAATATTATAATGCCTATCATTTTAGCTTGACTGTATATATATTTATTATATTTAGATTATCTGCCTGTAAATGGCATGTCTATTTCAAACTATATGGAAGATCTAAATAAATTAAATTATTATTATTATTATCATCATCATTATCACTATTAATAATAGTAATAATAGTAGTAATATTAGTAGTAGTAGTAGTAGTAGTAGTAGTAGTAGTAATAGTAGTAGTAGTAGTAGTACTACTACTACTACTACTACTCCTACTACTACTACTACTAATGATGATGATGATGATGATGATGATGATGATAATAATAATAATAATAATAATAATAATAATAATAATAATAATAATAATAATAATAATAATAATAATAATAATAATAATAATAATAATAATAATAATAATAATAATGGATTTCAAGATATAAATTATTGTCATATAATAAAATGGTTCATTATTTAAATACATACATAAGCTATAAATTGAAAAAATTAAATATATATATATATGTCAATATCCAAATATTAAATCACCCCATATGGTACAGAAATTTAGCACTGCCCTGTATGAAATAAAATATATTAGAATTTATATTTCAAATAGCCAGCCTCATTTTGAAATACAGTCTCTAATATATTTATTTCACAAAGGGAAATAATGAATTTCTGCACCATGTGGGGTGATTTAATATTTGGATATTTATTTCAGTTTAGCATTAAACACTGGGAGTATTTTCATATGTCAGTACGCATATTTCAAGGGCAACAGGTATAAAGGTGTTTTATTCCAGTTCATCCATGCATAATTGATGGTACTATAATAACATTGTGTCATCTTGAAAACCAATGTAAAGATGTTGCAAACAGCAGACAAATTAGATAAAAAGTCGATTCAATAGAAGTAAATATATATATATATATTTTCTTTAAAAATGAGAAGATAGGGATAGATAATATTAATAAATAAGTGGATATAAATTCAACAGATGTTTTAAATAATTCACATTTTTTTAATAAATGAGAAATACATTATATGTAGCATCAAACTTGTTGGGACAGATTCACTTCTTAAAAATCTTGACAGCCTCTCCACCTTTTTCTTTGGTTGTGTGATGTAAGGATAATATCCTGGTGTTGGTATTGGTTTACTTATTGAAGTGATAATTTGTCACACCTACACATGAGACTTAACAAATTTGAGAAAAGATTTTGTAAACTTATTGAAATTTAAGAGAAATATTATACTTAGGTTTAAATAGAATTTTTCTATTTTTTTTTCTTTAGTATTTTATGTAGTTTTATGCTATAAAAATATTATGAACATTCTATGTCATTTCTTATAAAGAGTAGCAGCTACTGAAATATAAAATTGTAAAAGCTACATATACTGATGCCTTTTTGAAGTTCTGGGAGTTTATAAAATCCTAGTTTGGAAGCAGATGTCCAAGCTAATGCAGTAAAGCAGCATTCCTCATTAACTAAACTCTGCCAACCATGTTGCATATGCTGGTCATAATTTAGATTTTCTAGCACTCCCAAATACATTAGAAGAAGCATTGACATTTTTTTAAAAAAACAACAACACTCTATACCACTGGTAGTCAACCTGGTCCCTACTGCCCACTAGTGGGCATTCCAGCTTTCATGGTGGGTGGTAGGAGTTTTGTCTGACACTGAAGCACTTTCTTTTTTTTTTAATTTAATTGACTTTTTTTAAAAATTTCATAGAGATTTATATGCTTTATCTTGCTGTAACTCTGCTTTATAAATTTTATAAAGTAAAGTTACTTCCCTACTTTATAAATCACCATTACTGTGGAACCGTTGGGTAGTTAGAAAATTTTACTACTAACAGGGATACAAGGGTGGGCGGTAGGTATAAAAAGGTTGACTATCCCTGCTTTATAGGAATAGGTGATATAATTGTATTATTAATAATAAACCACTGAAACTAGACAATATATATATATAATAGCCTTCAAAAATCAACTGGAGAGCAAATACTACTGCATTAGCTTATTATTATTATTATTATTATTATTATTATTATTATTATTATTATTATTATTATAATAATAATAATAATAATAATAATAATAATAATAATAATAATAATAATAATAATAATAATAATAATAATAATAATAATAATAATAATAATAATAATAATAATAATAATAATAATAATAATAATAAAATGAGTAGTACTCACCAAAACTAGATAAATACTCATATAACAATCACCATTAGATTCTTAACAGTAATAAAGGAAAAATATTATCAATATTGAAAACTTATGTGATTCAGATTTATATTCCACGTCATACTTATTTTTTGTTGACTTTTCAGTGAATGATAGCTATCCAATTTAAAATATCAATGGAATTTTAAAAGAGACCATTTTATTCATTGGCTCCTGTTTAAATATTTCTGTAAGTAATAATCGAAAAAAGTACAAAAAAAAAAATCTGTTTAAATAATTAAATAAAACTGTTGGGCATAGCATTTGTCTTTGGCACTTGAAGGTTATTTTACTACGAAATAAAGAAATAATCTTCACATCTAATTTTAGTTAATTTACTGAAGCAATATTTCTCTCATGGTTAGAGTAGTAGTAGTAGTAGTAGTAGTAGTAGTAGTAGTAGTAGTAGTAGTAGTAGTAGTAGTAGTAGTAGTATTGAATTTTTTGCATAGTCATTAATTTATTTTTTCATAAATTACAATGATCTGCGTCATCTACAGCAGTGCAAAGGTATTGGAGTCCGAACTCATGATATATGGATCTCTGTGAAAGGCACTCAACTTTCACTTCCGGTGCTCGAACTTTTTCTATTGCTGGTTTAGCATGAAGTACGTATATTGGTGATTATTTATCTTTTCGACATATATGTGTTTGAGTGTATGAGTGTTATGAGATAGAGTGAAAGTTGTGTGAAAGTCTGTGCTCATATACCCTATATATTACATATATAAACACAGGTATATAATAAGCTTGTGTTTCAGTTATTAAACTCCCAAGCAATAAACTCACTCTTTATTTCTATTTATTACATGCGTCATTTTTAGTACGTTGTTGCAAGTCTTTTTTTTTTAACTCAATACTTTTATTAGTCTTACGGGTACCAAACTTAGATGATAAATTGTACTTTTACTTTACAATAAATAATGATAATAATAATGTGTGTAATCTGTATTTATTTGTAGAAAAATATTACATATACTTTAAATTTTAATTACTATTTAAAAATTTTAAATTTTAATGGCGGCTTTAAAATCTTCATTATTTCTTTGTATTTATATCATTTCATTAACTAATATAGAAACAAATAATGGCGTTTGATCTGCATTAATTCTTTAATAACTTCGTCCATAACTCCAATATTATATAATTTTATGATGTAAACCCAAAACAACATTTTACTTTTCAACTTTTAAAAGCAAAAATTTTGATAAATACTATATTGGGGAGGTGGGGGTGATTTTCTAGACTGATCTAAAGTCTGAATAAAGTTTTGCAAGAAAAAGTACCAGTTATATACGCATTTGCAAAATTATTTTTTAATAGATAATAATGATTATGTCACATAACAACAGAGCAGTTTTTTTTCTTATCAAACAGAATAAAAAGCCTTTGGTTATGTGCTCATCCATAATTGAAATTTAAAATGCTTTCAATTCAAGTTACCGTTTTGAAAATAAATCTTCAACTTTAATTATATCTGTGCATATGTATATATAACTTTGTGAGGTATTTTTGAACATATGTAATATATATGTGTATATTTACACGCTTGTTTTCAATGCATTTATTAGATATAGAAGTGTTAAATATAAATAACTGAGTGATTAGATATATGTAAATATGCACTAAAATGATATACAAATACAATCACGAAACTAACTGTCGAGAGTCGAAAGTCAATTGTCTTCGGCCCCCTAGCGTACAAATGTATACACACAATTTAAAATTCTACCCCCCCCCCTTCCATCCCGGTCCTCAAATGTGAAATTACTGCGCATAATATGCGTACACTGTGCTGCAAATTCTTCTCTCCCCCTCCCCCCTAACACGTATTTGCATTTTTAGATCTACATTTAATTGATGTAATTAGTAAATACAGAAGAGCATTTTACACTTTTGATAAAAGAAAAGATTAATTAAGAAAAGTGATCTTCATTTACGTATAAATAATAAAACATCCATTAAAAAAAAAAAGTAAATATATTCTCTAAGTTATTATAAATCAATAAATTAAGTAATACAACTTATTTATTATTACGTACTTTAATACAAAATTATGAAATACTTGTGTGTAAAAAAAATAAAAGTACTTCAAAGATTAAAAAAAAATAGATTTTTTGCGTTCGAGTTCATATTTATTTGTATATTGCAACTATGAATTGATATCTGAATTATAAAAATGGTGTAAATTTTATTAAAAATTTACTTTTCAGAATTTTTAAACAAATTATACCTTTAAGAAATCTGTGTTTACAGCCAATTTAATCTACAAATATCATTTAATAACCAAATACAAATGCATAGGTAATCAAATAAAAAAATCATTTCAATTTCCAATTTTTTTAAAAATAAATAATAGCGGATTTTTTTTAAAAAAAATATTTACATATAAAGTAAAAAATAATTTATTTTACATTAACTTAGTAAATGTTTTATTTATTTATTTTCTTAAAATAAATAATAATATAGTTAAAGATGATAACGTTTGGCGGTAAAACGACTAATCGTTTATAATTATCAAGCACCGAGCCTTTACTGCCTCATTTCCCGTTTGATTAATCTCTTGAATCGTCAGAACGGGAAACGGAAGTTAGCAATAACAGGTTCTTGACTAGCGCTGAATTAAAGAATAAAAATGCTTTACAGATCTTTTAACAGCAAAATGATTTTTAATTGCACGGTCTTAGAAAATTGCTGCCAACCGCCATATTATTTTTTTTTTTTTACGATATTACCGGAAACAGCCCGCTGTAACGTTAGATATTGCGTGTGTTTATTGTATAATTTAATCCTTTGCTTTTTTTTTTTTTTAAAAAATTACGGTGCACTTAAATTTTGTACATTTATAATGTGCAAAATACTTTATAAAATAAATTATTTCCTTTTTTTTTAAAAATAAAATAGTTTGATTCTATTTTACTCATCTATTAAATAGACTTGGAGCAAAATTATTTATAGTCATAAATTGTTTTCGTACAAATATAAATACATACTTAAATAGGCACTTGGTCTTTTGTACGAAACATCACGTTCTTCACGGAAGACGATTGTATAAAAACTTAATTAAGGCAAAAATGGAATTAATCACAAAGTGTTCCATATGTAAAACTATCATTAGTATCTGTGTAACTGTCTGTTACTGGACTGGCTGATAGTTGACTTGGACACTGTTGCCACGAAGCATCAAGGCAACTTTGAGTCAATCTCCCTAAATCATGATCTTGACTATACACTTTTCCACATTCTCGTGCTTGCATTTCTGACATTTTTAATGTTTCAGATAAGGCCCAGATATAATTATGTGCAAATCTTAAAGTTTCAATTTTCGTTAACTTTGTGTCCTCAGGAAAAGTTGGCAACACTGTACGTAGCCTATCAAGAGCTTTATTTAGATTATGCATACGATTCCTTTCTCGATCATTGGCTTTCATCCTTCTGTTACGCTTTATTTTAACAAGACAAGCAGGACTCCTTACGCGAGTTCTTGATTTCGTATATCGTTTTTTTTTCCCTGATGGCTTGTTTGATTTATCCACACAACTCCGTTTTTTGCGCAGTCTACAACTCCTTCCATTAACAACGCGCGCTACTCCATTATCTAAAGCGCCACTTACGGTAGTCTTAGTATCCATTTCATTTTCAATTTTTATTTTGTCTTTGCTTAATAATTGCGATGAACATATTAAAGCACTGTTGGTGAGAGTAACTGGTGGTTCTTTAGTAGGACTGGACGCAAATATATCCATCCTCTTAAAAAAAGAAAGAAAAGAATAAATATACAACAAAAATATGTACTCAATATGCATGCACATTACCTATATTTATAAAAAGAAAGATTATTAAATTACAACATAATGATAATTTTTTTTAACCAACAAATACTTAACAACTCTATTATTATAGAATTTACATAAAATATGTATGAACTTATGTAAGTCTAAAGAATTAAGCAATTTTGCTTTTATTTGTTAAAGTGCCTTTTGAACGCATAAAGTTAAGCTTATATATGCTTGGTTAGTAAATGGTAAATTTTTTAAAATTTATTTATTTAAAAAAAAAAACCAAAAAGGTTTCTAACTTTTAATTGCTCTACGTTGAAAAATAAAGATTTATTGATGGAAAATATTTATTATGCTGTGAATGGATTATATATATATGGTAAATACGTACTCAACATATATACATAGGTGTGTACGTTAAAAGAACATTGGAAATGTGCAAATATTTTGTTGTAAATTAAAATATTGGTTGAAATTTAAATAATTCAGTTCTTTGTTGTTTTCTATGCACTTTTGTTAATCCAAAGATTAATTAAACTAAACACTTTTGCATATTTTTCATAAGAAGAAACTTCATAACTAACATTGTATTTATTTACATTCATGTGCCATAAAACATGAAAAAAATAATGACCTTTGTTTTATCGAATCACAAATTTAATCACTAACAGAAAGCACGTACATAGTTATTTAAATGGATGCCTGTTATTCCTATTTTTACAATAAACTTGATTTTCTAAAAACTATAGAATTTAATGTATATTTATATCTTAACATTTTATCGCCATCTTTTTATATTTCGGGGTTTTCATGCGGATTTTATTAACGACCTTTATAAAGGAAGATAGATAGATTGATATCAATAACAATTGCAAATACTTGTTTTAACATAAATATAGATTATTGAAGTGTCCTGTGGTGGAGTGGTTAGCATGGCTGTCTGCAATGCATATAATCTAAGATTGAATCTGAGTGAAACATGAAATTTCTTTCATTTCTAATAGATTTAGAATTTTGCTTTTATCCTAGATATTCACTTATTTAGTGGTTAGCCAAAAAGTATCTAAATGCTCTCAATTGGAGTGGAGAAGTTTAAACTATCAATTGTTTGTTGGAGAGACATTTGTTTTGCGATGGACTATTTGTATGTTTTTTCATTTTACTTTTAACCTACATATACATATATTATGATGATGATGATGGTTGATGATGGTATAATTTTTTGATTTTAATTACGTTGTCATTACCCAATAAATTTCATTTCCTTCATCTACCGTTCTGCCTTAATCTCTCTCTCTCTCTCTTTCTCTCTCTCTCTCTCTCTCTCTCTCTCTCTCTCTCTCTCTCTCTCTCTCTCTCTCTCTCTCTCTCTCTCTCTCTCTCTCTCTCTCTCTCTCAATCTGCATAACTTTTTAATCGAAATATAAAATAAGAATGTATATACAAAGACATATTCATAAGTGTATAGAACGCATGTTTATGACTTCTTTGCTTTTACCAGCGAACATTTTCTTAATCGTAAATTGCACATTTTAGTTTTAATCATTAGTAAAAATTAAAATAAATAGCTGAATTATAATAGACTCTTTTATAAAGAAAGTTATTTATTATTTATTTATTTAAATTAGTACAATATTAAGTTAAAATAGTATTTATAATAAATTCTAGCCTAAAGGAAAATTTAACAATGTATGGTGATTGGTAGACTCTGGCTTTCTTTTTCCATTCTTAATTCTCTACATGTTATCATAATACTTAATATTAAATATATATATATATCAGAAAACAGCTAATGATGTAAGGATTTTAAATATTTCTCAGTTTGACTAGTTCATTTTAAAAATACATGAGATTTGTTTTTCATATATATATATTTAAATGCTTACATCTTTATATTTCTATATTAATAATTTTCTCATTTATTATTTATCGTTTATTTAATAAAAATATGTACAGATGTGGGGGGGAAAAAACAACTAAGTATGCTTATCTGTAATTCTTTTCCTGAATAAACTTCCTTTAAAACATAAAAAAAAAAATCTATAAATTTTATTTATTTTAAAAGGTTTTTGCTTTTTGTTAAATAAAATAAAATCTTTTTAATAATTAAAACGCATAGTTTGATTCTCACCGTTAGTATCTATATTCATGACTACTACATTTGTTTTTATTTTTATATTCATGACTACTACATTTGTTTTTATTTTTATTTGGAAGACCGAACATTGCCACCGCAAGATATTAACGCGTGATTCTTACAAGTTACAATCCGATGGGACAAACGTCCTGCTTAATGTTTTGTACGCCTTTATGCCTAGGGATAACTGCATTGATTTAAAACTTTTACAATTGGCAAATTACATAATCTTAGTATTGTAATCTACAAATATAGTCAAGGCAACACACGTGCTTTACAATGATTAAAGCCAAAATCCACGGCGTCATCAGCCGTAAAAAAAAAAAAAGAAAGAAAGAAAGAAAACAACTCGGATATACTGCTGTTTAAAAATAATAAAAAGCGCGGGATAACTGAAATTGTTGTAGAGTGCGTGAGAAATAAAGTTTGCCTTACCTGAACCCCTGCTTTTAAGCCAGCGTATGCGATGGAGCTTTATGTATAATCTAAATTGTCTTGTGTAAAAGTGCCCTTTATAAGCAAATATATGAAGCATTTAGGGAGGCTAGTGAGTGGTACCTCGCTCTTAAGCACAATGCTAACTGGTCAGTGTATTCACATTAGTATGAAGTATTTATACCTAGTAGTGGCGTGTATCATGTAGTTTAACAATACTTCAGTTATTGTCCGTTCCCCCCTCCTCTTTTTTTTTTTTTTGTTGAAATATAAGGGGAGGTGCTTACAGTTCTTAAATATACAAGGAAACGCAAACATTTGGAACCGTAGTGGTGTAGATAGAAAGCCACATGGTAACTTTGTCTATTGTCCAATCAGAAACTAAGGTGGGCAGGACAATAAAAAATTGTAGGCTCAACTCAGAATACTTGATTACGGGTTATTTAGTCAAATTTGATTAAGTATACATTTTCCATCTTTTGAAAAAAATCGATGTCATTTCCTAGTGCTCTCGCTGCTATTGTCGCTGGTTTCTCTGGAACTTATAGCTTGTAAAATATGAAATTTAAATGTAGACTTTAAATATATATATATTAAATCAAAAACATTTAATAAATGACTGAATTTAAGATTATTAGTGACTATATATTATTTTCAAATTTGATTTTCAGTTAAAAATCTCTGCGCGCAGTACAACTCGGCGCGCTAAGCTTCGCAGTCATGTCAACATTAGCCTCTACAAAGAGTTCGCGCTTGGCAACAAAATCAGCTATTAAGTTTGACATAATATTGATCATTTTATAATATTTTTATATTTTTTTTTCATTAGAGCAATAATAAGCACATTATATTGGCTGCAATCTGTTGATGGACAGTGTGCGATGTCGTTTTATCCCTTTAAACAACTTGGAAGTAAGAGAAAATGCTGCTTGAAGTCATCTCAGGATAGTCTATTCAGTTGCGCATGCGTGGCAAACAAAAGAGCGCGGATTTTCAAACTTTGAAAAGTTTTTGCGGACGAGCGCAGAGTGCGCGCAACTTGGAGCGCTCTTTCGCAAGCTAATTACGATCTTGTTCTCGTTGCAGCCAAGCTCTAAAAAGGTTGTTCTACTCACTTTCTAAATGTCTGTCGTTTTTTATTGATTTAATGGGCTGAATAGTGCTGCTGCAAGCGCGCTTAGCCAAAACAAACGGTACACAAAGCACTAGGCCTGAAAATAATAACCCACCTGGTTCGGCCCTTTTACTACAACACTAATAAACACCCTCTTTTCATGTCTACTAAATTCTATACTTAATTGGCGGTACTTTAGCTGCATTAATCACTGATTTGGCGGTTGGCTAGCGTCACATTCGTTCACCTGTCGGTAGTATATTGTACTGTATTGTTCGCCGTGCGCGTGGCATTAAAATTGCCTTGGCTTGATAATTTTACTATGGTCGCTATAAGCAACCGTAGCCAACTTATTTACAATTTACATTGTCACTGCAAGCGATAAAAATCAACTAGTAGCGGAGCTGCCTGGTCCCACGTGCCCGTTTTGCAGGCGTACGTATTTGATCGAGATTTTTTTTTCGGGGGCATAGAATGAGACTCCAGCCTATGTGCAGTTTGTTTTGTCATCGGAAATTTTTTTGCGGAGGAGTCTGAAGTGGTTCCCGCTGATTTTTGCTGTTTGCTTTGAGCCTACTTAGCCGTCGCATCTGTCTCAGCCACCCCGCACGAACTGCGCACTCTTTTGTGCCGATCGAGAAATACGATTGAACAAAAGGGACACATTTTAAACGACTAGTATCTTAGAAGCGTGCAGGCCACATTGTCCGCTCTAATTCACGATTTGTACAACTTGAAAAACAATATAATCAGTCCTCTGCATTCAAGCTACCTTGTTTCTGCGGGGTATAGCCTCGTCTTTGAAGGTATATCAAGCCATATGCCAGTTTTGCTGTAGTCAAATATATACCTTGGTATCAATCATCAACCCTAAGTCTTTGTAGTTTGCTTTTAACAAAGATCTTTTGATTAGATGATCTTCAAATACAAAATATAGGCCTAATGTTTTAATAATGAAACAACTGTTCGAAGACAACCCCAGTAAATCTGGCACGCCATCCCGATTAAATGTCGCTGTGGTAGCTAATCAACCTGTCGCGCGAAGTAGAGAGCTCTGTGCCTCCTCCCCTCTTACCCTAACAACTCTTGCTCCTAGTATCTAAAGTTCACAACGGAATGTGTGCACTGGGACCGTGAAGAAGCCCCCCCCCCTTCCTGTTTTTAGCTTTCTGATCCGATTAAATGAAAGAATAGTGTACTTTCACTGCTAGAAGAGCTGAGATTATCCCCTGCTTGGTACCAGTTATTCTATTTAACAGGTTAAAGTAGACTAGCCTAAAAATAGAATAACACTAGTAAAAAGACCCATATTTTGATTTTAAATCCTGATTTACCACAATGGTCGAGTTAACCTCTTCAAATTACACCTTCACTTTTTTTGTCGTGGAAACTCGATTGATGATAAGAAGAAACATTAATAGAAAAATATGTCTTCTATTTTTACTTAATAAGTACTATGACTACTTTTAATTATAAATTAATATATATATGTGTATGTGCGTTCATATATTTCATCAATTGAAAAGCATGAGATAGAATATTTTATTTTAAAATAATTATATAAAAGTAAGAAAAAAATACTTTTCTTCGACTGTTGATATCATTTGAAGTCAGATGTTAAATATTTTATTAAATAATAATATCACTTAGAATAATCAACTACTTTATGTTTACAAATAATTTTGCCATTTTTTAAAATAACTTGCTTTAAAAAAAAGCTAATAAAATTATTTAAAAGTAAATATGTATGTGCGTGACTTGTATATGTATTCGGAAATCTATTTTTAATTTATTTACACAATTTAACTGAAATATTTAAATCTTTATGTCCCTGGAGATTAAATGTAATGATAGGGGTTTGAACCCAGACTTTCAAGCTCTCTTCAGCTATCCAATCTATCTCATACAACCGATACACATGACCACACACGTGAAAAAGATAAGTGATCTCCAATATACGTATTTCATGCTTGAAAGTGTGGGTTCAAATCCCCTATAATTACAATATACTTGTATATATACATTTACACACACACACACATACCTCCGACGTGAAATTTTTAAAAATTTATTATATGTGTCGGTGTGTGCGTGTGAGTGACTCAATGTTTTTGAAATTATTATTTTATGTAGATGATTGTGAACATTACTGTAGAACTAATTCTTCTGTTGGATTTATATTGTCTAGTTAATATGTAGAACTAGATCATTAACTATAGTGTTACAACATCGATGTTGTAATAAAAAAACAAACTCAACAAAATATCTAAACACTATACTCACAACTTTTACTTATGAAAAACTTCCCCTTTAACAGATAGAGCACAAACAATTAAACAATGGTTTAAATAAAGCGAATTTTTATTATTCACCCAAATGAAATAATTTTAAACACTGGAGTATTGGCAGCCGTTTTAGAGTTATGACTAGAGCTAAAGATTTCTGGAAGTTCAACCAGTTTTCTGGTGAAAAAACATCACTTGATCTCGTAGTGCCTAATCATTCGATTTGTCTAGCTTAGAGATTGATCCCAATGGTTGTCCCCTTTCTTTCCTGCAAAAACTAACGATGCACAGAACTTGAGCATTAATATGTGGCTATTTAAACTTTCATTTAAAAAAAAATCATTCATTATATGTCAGCCTTCTTTGTACAGCATGTTTTTAATAAAAATATCATCAGCATCAATTATTATCAATCCATTGCAGGATGGGGTCTCTCCAAGTTCAACACATCTTCTCTGATCTTTTAGCTTTTCTTCTCCACATCACCCCTGCACACTTTCTTATTTCATCAATCCATTTCACATGTGGTCTCTTTCTGGGTCTTTTACAATCTCTTGGAATACAGTTTAAGATTTCAATTGCCCATCTACTATTATCTCTTCTAGCAATATGTTCAGCCCAACTCCACTTCAGTCTTTTAATATATAGGGTATATGAGCACAGACTTTCACACAACCCACCACTCTCCACACTATCTCATAACACTGATACACTTGAACACATATATGCTGAAAAGATAAATAATCACCAATATACGTATTTCTTGCTAAACCAGCAATCATCAGTTGGTCCAGATTACCATCTCCACACATATGTGCTATAAGTGCTCAGATATATATTAAGATAGCCAATTCCCATACTTTAGTGGACAGACTTCAATCTCCTCCACACTCCAACTCTTCAACTGCCTATCCAATTGAAAATCTGTTGATGAATGCTAAAAGGCTACCCTGAGGCTGAGATTCTTGTCACACCCATGTCTTTTAAGTTTTTCAATGAGGTCAGTAACACCTGTTTGTTCTCTTATTGTGTTTTAGATCTCTTCTTGTTACTCCCAACATACATCTCTCCATACTTCTTTGAGTGATCTGAAGTCTCTGTATTGCTCTCAAGTGTCTAAATATCAGATTCATAAGTAAAAACTGGTAAAAGACTATTAAAAACCTTCTTTTTCAAACACATAGGCATATTTCCTTTTAGGATAAGGTTATTTTTAGTAAAAATACTCCAACCAAGTTTAATTCTATGACTATTTTCATTTATTATGTTTCCATCTGTATTAATAATCTGATCAAGGTATTTGTAACTGTTAACTTCTTCTAACTCATCATAATCAATCTTTATTTTCATCTTTTGAGAAAATCCATTAAACATTATTTTAGTCTTTTTAACATTTATCTTTAGTCCCACTTTCCTCCTTTCATTTGATAACTCCTGCAACATTTCCTGCAGCTTTAAAGCATTATTTGCAAAAACAACTATATCGTCTGCAAAATCTAAATGACTTAAATAATCTCCATTTACTTTCCCTCCTTTAGCTTCCCATTTTAATCCACAAAATACTTCTTGCAGCACTACTGTAAAAAGTTTTGGAGATATGGAGTAACTCTTACTTACATGCTACTCAATGTTGACTTTCCCAGTATCATTATGTAATCTAATTGTTGCTGTTGCATTTTTATGAATATTCTTTAAAATATGACAATATCCTGGATCTATGCCTTGATTATTCAATGCTTTAATCACTGAAGAAATGTGTATAGAATCAAATACCTTTTCATAATCTACAAATCCAAAGTATAATGGTAACTCATATTCATTTGTCCTTTCCATAACTTCTCTCAATACCTGAATATGATCTGCTGTACTAAAACCACTTTTAAATCCAGCTTGTTCTCTTGGTTGGTGGAAAACCAATGTTCTCTGTAGATGAGTTGTAATTATGTTGGTAAATTTTTTTTATAAAACTGATAAAAGGCTGATAGATCTGTAATTTCTAATGTCTTCTTTATCACGCATTTCCAGTAAATGTTTAACTAATAGAGGGTTAAAAATACGACTTTAAAATTAACAATATATTAATATTATGGAGCAAGTTATGATAAATGATATGCATTTATTTTATTCTTGGTGAATATTATATGATATTATTGCATGTGTTAAAAAATAAAAAAATAATATTTATTTATTTTCTAAAGTTAATTTAGGTAATAATAATAATGATGATGATGACAGAATAATATATTTAAATAATGGAAATTAAGATGATTTAAAACTGGAAAATTTCGTTAAATCAAACAATGATCCTTTATAATAAATATTTTATAGTTATTTTTTTAAAAAAAGATAAATAAAAAAAATAATAAAAAGAAAAATTACATTCTTATGAAACTTTACAAAAATAATAAATGAATAATAAACTGGATTAACACCCGAACTCTGGTTTATTAAATAAATGAAATACTCTCAATCCAAAACACAAGACAGAACTTTTAAAAAGAAAAGAATGATTCGTTCTTTATTCATAAAAAAGTTATGTTTTGATTTTTGGATTGAGAATATTTCAAGAAACCAGTATTGGGATGTTAATCTTGTGAATTACATAATATTAATAATTGGGAAAAGTTTAATATATATATATGCAAAAATTGCATACAAAAAATCATGAGTACAAAATATTGCATATTCAAATTAAAATAAAATTTCGAATATATATATATAAGCAAGCAGACAAACAAAAAAAACTATATATATATATATGATCGGCTGCATAGGCATATTAACGGATTGCTACTTAAAAGGGGGGAAATAGAAAAGAAAAAATATGAAAGAGATAAAAAAAAAATTTATTATTTAAAGTTTAAATTTTTTTATATATATATAGTTATTGATTTATTATTCCTGTAACGTTTCATGTTTTTTTGGGACTTTTTTAAAATATATATATATATTACAATCGATCATCAGTTGATTGATTAAGAAAAATTTTATAAAAGAGGTTTTTTATATATATATAAAAGGATTTTAACCTATTGAATTAATTGCATTATCCGATATGGAAATGATTTTTAACATTTACGTTTTAAAAGAAGCCATTTTGCTGTAATTTCTGATGAAAACCAGTCTTCTTGTTGAAATATTAAAACAGTTGTGTTGGGAAGTATTTGTTTTAGTTTTTATTTATCAAAACACAAGACAGAACTTTTAAAAAGAAAAGAATGATCCGTTCTTTATTCATAAAAAAGTTATGTTTTGATTTTTGGATTGAGAATATTTCAAGAAACCAGTATCGGGATGTTAATCTTGCGAATTACATAATATTAATAAATGGGAAAAGTTTAATATATATATATATGCAAAAATTGCATACAAAAAATCATGAGTACAAAATATTGCATATTCAAATTAAAATAAAATTTCGAATATATATATAAGCAAGCAGACAAACAAAAAAAACTATATATATATGATCAGCTGCATAGGCATATATATATATAGTTATTGATTTATTATTCCTGTAACGTTTCATGTTTTTTTTGGACTTTTTTAAAATATATATATATTACAATCGATCATCAATTGATTGATTAAGAAAAATTTTGTAAAAGAGGTTTTATATATATAAAAGGATTTTAACCTATTGAATTAATTGCATTATCCGATATGGAAATGATTTTTAACATTTACGTTTTAGAAGAAGCCATTTTGCTGTAATTTCTGATGAAAACCAGTCTTCTTGTTGAAATATTAAAACAGTTGTGTTGAGAAGTATTTGTTTTCGTTTTTATTTATATTCGTTTAAGTTAATAAATTTATTATTTCCATATATATATAGGATAGTAATTGGCATCTTTCGAGTCTCCAATTTCTCAGTCAAAATAGTATCTAGAAAAAATTATACATTATAAGCTTACACATTTTATAATCATGCAGGTAAACTGATTGAATCCAACACTTTATATTATTTCTTTTTTTATAAAAATCTACTGAGTGAGCTAACCTATGATAATTTTGTTCAATTTATTATTTTTAAGTAAAGATTATTATTATTTCCATATGTCAAAGCATCGGGCGGGAAGCGAACCTGCAACAACTGTCTGCAAGCAAATGCTTGCAAGGCTGCTGCACTAACCTCTCGGCTACCAGCGCTTGACAAGTAAAGATTAATTTAAAGTGAAATGAATTATTGACGGGTGAGAAATTGATATTGTGTGAGGAGGTAATACTTAACATACAAAAATCAAAAAATAAAGTGTGTTTGAAATTTTCTGCCAAGTTCAGATCAGGTTTTAGATTTTTATTCATTAAAAGGGAACCTGTGAATAATATATTTTTATAAAATAAATTAACATCTTTTAACCATTGATTGAATATGGCTCTGATTACTGAAGCCTTTTTGTTTGATTAAAGAAATATTCCAAAAGTCAATTTTGAAATTTTGAATTTCCTAAACTAAGTTTATCCAAATGAAAATCTAATAATGGTTTGTCTTTTAAATCTCCAAATCTATTTCTTTTAAATAACTAATCAAATATATGCTTAAATTTAGATATTTTTTAGTGTTTTTGTAAAATTATATATGTTTTTCATGACTTTTTTTCTAAAAAAAAAAAAAGCCTAGATTTATTTGCATTAAAAAACTTGCAGTGGAAAAAAAAACTTCACCCTCACATTTTTAATATATATATATATATATTTGAGAAAGAGGACGCTCTGAGGAAGGTACTTGCATATTGTAATAATAATTTAATATATATATATGTATGTAATATTTAAATCAATATATATCAAAATACAGTAAAATTCACATAAACTATATTATTTTTAGAAGTACTTTAGATTATACATCTTGTAGTCTTTATCAACTATATAACATTGAATAATCAAAATGAGATAACCTTTCACAATACCCATAGTTCAATTCAGATTTCCCACAGTTCTATTGTTTTAACATTTGATGACTGCTGATTCATTAACATTTGATGATTTCTTGAAATCAAATGTTAAAATAACAGAATTGTGTGAAATCTGAATTGAACTATGGGTATTGTGAAAGATTGTCTTGTTTTGATTATTCAATGTTATATAGTTGATAAAGATAACAAGATGTATAGTTGAAAGTACTTCTAAAAATAAACTAGTTTATGTGAATTTTACTGTATTTTGATATATATATTGATTTGAATATTACATATATTGTGGAATGAATACAGACATCAAACTTAATTTATTACACACACACATATATATATATATATATAATATTATAATTCGATGTCTGTATTTCTTCAAAGAAATATACATAATTATATATATATTGAACCTATCTTTCATTCTTTAAGATCCTTAAATCCATTTTATTTGATGTCAAATGTAAAATAGAATTATTTATATACATTCTAATGGCTAGTGAAATATACTCCATCATTCATCATATGGCAATAGTCATTGAGTAAACTGCTCAGGGTTTCTTCCTAATATTTGAATTCAAATCATAATTTGAATATTGAATAATAGGTAATGTAATGGTTTAGATACAAATGGGGTTTTATTTGTACCCAAGCACTGGATAAATGTTCTGTATTTTCATCAAGTAATACAGATAAAGCATTAATGTCAATATCTTTGATAAATTAAAATATGACTAAATCTATTTGGAATATATGCATTTATGGTTTTAGTAACTTTTATACCTTTTGTAATTTTTATACTCTTTTGTAACTTCTGATCATATAGAAAATGATGACCAATGACAAACTCATTTTCTGAACAATAATATTAAAAATTATTTTATTTAAAATGATTATTTATAAAATAATAAATGTTATAACAATAAAATAAGAAAGAAAAATAATATACAGTCAATTAATAAAAAAAAAAGTTATCCATTTAAGACTAAATTATAATTATCTATTTTTATTTCCCACCTTCTGTCTCTTTCAAAAAATAATAATTAATGCTATAGGTCTATTGAATGGATATTTCCACAACATGTGCTGTTCTCAATAAGACAACATAATTGAACAGATAATGATGATGATGATGATGATTATTATTATTATTATTATCATCATCATCATCATCCAGCCTCTAACATGACATTTAGTGCAGGCAAACCCAGAAAATGAATATCCTGTAAAAAAACTGTTGGTCACATATTTAATAAAGTAAGCATAAATGTAATTGGCAAGTAATGGCAATACCAAAGCTTACCCTGGATTCCCAGTTCAAGTGCATACTATTAGTATAATTTAGCTAACTCAAGGGGCTTTAAATCTAAACACCATTATGAAATTTTCACATACTACTATGAAATTGCCATACTACACAATGTTTCATCATTGTAAAAGATGCTTATTAGAAATAAGATCCACCAAAAAGCATACAAAAAATCATTTAATTCATTTACTCTCTATCACCATTGTTAATTTACCTTTGTGAGGAATAATGTCAAGAGCAAACAAAACAATATAATTCAATTGCCCACTCCCCAAAAAAGAACTGGATGTATAATAGTTATAAGCGGTTAAATTCAATACAGCATCTTCATTATCTATGTGTTAATACTCATAACAAGCAAATGCACATATACCACTAAGTTTACATGGAAACCTCTCATTTTGCCTAATATTAACTTAAAATTAATAGGTGAAAAAAGTGAGGGAAATAAACATTTTGATAAGCCTCATTAACTACTTCAAGTTTAATCTCACTTCTCATCTTGCACTGTAATGTTATTGTGTAAGATCTAACGATTGTTCTTTCAAAAGTTAACCTTGATAATGGTGATTGCTAGTCCATCAAAATATCAGATTGTAATGCAAAATAATACATGATTTGTACCCAAAAATATTATTTTATCTACATCATATAACTGTGAAAACATTAAATATTATATATATATTGAAACAGACACATTATTTCACAAATATATTTTAAGATTTATTTTCCCCTTCCACCTAAAGTAGTTGATTAAAATAAAACAGACCTATATAAAAGAAATCAACTTTTCAATAATCTTATAAAAATAAAAAATAAAAAGCAAAATATTTAAATTTAATAGAAAAACCAAAAAAAAAAGGAAATCATTATTTAAAATAATGATTTAGTTTGAACATAGTAGTCTAATTTTGCTAATTTTATGCCTTAGACAGTGTTAATATAAATTATATCTGAATGTATATCTAATATCTTTTATTTATTTTAATTTATCTATAATAATAGATATTCCATTCTTCCATTTTATATATACAAATAGACAAAATTTGTAAAATAGCTTTTTATCAGAAAACATTTATATAATTATAGCACTCAAATAATATTCCCCAGTCTGAAAATATATTGAACCTAATGTTTAGCTATTCATCCAATACTGAAAGTGTTAAACTTTACCTACATAAAGACCTTACCTGAATATTCAACCAAAACAGGATCTATTAATCCAGTAATCTACAATAATAAAACAAGGTAAATGTTCTTCAGCAGGAATTATATGAATAATGTACTCCTCAAACAGATTTCTTTATCATCAATTATTTCTGTTACCTAACTTTCTACAAAAATGAGCAGCACCATTTTGTTTCATATTTTGGGTTATTCTATATGATCTTTCAAGCTTTAGTATATGGCTAACCTAATAAATTTACTATAATATATATATATATATCATTTTAATGAGAAAATATCAACTAAGAAATTTATCAACTCTTAATTATGCTGAAAAAATGTAGGTATAAAAATATTCAATTTAAAACCTAGATAACAACCAAATATGCCAAAATTGATAAGGAGATTGATGATAACTTACAGCATACAGAAATGACTGAAACACACAGGCTAATTATATACCTGTGTTTATATATGTAATATATAGGGTATATGAGCATAGAATTTCACATGACCCACCACTCTCCACACTATTTCAAAAGACTGATACGCTTGAACGCATATATGTTGAAAAGAGAAATAATCACCAATATATGTATTTCATGCTAAACCAGCAATCATCAGTTGGTTCAGATTACCATCTCCACACATATATGCTATAAGTGCTCAGATATATATTAAGATAGCCAATCCTCATACTTCAATGGACAGGCTTTAATCTACTCCACACTCCAACTCTTCAACTATCCATCCAATTGAAAATCTGATGATGGAATGCTCAAAGGCCACCCTAAGGCCAAGCATCTTGTCACACCCATGATGATCTAAGGTCAATCTGACCCCGCATACATGGGACATAATCCATTTAATACAATGGATTGACAGACATCTCTACTATATAATAACTGAAACACACAGGCTAATTATATACCAGTGTTTATATATGTAATATATATGGTATATGAGCACAGACTTTCACATGACTTACCACTCTCTACACTATCTCATAACACTGATACTCTTGAACACATATATGTTGAAAAGGTAAATAATCACCAATATACGTTGAAGAGTTGGAGTGTGGAGTAGATTGAAGCCTGTCCATTAAAGTATGAGGATTGGCTATCTTAATATAT
This sequence comes from Epiperipatus broadwayi, assembly GCA_028023455.1. Lineage (NCBI taxonomy): Eukaryota > Metazoa > Onychophora > Udeonychophora > Euonychophora > Peripatidae > Epiperipatus > Epiperipatus broadwayi. The sequence goes on along the minus strand of JAQFVV010006266.1, from coordinate 3,538,215 downwards.
ATATATATATATATATATAAGCATTTATAGCATATATGTATGGAGATGGTAATCTGGGCCAACTGATGATTGCTGATTTAGCATGAAATATGTATATTGGTGATTATTTATATTTTCAACACATATGTGTTCAAGTGTATCAGTGTTATGAGATAGTGTGGAGAGTGGTGGGTCATGTGAAAATCTGTGCTCATATACTGAAACAGTCAGCTTGTACAATCAAACTGTTTCACCTACTATATGCTATAGTAGTATTCTGTTATATATAAACACCACCAAGTTCTCATATATCTTATTAATAATACCGTAAAAACCCACCTAAATTTAAACTTAAATAAGTGTAATCATGTATGTGTGCATATATAATTACTTATATAGAGAAATGTGCATTTATAAAGACATAAATCTCTAAGATATGCACATATATATATTTTAATAATAAATAAATGAAAAGCGAGTTGTATGTATAACTTTAGACTACATATATGCTAGAAGATTAATGTTAATAGGATTTAAAACATTAAGATTTCTTTATTTTGAAATATTTATTAAGTTAGTTATATTTGAAATTTCATAATTCTGCATATATTAGTAAATTAAAACGGTCGAGTTATATATATAACAAAATGTTTTTCACAAATGTTAGATTTGTTTTTCTAGCCAAAGCAACGACAGAAGAGTTAATTTTTCCTGATATAAGATTGACCAAATTTATATTTAGAATTAAAATTGGAATTAAAATAAAAGATTGCATAAATTACAGCATGTCACTCAGGTTTTTTTGACCTAATTAAAAGTTTGGCACAGCAGGCTTCGGTGATTGCTTGAAATAAGCAAACAAGCTATGAAAACTTATCTAAGAAAATAATATAACAAAAGAGAGGGGGTAGCAATATATACGCTACAGCAGCCATTTTAGAAGGCATTCGGCACTCACATTCAGATTTGTAATTTTAATAAAGTACTGAAGAGATTTTAACAATTATCATGTAGGGGTAAGATGCCCAAAATCTTGTCTTTCCACCTAATGAGAAGCTACCTGATGCTGAAGGAGATGGAGAAACAGCCGTAATTACCTAAAGATGTCCTAAGACCAAAAGATAACCAGCCAGCAGAGATAAGAGAAAATAATGGTAATCATTTCTTCAAATAATGCTAGCTAATTTTAAAGTAATGGCCATAATAATTGTAAAAATAATGTAACTAAACTTGTTCTAAATGTATTTTAATTTTTCTTAATTTCATTCAAAATCTTGCCTAAATTATTTCCTCAGTTTGCCTGAATTGTTTCCTAAGTTTTTCTAAATTTATTTCCTGAGTCGTTCAAAATTTAATTTATTTCCCTACCTAATTTTCTGAGTTGCATATTAATTTGATAAAAACATTTAATTTATTAAGTCAAATATCTTATGTCTTGGTTTGCTTATTTATGATTGATTTAGTTTTGCATAATTAATTTCATTGTTTAAGATAATTTATATACAATGTTTAATAACTTTTGTTAAATAATCTATTTTAGAGTAATAATCAAATTTCTCAGTTGTTATATATATTTTAAGTTAACGATAATATTTGTGTTCATTAATTATAAACCACTTCTATCTTTTAAACTAAATCAATCAAATACCAAATAGCGTTACAGAAACTTCTTTTAAAATATGCTAAAATTAAATTGCAGATTTCACTTGCTTGAAATCTTATATATATTGCATTTCCTAAATCTATGCCTAATCTCATTAAATTTTACTTATTTTATTGTTCGTGCTATATGTTTCCAAAACCGGGTTTTATTTGTAATTAAATGATTAGTGAGAAATAAATCTAGATTCTCACCTATATATGTGTAATATTGCATATATTAACACACAAACTAAAAACCCCATTTTGAAATGAATAAAATCTTTTGAGATATAACTATAAACTTATCGATCAGATTTGCTTTAAAATATGATATTTAAATGATATCTAGTTGAGATGATAAAATGCAGCATAAATCTATAAATTTATATTGTAATTTTCCCTTACTAAGCTGTAGTCCTCCTTAAATAAATAAAAGCCTATATAGATAACCTTATAACTGGATTCATAAATTTTCTTTAATAGTATAATTAAAAATACTACTATATGAACTGATACTGAGTAGTTTCATGAAGGGAACTAGAATTAATATCTTAATTTTAGTATATGATTATGTTGTCAGTGGTGCATATGTGTCCTTTAGAAATGCTATGGCGTAACTCACTTGTTGCTGTATTTCTTTACTGGGCATATGTGTTAGGGCTACACCAGTACATTTAGTTCGGGCAATTATCTTCCTCATATGAGATTGATATGTGCCAACCCATTCTGCATCATTAACAATGGAGCATTAGACTCACACAGAGTGTAAGACTCCCACTTAAAATAAATTGCTCGATCATCTGGACTAAAAAGGCCTCCTAATTTACAGCAATGAGTTCGGTTGAATGGAACCGTTACTTGGTAAGAATCCCGTGAAAAAGGTACATATATGAGATGCAGGGACCCAGAGTTATATGTTTATATACACAAAGGTATCTGAATTCTGGCTGCCCATAATCAGTTCATCCGCCCTTTTTATTATTATTTCAGTGTTGATCTGAATTCGAATACAGATTGATAGGCAAATTATCTATATAGAGAATACATTAGTTATTCGTGCTTATTTTAAATACTATGTTCTTTACATTTCATTATTTTCACTTCCACTAATAATTAAAGCAGATCTGTACTCAATTAAATAGCATAAACTAGGCATAGATAACCATGAGCAAAGTCATTTAGTTATAAAATAATATTAAAGCTCATGAAAATGTAAATCTAAATATATTATAATTTCATCACTTGCGAGTGATAGATTAACATATATATAGCTAAATAAACTAATTTGTAACTTAGAAGTCATAATCACCTGTGTGTGATTTAATGCTATATATAAACCGGAAATGCATACTTTGTAATTTGAATTGTAACCTAAAGTTCATGTTTGCTAGTGATTTTATCTATATCCTATATATGTAGACCAAACTATGTAAAACTCAGCCATGTAAAATTCTATCTAAAATCATCACTTGCATGTGAACCCAATTGTTGTGTGAACATCCTTTAACCACCTGCATGTGAGAACAACTATTTGACCAATATAATATTGTTTATTATTTCAAACTTAACTTTTATTAAATTGAATTTAAACTTAAACTGGATGTACATCTTAATCTTGCTCACTGACTCAAAATCATTTCTTAGTTTAATAATTATTTATGATTAGTTATTGATATTTAGTTTATTGTTTAATTCATAAATATCTTAGCCACATGATATCTATATATGTATACTTGCTAAAATATCGTAATACCACAGTCTTTTGTTCTACTGTTGTACTACTGCCGGCATGTGAAGAAGGGAAATACTGCTGTGGCCTCAACTGTGTCATCTGCAAGGTAGTAAATCTCTGAGAAATAGTAGAGAAAGTAGGGTTGTGCCAGAATCGTGGCTTCCACCACCGTAAAAGTGGTCGGCCTTAGGATGATTTATCAGAGTTCTAGATTTTGTTCTGTGAATGTACATATTTGACCATTATAATACCCTATATATTAGCATACAGAAATGAAAGATAATGCCAGTAGAATAATGAAGTATATATTTAACTATTATTAATAATTCATAATATCAAAAAATTACTGACTAAAGTGCTGATTGATTTTTTTTTTTCAGGTTAAAGTATTTCTAAAAAAAAATTATATTTATTTCAAATATGTTCCCAAATCCAATCCATCCTCTTAATACTGGTCAGAAAATCCCCAAATAACAAGATTTGTTCAGATGCATGGCAGTCATACCAGCTGTAAGAAAGGAATGATTGTAATACTGCAGACTTTATCATGATGCATCAGTGATACCTCAGTTCTATAGAAAAATTAATCCATGTTTATTTTTATTCTCAATTAATAAAGCCAATGATTTTTACTGTGAGTGTTTGTTTATAATTACTATAATTTATCCAATTTTGAGTAATTGGAAAACTCTTGACACCTTCCATTTTAAAAAAATTTGTTGATGATTATTCTCGATCATTTATTCCTCTAGAGATAATTATTTAATTCCTAACCCAGATATAAACTTTAAGCTCAGTTAAAGATTAATATATCTTGTTTTAATTATTCATAACCATGTGGTATCATTAATCCAATCATCCCTTTATTTTAAATTTCCTTTTCATCATCCATTCATGAAACATATCAATAAAGACACCTAAAGAAAATTAATGTCTACTGCTTAATAGTCAGTAATAGTTTCATAATATTTCTTCTACTTTTTTGAAAAAGTTTAACTTTGAAAATTATGTTTTAGAAGTGATATTTTATAAACTTTTATTATTTTTATCCATATTTTAGTATTAGACCTGCTGTGAAATATCACAGCCATACTGGCTTAAGATTAAGATTAGGGTTATGACCTAGTTTATTAGTAAAGTTAGGATCAGTTGAGAATGACTTTCTTCACAGCAGGTCTAATATTAAAGTACCTTTCATCTTACCCATAAGATTATATATATATATATATGATAAACAAAACAAGTTTATAAATTTCGTAACTTGTTCTTAGCTTGCATTTTATGATCTCTAGATGGAGCTTTACCAATAGCTCCTAACAAGCTTTTGTTTACATAAATACTGAGAGATATAGAATTCAATATCTCTTTTGTTGTCTCACACCCTTAGACCATGGTTTCGAGCTAGTTGGCTCACCTCAGTAAAGGGTAGGAAGATTAGAAACCAGATCTGGTTTCTAGTCTTCCTACTCTTTACTGAGGTGAGCCAATTAGCTCAAAACCATGGTCTAAGGGTTGGAGACAATGAAAGAGATATTGAATTCTATCTCTCTCAGCGTTTTTGTAAACAAAAGCTTGTTGGAGCTCTTGGTAAAGCTCCATCTAGTGATCATATATATATATATATATATATATAAACTCATATCAATCACAAGTTAACAATAATCATAAAATTTTAAAATAATTAGGAAAAATATATATAACTGCATTTATATAATTATGCATGCAAAAATATTATAAAATACTACTAGAATAAGAATCATTTTCATATTATTTAAAGATCATTGATACAGTTTTAAATTATTGAAACATTTGTAAACTAAGATTGGATTTTATATTATAGCCTAAAAATAATTTATATATAAGCTTATATGAATTGTCATTAAATTTTTTGTCACCATGGCAATCAACTATTTTACCATAACATCATTTTAATAAATATTTCTTGCAAAAATTTTTAATACCATTGTACTTCAATTTTTTTGTAGACTCTAATGAAAATTAATTAGACAGAATGGAGATGAAATTAATAAAAAGTGTTTAAGAACTTTATAAAATTCCTTCAGTTATCTCTCCTAATATATATCTCATTTGTTGAATACTTGTGATGTTTCAAAACCTGATTCTCCAACGATTTTTTTGGTTATTTACTGAAAACCTTTGTTAACATAAAGCATGTTAAATCATTTTTTTTCTTTTTTTTTATTTGATTTTTTTCCGTTTCCAACTTTAAGTTAGAAAGATATTACACTTTGTTACTAAAATAAATTCTGACATATTATCAACTATGATAACAAAAAAATATAAATGCATAATTATTTTTCATAGCATTTCTTCCAAAAAATGAAATCACACATTTTAGTATAACTTTAATTCATACTGCAAGTTTGCAGAAAAAAACAAAAGAATATATTGAGCATATGTTCAAAGTCTATGGCTAATTTCAATGTCTGGGTTATTAATTTTTTGATCTTTGGAAAACTTTTTTTCAAATTTAATCATGAGTCAAAACATTCTTTTAATCAACATAATGGCTTAATCTATCTTTATATCCCTAGAAATATATACACTACAATATACTTTTCTATTTTAAACTGTCAGCAGTTCTACTGATAGCATTCTGAGATTACCATGTTGTACTATGAAATTGCCATATTAAAAAAATGTCACATAATTTTATGGCTATAATTATAATTATCTTTGGAAGGAAGTGTATATATATATATTATTCATAACTGAAACTTTTCCAATAACATTTTTTATTTATTTATTTTTTATTTTTTTGATGTCATCTTTATGTAGTCATGTAATATTTTCATAATGCTTATTATCCATTGTTAGCCTATTTATTCTAATTTATATATTTCTTGCATATTCATGTCTTCAGATTACTCATCAATTTGAATAAAGTTTTAAGTGAGTGAAAACATTCTATGTAAAAAAAAATGTTTTTGGTTATTTTGTAATAGCAATATTTATAAATCATCTAAAACCCATTTGTATGTTATAAGGATGCTAATTGCTGTTCTGTCTTTTTATTTATAAAACATTTCATATTAAAAGCTGCATATCTGAAACAATTCTCTACAAAATATTTATGTGTGCACTGATGTACATATATATATATATTGTGTGTGTATAATTTAAATAGAATCAAACTATTTTCCACACATATGCTATGAATAGTCCTACCTGTGAGAAAGACAGTAGGTTTCCATTTGTTTACACACATATGTATATAAAAAATGACAGGTTAGTTAATATTTACACATGCACACACACATGTATATAATATCAAACGAAATTAATATAATAATTAAAATATTCTGGAATAAATACTAAAAAATACCATATGCCTATATAAAGTACAAATAAAATCTTTGCTATAGCCAGCTTACGACATTTTCCACTATATTGAATATCAATTATGGTGGGAAATGCGTAAGCTGTCGATATATGCAAAGATTCTATTTCTATTTTATACAGGTCTATAGATTTTTTTAGTATTTATTCTAGAATATTTTGATTACTTATATGTATATGACAATTTAGTAACAGTGATAATAAATCTTATAAATAACTATAGTAAAGAGCAGAAGTATTTCAGTTATTTTTATAATCAATTTTAATTGAATACCTCAGTTAAAGGTGGTCATAAAAATAAGTGAAAATATTACTTTTTATAGTAGTTATCTCTAAGATTTACTATCACTGTTAATAATTTATTGTTGCTTTATTGCTATTGCTTTAAATTATCTACAATGGATATTTCATTTGATATGTATATATTAAAATGAAGAATTTTGTGGGATACAGTATATAGTTCAGTAATATATATATATATTTAATACAAGTATATTATTTATACAGAAGATAATGTAATATATAAGGGATTTGAACTCAGACTTCCAAGCTCCCTACAGCTCTCCACTCCAACTTATGCAGCTGATACACATGGCCACATACATGTGAAAAAGATAAATAATCTCTAACATATGTAATGCTGAATCAGCAGTCATCAGTTGGTCCAGATGATCATCTACCACACACACACACACATATATATATATATATATATACACAATGCTCAGTTTATATTAAGCCAGCAAATCTTCAACTTTAATAGAAAGGCTTCAATCTTCTCCACCCTTCAACTCTTCACTCATCCATATCATTGAAAATCCAACGATGGAATGCTCAAAGCCCTTGCTAATGCCAGTATTATTGTCATATCTATGTTGATCATAAACAACTTTGACCCATCACATATTGGATCTTAATATGTCCATTTTAAATACACAGAAGAGAGAGGAGCAGAATACAGGCTAAATATGTAATATTTAATACATATATTGTCTATACACATCTTAATGTAATTTTTAAAAAATCTGAACTCAGACTTTCAAGATCTCTGCATAAGATTTTCATTGATATGGATTGCTGAAGAGATGTAGGGTGCACAAGATTGAAATATCCCCATTAAAGTTTGAAATTTTGTTATCTTAATATAAATCATGCACTTGTTAGATATATGGGTATGAGATGATGATCTGTACTAGTTGGTGGGTGCTGATTCAGCAAGAAATACGAATTGGAGATTATTTATTTTTTCACAAGTATGTTGTCATGTGTATCAGTTGTATAAGATGGAGTGGACAATTGTAAGAAGCTTGAAAGTCTGAGTTTAAATCCCTTATAAAATGTATGTTATATAATACTACACCATCTCTACAACTGTTTTTATCATATTTATTACTCAATTGATGACCAGTTTGACCTGGCTGAAACATTGATACATGTTTTACTACAATAACATTTCATTTATATATATATAACAATAAATATAACAGTAATTAACTATTATATACAATCTTTCAATCTGCAGAAGTACTTTCAGTTAATTCATTGGATTTGAACTGAAACTTTCAAGCTCCCCTACAGCTATTTACTCTATCATATACAGCTGATACATATGACCACATACATGTGAAAAGATAAATTATCTTCAATATATGTATTTTGTACTGAACAAACACTCATCAGTTAGTCCAGATCATTATCTTCCACACACACACACACATATATATATATATATATATATATTTAATCTATGCTCAGTTTATATTAAGACGGCAAATTTTCAAACTTTAATGGGCAGGCTTCAATATTTTCCACTCTCTAATTTTTCAGCCATTCATATCATTGAAAATCTGATGATGCAATGCTCAAAGCCCATGTTGATGCTAATATTATTGTCATATTCATGTTGACCTTAAATTACTCTGACCCCTCATGTATAGAACCTTAAAATATCCATTTAAATACCCAGGTGTGATGGACAGAATACAGGGTGATTATCTATACTGAAGTTAATGTAATTAGAAAGGATTTGATCTCAGATTTTCAAGCCTCCTATAATTATCCACTCTATTTTACACTACTGATGCACATGACCACATATATGTGAAAAGTAAATAATCTACAATATAAGTATTTCATACTGAACAAGCACTCATCAGCTGGTCCAGATCATCAACTCCCACACAGAATATAACCAGTGCTCATTTTATATTAATTTAGCAAATTTTCAAACTTTAAAGAACAGGTTTCAATCTTTTCCCCTCTCCAACTCTTCAGCTATCCATATCATTGAAAATCTGATGATGGAACACTGAAAAGCCTTGAATTTAAAAATGACATATTCACTTTTTATTCTGCCCATCATTTTTTTTTTATGTATTTAGATGGTTATATACTTTTATTGTCATAACCATGTTGACTTTAAGTAACTCTAAATGTCTTATATATAGAATCTTAATATGACCATCTAAATATACAAAAAATGGATGGGCAGAATAAAAGGTAAATATGTCATTTTTAAATTCAAAGCTTTTCAATGTTCCATCATCAGATTTTCAATGATATGGATGGCTGAAGAATTGGAGGGTGGAGAAATTGAAGTCTTTCCATTACAGTTTGAAGATTAGCTATCTTAATATAAACTGAACACTGATTATATGTGTGTGGAAGATAATGTCAACAAACTGATGAGTGCTGGTTCAACACAAAATATGCCTATTGGAGATCATTTATCTTTTTCACATGTATGTTGTCATGTATATCTGTTATATATAGAATGAGTGAATAGCTGTAGGGAGCTTGAAAGTTTGAGTTCAAATCCTTTCTAATTAAATGAAAATATTATTCTAAACAGAAGATAATCAACTACTATACATGGCTCTATTATCATTTTAAACCAACATTGTTTTTTGTTGAATATGAAGAAACGTTTGACGTCTGTTTAGATCTGCAGTTTGAAACTATGCTAGTATATATCTTAATCAATTAAATGAACTTAATATGTAAATAAGGGTATTTCTATCTTATAAATGTATAACTCGTTTCTATGTATTAGTATTTATGATTCAGAGTACTTTGCCTTATTAATATAAATGGAGTATGTGTGTGTAAATAAATTATTTTGGTTTGAATATAGAATATATTTTAATATAGTAAATAATTAAAAATTTACATAATTTTGTAGTATGGTCTTGTAGAATGTTATGAATGAGCCATTTTACCAACTGAATATGGAAGGGAAGTACCCATTTTTTTATGTATAGATATAGCTTTATTATGTAGTATATAGTTTAGCTTATTAATAATATAAATATCAAAAACATAATTTAAAAGTGTGTAAAATATTTTGGAAATAGAAAATTAAGTTGGAATTAATTTGTTATGATGTGCTGCACAATATTAAAGACCAAATAATATTTTGGGTTGCGAAAATTGAAAAAAATCCATAGCAGTATGAAAAAGAAACTATTAATTTATTGGTACAGGTGAGCAAGTTATCAAGTAAGAAGAAGGGCAAAATACAAAGGAATTAAGAGATCAGTTTAATTATTCATTAGTCATTATTCATTATTCCTAAAGATTTATCTTGTTACAACTCTTTGCACTATTATATAAAAACAAATAGTAAGGAAAAGTCACGAAATTCTATTCATACGATCGCTGAAAATACCAGAAAAGCATCGAGAAACAGTGATTTCTTATTATATTTTTCCAAAAATTATGGCTAAATATATTTTACAATATATCATTATCAGAATGGACTGCTGAGCAAAATAATTTTCGATTACTATTTGAAATAACTTTTGGAGAAGTGAATTTGATATAGAAATAACAATTAAAACATTGTGTGTGCGTAAAAATATCTTTAATCAGTTCTACACCATATTTAATAATACCTAAGCTGAATAGCTGAATGCCTAAAAATTGACAGTAACATATTATTATAGAAATCCAATGAATCTCTTATATTAAATCTATAATTAGTTAAAGCATGACATTGATAAAAAAACACTACCCGGAAAAACTAGTCTTAAAACTCTAATCCAAGGAAGAGGCACTAAGGTACCACATGCATGATTATAGGTGAAACAAGACTATTGAAAGCAAACCCATGAGAAATAATTAATATAAAGATAAATGCTTATGATATATTTTACATTTTGGATTTTTTTATTTTCTTTCATTAATAACTGAAACACACAGGCTTTTATATAGCTGTGTCTATATATATAATATATAGGTATATGAGCACAGACTTTCACACAGCCCACCACTCTCCACACTAGCCCATAACACTGATACACTTGAACACATATATGTTGAAAAGACAAATAATCACCAATATATGTATTTCATGCTAAACCAGCAATCATCAGTTGGTACAGATTACCATCTCTGCACATATATGCTATAAGTGCTCAGATATATATTAAGATAGCCAATCCTCATACTTTAATGGACAGGCTTCAATCTACTCCGCACTCCAACTCGTCAACTGTCCATCCAATTGAAAACCTGATGCCGGAATGCTCAAAGGTCACCCTGAAGCCTAAATTCTTGTCACACCCATGTTGACCTAAGGTCAATCTGACCTCTCATGTACAGGACATAATCCATTTAATACATATGCAAGGGATGTGCAGACATCTCTATATATAGCATATATGTGTAGAGTTGGTAATCTGGACCAACTGATGATTGCTGGTTTAGTATGAAATACATATATTGGTGATTATTTATCTTTTCAACATATATGTGTTCAAGTGTATCAATGTTAGGAAATAGTGTGGAGAGTGGTGGGTTGTGTGAAAGTTTGTGCTCATATACCCTATATATTACATATATAGACACAGGTATATAGTAAGCCTGTGTTTCAGTTATTATATAGTAGAGATGTCTGCCCATCCCTTGTATATGTATTAAATGGATTACATCCTGTACATAAAAGGTCAGATCAATATGGGTGTGACAAGAATTTCGGCCTCATGGTGGCCTTTGAGCATTCCATCATCAGATTTTCAATTGGATGGATGGTTAAAGAGTTGGAGTGTGGAGTAGATTTGAAGCCTGTCCATTAAACTATGAGGATTGACTATCTTAATATATATCTGAGCACTTATAGCATATATGTGTAGAGATGATAATCTGGACCAACTGACGATTGCTGGTTTAGTATGAATTATTTATCTTTTCAACATATATGTGTTCAAGTGTATCAGTGTTATGAGATAGTGTGGAGAGTGGTGGGTTGAGTGAAAGTCTGTGCTCATATACCCTATACATTTTTTCCTAAAGTAGATTATTTTAGTAATAAATTCTTTAATAACACTTTTTCATTTTATATAAATATATATCTGCCTATATTATTTTTAATGAAGACCGGTGTGTGTATATATGTATATATATATCAACATATATATATATATGTTGATATGAAAATTTTCATGGGTTGCATATATAAAAGACATTTTGCGGGTTCATCCATGTTAAAAAATTTCAATATTGATATACCGACATTTTGACTTGATCACACAAGTCATGCACTGAGTGATAAAAGGTAGAAAAATGGTTGTAGAAGTGCTACAATCACTTATTTGAAAAAAAACATTAAAGTTCCACCAACAAAAAAAATGTTAAATTAAGAATGTTATTTAAAATATCTTTCCAAATATGAGGAAGTTTGCATGTATTGTCTTGTCTATTGATACAATCTGGCCTTTTAAGTATCTCAATGGCTTCTCTAATTTTACACTGGTAGAGATTATCACATCTGGATATGATTCTGGTACTAGAAAAATCAATTTTATGATCTTAATCTATAGTATGGAGTAAGAGTGCTAATGATGATGAGTGTTGTTTAACTACATTAGCATGCTCATCTCTACTAACACTGATGTGATGATTATTCATATCTATGTAAGAAGCTTTATAATTTTCATATGAGATTTGATAAACACCATGAGATTCAAGAGGGATTGAATCCTTAGGCTTGGTTATTATATTGCTGATCTTTTAATGAGTAGAAAATTCGGTATATATATATTATAGCAATTTAATATATGTCTAATACTGTATGTAGTTTCTCTTACATATGTATCAATAAGGGAGACGATACATGCAAACTTCCTCCTATTTGGAAAGATTTTATTTAAAAAAACATTTTTAATTTAATATTTTTGCTATTGATGGAACTTTAACATTTTTGTTTCAAATCAGTGATTGTAGCACCTCTACAACCGTCTTTCTACCTTTTATCATCCAGTGAATGACTTGTGTGATCAAGTCGAAATGTCTTTATATCAATATTTAAATTTTTTAACATGGATGAACCTGCAATATATATATATATATATATATATATATATATATATATATATATATATGACACTCATTATTAATAACAGTATAATTTCACATGAATCTAAGTTCCTACCATGGTTTAGATTGTCTTCCATAAATTTCAGGTTTATAAGTATATATGACTATTATAATACAACTTTTATAGAAGAGGTGGTTCAATTTTGTGAAGGTGTAGTTAATTGTAAGAGTTTGGTACTTTTATTTTCAGAATATATGTGTTAGTTCTGATTATTGATAATCCTAATAAGTGTGTCTGTTTTATACAGGGTTACAAGATTTTTGTATTAATTTTTTATACAATTAATTTTTAATCAATTTTAATTTACATTAAAGTCAAAGTCACTATATTCTTATATTGTTTTGTATTCTTTAAAAAAACCATACCATACATTTATCAAATTCAGCAATGAGATATCAATCTTTTGATGCTAAAAGATAACATCTAGATGAATTTTAAATTAACACAATCTAAGATCATTAAGTAGTTTTTTTTAGGATCTGAGCTAGAACGAGCCCTATTTTGATTTAACATATCTTGCATCGATTTTAATCATTTCAATGGAGAACATAATCATTATCAATTAGTCAATCACATATTTTGCACATAAAGTAGAGATAATATACTATGTGAATTTTTACATTTTATTAATACTGACTCCTATCTGTTACAATGTATATTTAAATGTAATTATCCCACATTAATCATATATTAATAAATACTCAAAAAACTAGTGCTGAGGCAAACCACTATGAAAAGATCCATTCACTCAAATCTAACACTCCATTAAAACACAACCATGGCAGGGCTAAAAAGTTTTTTTACACAAAAACAAAAACCTGTGGAAATATGAAGCTGATAGAAAAGCTAACATCAAAGAATTTATTAAAGATCTTACGGACATCAACTACAATCTTTCTACATTAACTAACATTGTAAAAAATATAAAAATATATGGATATTAACAAGGCTCCTAGACATGATATTCCACCCAAGCCATGGATTATCCTCTCTTATATTCCTAATATCTCAACAAGGCTTTGGAAAATTTACAAAAAAAAAGTTTGAGTAGCTTTTAGATCATACCGTTCTTTTAATAAAGTGCTTAACAACACCTTAGACAAAATTCCATTTGAACATGCTTTCCAAATAGTTTACAAAAGTGTATGTCCTTCCCCAATGCAAGAGACCCACCTTCAATCAACAGAAAGGAGTTTTGCATCTCTCTATCAAAAAAATGGAGCATTTGACATTTATAAATTTATATTTTTCTCTGCAATAATTGGCATATTTTTAAAACTTTATATATTTATCTTATTAATCCTTGTAGTTTCTTCATATTGCATTATCATTCTGATGAGGGTTTGCTGAAAGCTGACTTAATGCTATTAAGTTCTATTGTATCTCTCTCTCTATACGATTTTAGTGGCTTGACTCAGCTCAAGTTTTTGGAATATATATTGAAATATAAATATTCATTTTAGGTTTGGTACAAGATAGTTGGCTGAAAATAAATAGATTAATTGAAGGTTATCATTAACATAAAAATATAGGACTACCCATTAAAAGCTACAATGCAATATTTTAATAATATTCTATTTAAATTCTGCAAATATATACACAAATACGTTATATTGAATTTTGACCATTATAGATATATACACAGGTCACACACATAATTTCAACTATACAAAGTGTACAAAATTTTAAGGAAATAGCTTACTTTTTAAGAGCGGGTGGAAAGTTTTTTTTTCCTTTGGAAAAGATAATCCCTGTTAAAAAGGAAAACTAAAAAAGTTTTAATTAATGAATTCCAAATTAAAACTACATGGAAAATAATTATTCGATTTAGTTACGGTAATATAATTGAAATCAAAATTTGTGTATCATATTGATATTATTTTATCAAAAAAAAACAAAAACTAATTAATCTTAAAATTATACTAAATTTGATATATTATTTCTTTTTTATGGACACTTTATTAGTTCCAAAAATAGAAATTTGTTATAATCTTTTACTAATAATTAACATTTGATTTGATAAGGATTTCATATAAATAATCTCAAAAAAGTCAATTGTTTTTTCTTATTCTTCATTTTATTTCTTGTCATCATCATCATCAACAAAATAAACAGTAAGTTTAAAATCTCCCTTGTGCACTGAGAGACATTATTAAATAGGCTAACCAACTTACATCAGAAATGGTCTCACTAGCATCTGGCCCACTATATGCCAAACCAACGGAAATAACTGCTATTGCAAAAGCCAATAAAAATTTGATCATGACAAAATTGTTACTTAAAATTATAGAAACTTGATTATGACAAAAATAATTAAAATAGTTAATAAAAACAAAAGAATCCTGCATCTTATGTTTGATCATGCAATTTGTCTAATAGAAGTTTTAAATAAAATGTATGTGAATAACAAAAGAATATGAACTCCAAACAATTATTCTTCTGGAATTTTAAATGTTTTATAAAAAAAAATTTAAAATTAAAGATTTTTAGGACTTTATTTTAAATTGTACATGAGCTTTCTTTTATATTTAAAAATATTCTGCTATATGTATTGAATATATAATTTGTTCTTTTTAACATTTTATTGTTTAAAATTATTTCCATGTGTGTTTTAAGCTTAGTTATTTAAAGTAATTAATGGAATCTTTATTACAAATATTTAGTTTTAAGATTCAAAATGAAAGGTAGTTGTGGGAATAAAGTACACAATAATTATTTATTATAGGAAAAATCAATGATTAACTTTCAGAAGTCACTCCTGTTAAGATTGATTGTAGTCATTATTGTTACTTTTTAATGAGATATATTATATATTAAAACATAATCTAGGATGAATAAAGAATTAATTAATGTGAAATGGATACAACATGATTTATTCATATAAATGCTACAAGCAGTATCTCATACCTCTCCTAAGAAGAGTATTTATTTGTTTTATATAAACAGCATTTCAAATTCAATTTTTTTATAAACATTATTTATAATATATATTAAAATCTTTGTATAAAAAAGTCAAAAAAGATGTAAGCAAAATTGAAATAATAAAAATACTTTTATTTGAATAAATTTACTTTGATGAAGTTTATAATATTTGTTTTAAAAAGTAGCAAAAAAGAAAGTTGTCATTTGAAAAAGGTGGAAAAAAACAGCTGTTTAGATTACAAGTTCTGTGAGATACTTCAAAAATGTCAAATAATAAAACAAAGAAATTAATTTTAAAGATGACTATCAAATACTTAAATTGTTATAATATAAAAATGCAAAGTTTGTAATAAATATTTATTATTAATTTATTTTAATTTAGATTTTAGCTAAAATTTAGTGTTTGATCAATTGTACCATCTCAGACAAGTCATATATATATATATATCATACTAGTAGTACTTTAGTATTATGGTGTTTTATAAATACATGTCTTTACTAGTAAATTAAGATTTCTTAAAGAGATCAGTATGTTGTTACATTCAATGGAGACAGATTCTAGTAAGTGGCAGAATTTCTCATACTATCAACATAGATAGGAAATTCTAAATGATAAATCTAGTTCTGACTTTTAGTGATTATTGTTGGCCATGCCTGATAATATTCTCTGTACATTGCAATATATAAGTATGCATGTATATGTATAAGTTTACTAACAATCAAAAAATATTTGTAAAAAATAACTGAAAGTGCATTTACCATCAGCTTGTTCCATAATTGTAAATAATAAATAATGAACATTACTATTTGGCAATGGTATAAAGTACTAAAGATAACTTTTGGAAATAAACATCATTATAAATTGATACTCAAACTACAACATTGTATGAAATTGGTGTTTTTTAAATCTATTTAGTTGATGCCCAGAAAATTTGTCTCATAAAATATGAGTTCTGCAAGTAGTGGAATCAATCCTTTATGCTAAATGTTGGAATAAGGTTCAATATATATATATATATATATATATGTGTGTGTGTGTGTGTGTCCCATTAATTAAAAATATATATATATATATATATGTGTGTGTGTGTGTGTGTGTGTGTGTATGTGTGTGTGTCCATTAATTAAAAACTATTGTAATAACAATAAAAATAATAAATATAAAGGTAATTAACTATTGTATACAGTCTTTCCATCTGCAGAAGTACTTTCATTAATTCCTTAACCCTCTTCAATTGCTGTTAAATTCAAAAACAAAACAGAAGCAAACATCATCAACTCAAATCTGATAAATTCTGAATTTTAACATTAGCAGCTTGTCTATTAATTGTATTCATTTTATTTCTATTTAGTAAAATTGCATTCGTAATTTTTTTATTATTGTTGTTTCTCTCTTTGTGAAGAATCTTAACACTTTTAATATCAAATTTAAATTTATATTTGCATGACCTTTCATGTTCCAAGAAAACTGAAAAAGTCATTAAATCATTATCATTTTTACTTTTCACATGCTTTTTTCATGCTCCTTTAATCTTTTCTCAGTACTGCACCTCGATTCACCTATCTATGATAACACACATCCACATAAAATTTGATACACAACATTACTTTTTTGCTCGACAGGTATGACATTTTTAGAATTATTCACTAATTCATTAACATCATTTGTAACACAAAATGAAACATTAAACACATCCTTATATGTATATCCTTAAAAAAATTTACTTGAATATTTGAAATATATGGATTAGATATTCATTTTTTATTATCAATTTTCATTTCCTTTAAATTATTATAACTTTTTTTTTAAATTGACATAAAATATTATTAATCTGTTCAATCTTATAACCAACTTCAAGCAATTCCTTGGCAAATATCTCAATATATATTTTTAATTTATCACACTTATAATGACATAATTTTTCATTATGAAACAAAAAAGATCTTAAACTTACCATCTTATCCATAATTGGAACATTTTATTTACAATTTATATATCCCCTTTTTTGCAATGGTTTGAATATTAATTTATAACTCAATATATTATTATCTCTTCTAATAATTAAATCCAAATACTTAATACTGTTGTCCTGTTGTTGTTTTTTTTGATAGTTTATTTCAAGCCATTCAAATTATTTAACTCCTGTACGAGCAAATTTATAGTACTAGTATTTCCACAAACAAAAAACATCATCAATATACCTTTTGTAAATTGTAATATCTTTAAAAGTACACATATCTAAACTATTACTCTCATATGTAGAAAAAACAAAATAGAAAACTGGTACAACAATATATTAATTTAAAAAGAGTTATAATGATTTAAAGGAGTTGAATATTGACAATAAAAATGGATATCTATTCCATATATTTCAAATGCTCAAGTGAAAGTTTTTAAGGCTATATATACAAATGTGTTTAATGTTTTATTTTGTGTTACAAATAATGTTAATTAGTTAGTGAATAATTCTAAATATGTCATACCTTTCAAGCAAAAAAGTAATATTATATATCAAATTTTTTGTGGATGTATGTTATCATATATTAGTTAATTGAAGTGCAATATTGAAAAAAGATTAAAGGAGCATGAATTGTTATACAAGCATGTGAAAAGTAAAAATAATAATGATTCAATCAATGACTGCTTCTGTTTTTTTTGGGATCATGAAAGGAAATATCAATATAAATTTAAGTTTATATTGAAAGTGTTATGATTCTTCATGAAGAGAGAAACCATATTAAAAGAAAAATTAATGAGGCAATTTTAATAAATATCAGTAAAATGAATATAATTAATAGACATTTTAATAAATAGGAATAAAATGAATATAATTAATAGACATTTTAATAAATAGCAATAAAATAAATATAATTAATAAACAAGCTACTAACACTAAAATTTGGGATTCATGGGATTTGAGTTGATGATGTTTGCTTCCATTTTATTTTTTGAATTTAACAGCAATTGAAGATGGTTAAGGAATTAACCAAAAGTACTTCTGCTTATTGAAAGACTATATAATAGTTAATTGCCATTTCTGGTGATTCACAGAAATAAATCAGAGACAGTACAGAATAGCATAATTAAAGCTAATCAGAAAAAAAGACATTTAGGAAATAATAATTTTGTTGTAATTAAACAATATTCAAAAATTATGCAAATTTGGAAGTTCAAAAATTGTATGTACACATGGAGACATATTAAATTATTTGAGTCAGCAACTTTAAATGTGTAAACATGAATTCTTAATTTTGAATCAATTTAATAAATAAGAATATATATTTTTAATTTTTTATTAGATAAATCATCAGTCTAACTTGTAAAATTACTTTTTTAAATAACGTATTTAATAAAATAAACATGTGTTGATTAGTTTAATTCTAACTCAAAATCTTAAAATAGAAAAATCTGTTTAAATCTTTTCACGGTCAAATTTAATTTAATTAAAATGTTTTTAAAACGAAATTAGTTAATTGGTAATTTTGATTTGAAATTTGGAATATAAAATAAAATAAAAATGTTTTGCCTTTCAAAATAAGAACATAATTCATGATACTTCCATAGCGTAAGCTTGTGGTTAAAACACCTGTAGAGATCCCTACTATCGCATTTTATACGCATATTATCGAGGTTATAGCCTCAGTAAATATTACTTACATAATCAATGTGCGTTTAATAAATTTATAATTACAACTTTAAATTTTAAAAATAGTAAAAAAAATGTACAATTATTTTCTAATCTATTGATATGTATTATGACATTTGGTAATCAATAGTCATATTCTTCTCCTTTAATTAAAAAAAAAAAACATATTTAGTAAGAAAACCTTTTATGTAGCGGGTGTCTGACAAATTAGTGATTATTTTTTTTAAGTAGTAATCTAAAGTTATTTTTCATTAGTTTGTTTCTCATAGCATCTACTGCAAAACTTATACAAAAAAAAGTTAGCTACATATCCAATTTTAAATTACTAGTGCCAAGTTATGGAATGTCAACCGGTAATTAAAATGCTAACTAATGGATAAGTAAATAAAAACTTTTGTATCGCTCTTTGATTTTGAACTTTTCTCATAACCAGTATTCTACATATCCCTTTTTCTACTTGGTAAATATTTTATTTACTGTCAAGTATTGGTAGCCGAGAGGTCAACACAGCCGCCTTGCAAGCAAGCAGTTGCTTGCAGACGGTTGTCGCAGGTTCGCTTCCCGGAAGTTTGCCTCAAGTTAGTTATTGTTTTTAGTTTTATATTTTTTAATAATAACCTAAAAATGTTAATCAAAGATGCTGGAAAACATAATTTTTTTCTATTAAATATTAAATAGAATTGCATGTAAGAAACTCACAGTAAAAATTTTTGATAAACATATAAATCTTTTCATGTTTCAGATATGATTCTCTGTATCATTATCACCTGAAAAACCCATACTGAATTAAAAACTACATTCCTCATTTATATTTTGAGAAAAAAAAATGTGTTATTTATTTTATACAAACTTTAAGTTTCATAAAATGCAGTCAGAATTAAAAGCTACAATGATGATTTATAAAAGACAGAAAACTGTTATGTAATTTGTTTTATACAAATGTTATTTTTTATAGAACTTTTGTTATAAAAGAAAGCCATTTAATTTTCTCTTTCAAGATAATTTTATTTGACCTATAAGTGAGTTACAAAATTAAAAAAAATAACAAGAAGTATCTAGTCGATGTTACAGGGTGGTATATACAGAGAAGAAATGATTCAAAAGTCAGTAGAATATAACCTGTGGATGCACGGTGAATATTAATCATCTAGTCTATAACAAAATACCTTTATTTTCATATAAATTATTTAAGGGTTGGTTGGAGAGGTGCTGTTTAGACCAGTTGTGAATTGCCATGTTAATATGGCCAGGTATGGATCGGCCTCTCTCTTGTCTGTTTCTTGGATATTTTTGATTATGCTGAGAAAGCAGTTAATGATTTCGTTAAGCGGTAATTTTTGAAAGATCACCTTGCATCTGGTCAACCAGATGGCAAAGTTTATGTAGGTGGCGAGCCTGATTTCAGCGAAAATGCCTCTATTTAAAACCCCTTCAAGAGATGTTAGATCTGGACCATTATTATCAATGTATTTCTGGAAGTTTTGTCTTAGTCCCTGCCAGACCGGACAAAGGCGAAGGATATGGTCCATATCTTCTGGGCTGGAAAGACAGAGACAACATATGGGATCTATGCGGAAGCCTCTTCTATTAAGAAATGTAGCAGTGGAGAGGCTACCAAGGTTAATTTTGAGCAGAAAGTCTGTGTGTTTAGGTGCTAGTTTCAATCTACGGGCTAGTTTGCGTAGTTTGTTTATGTTGATGGGGAGGTAAGTGTGTGCCTTCTGGGTATTTGAGTTGGATAGGTTGAAGGCTTCCCAATAGGTTATTTTTGAATTGAACATGGTCGCGGAAGGTACTATGTGCGTAAAAATGTATGATATCTGCATTTGTAGCCAGATGGGAGTGAACCTCTGAGGGGGCGGTCTATCAGTGGGAAGCACTTGCTCTTTGGGAAGCGGGCATTGGAAGGTCCTGCAATCAGAATAAAGTTTATGGATCATATTGTAAGTTCTCTGTATTACGAATACCTTTATTGAATGCAGTCCCAGTCCATTCATATCTCTTGGCTTTTGAAGGGTGCGCAGACTGATAAATGATTTGCGCCCACCTCTACAGAGTCGCAGACAATGGGATTCTACTTTTTTAATGAAAGCTTCTGTTGGTTTAAAACCCGCAAGATAATATATGATCTTGGGGAGTATGAGGGAGTTTAAGAGTGAAACCTTTCCAAATGTAGATATATATATTCTTGAGAGGCATGTTATGATGATGTCAATTTTGTTTAGTAGTCTTCGTTGTATTTCCATCCTCATTGTTGTAGGGGATAGTGACATATTGAATCCCAAGAAAGGCTGAGGCATAGCTTGTAATGAACCTGTTATCCTGTTAGCTGTTTTGATATTCCAAATTGCTGATTTGTGCCTGTTAACGGTAAGCCCATGCGTCTGAGCATAGTGCTGTAATAGGCTTTCAAGAATGTTTATTTCTTCATGTGATTTAAGAAATACCACCACATCATCCATGTAGGAGATGTGAGAGATGTTTTCATTAAGAAGAGGGATGGAGATCTTCCAGGCAGTGCATCTTCAATGCTCAAAAGCAAGGGATTTATATAGATCATGAAGAGGAGAGCACTTAATGGGGAGCCCTGGGGAATGGAGATGCAGGGTTTGAACCCAGGGGCAATTCTCCCATTTAGAGAAAAAAAAATCTCTCGATTTGCTAGGAGATTCTCCATGATCTGAATGTATGCCAAAGGAACATGAAGAGCCTCTAGTTCACCAAGTAGTACATCTATTCGGACAGAGTCAAAAGCCCCGGCAAAGTCTAGTTGGACTGCGACTGGCCGGGATTGTTTTGTTCTACGGATATGATCAACAAGGAGTCGAAATCGGCTTACAGCATCGCCAGTCGATGAACCCCTCTTAGCATATTGATGCCTGGAAAGTTTTGATATGATTTTCTCTTGAATTTTATCTTTTATAATGCTTTCGATAATTTTGATTAGGAGAGGAACCATGGATATTGGCCTAATGTTATTTAAGTCCACAGGTAAATCTTTCTTTTTTATAAAAGGGACCACTGATATAGGATATATCCCTGGAAGATGTAGGCTATCAGTGGCTAAGAGATCAATGATTCCCCTTGTAACATGTATGGTAAATTTTTCCAAGTGTAACAGAAGAAATCTAGGAATTCCATGCATGCCGGGATGAGTGTGTTCAGGCAGGCTTTTAATTTTGGAGATGATATCAGCTTCAGTAATGCTGTGAGAGTTGTTTGAGTCTTTCACAAATTTGTGTCGTCTGGCAACAGTTCCAATGGGCTGCAGTTTGGTGGAATAATAATCCCTAATTTTGTTAAGCATACTGATGCCAGAGTAAGTAAAACCGTCAAGGCACAAAGAGGAGGGTGTGTGATTTCTTTTTCCTGACCCGAGGGCCCATCTGATATAAGCTGGAGTCCAACAATCTTGTTGTTCCAAATAATTGCGTGCTCGCTTAATACGAATATATTCCACAAGAGTCATTCTGGTTTGTTTATATGTATGTTTTAGGAGTAGAATTTGTGGGATGTTGTGTTCTGTAACTTGGATGCTTTTCAGTTCAGATGTAGTCCGATCAAGTTCTGAGAGTAATCTTAATGGCCCTTTCTGGTATCTATTGTATTGGTTAATAAAATTTTGTGTTGTGGTTATAAATGTATTCCATCTTTGTAATGCTGGTAGATTCCATATCTTCTGTTCTTGAAAGGTGATGTATATATCTGAGATTAATTGGGGGGGCACATTGTGCCTGTTGAGTAATCTCATCGTTCGGGGGAGGTTGGTTGATGTATGAGGTTGTGGTTGCAATTTGATGGTAGCTTGAACAGCGAGATGATCTGAAAAGGCAATAGGCCAGAGCTGTGTATCTATGAATGAGATCATTTCAGGAGAGTAGAATATGAGGTCTATGAGTGAGTGAGTACTTCTGGTATAGAAAGAGAAGGCTCCTTCATGAAAGAGTGCTTTCCCACTGTGTATGTTTCTAGCAACCATTTTTAAATATTTTTTCTCAAAATTGTCAAAAGTGTGGTTGAAATCACCAAGCCAGATAACTGGGCTAGGGTTCGATCTAATTGCTATGTTTATATTATGTATAACTTTGTGTACTATTTGTTCATCTTTAACCAGATATACATTAATAAGAGTGAATAGAAAACCCTGGATTTGTATAGTAGCAATAATGCAATTGGTATCTATGTGCAGGATTTTGAAGAAGTCAATAATTGAATTTCTATTGATGATGAGAGCAACCCCAGCGGTAGCTGAGATGGAGAAAGAGTAAATAAAGTAACCTAAGCTCTCTATTGTTTTTATTATCGTGGGGTCTGTGTGAAGGTGAAGCTTAGTTTCTGATAAGCAAAGTATATCTGGTTTTTGGAGTTTGAACCAATGTGAGATAGCAAACGCCCTGTCTTTGGAGTTAAGCCCCCTGACGTTGAGTGACGTTATTGTGAATGACATTTTGAAGTAGGTTGTTTGGTTTTTTGTTCATTAGCTAGAATATTTGCAGTGAGCTGGTAGTCTTTTTGCATTAGGCAGACTTCAGGATCAGTTGATGGGATCCATAATGTTAAATCTTGGGGGGCTATTTGCCCGGAGGTATTAGCTTCAGGTTGGGTATGATATGAGTTTGATGTATTGTCATTATCTGATTTTAGGGATTCATCTTTCCGTTTTTTATAGTTGGGACTAGCATTGCAGTGTATGTCATCTGAGGTTGAGGTGGTCTCATTTAAATCGATATTTCCGCTATTGTTATTGTTGTGAACAAAGGTGGTGGATTGTGTGTTTCTGTTGCGGCGCTTTTTCCTTTTGCGTGGTGTGGTGAAGGGTTTAGGGACATGTTCAGGCCCAGACTCTGTTAGGCTTGCAGTTTCTTCTTGCCTAGTTTCAGCATCCGTTTCTTCTTGCTCAAAGTCAGAACAGGTCTCTGTTGAAGAGAAATAAGTTTTGCTTGTCTTGTTTTGACGTGTTTGGTGGTATCCCTGTGGGTTGGTTTCTTGGCATTGGTTTTGATTTTTTATGTTGTTTTGATGAGAATCATTTGTTGACTGATTATATGTTTTCAGCTTGATAGAAGTCTCATGCTCTAAATTTATATCTTGATTATGTTCTATTTCGGGTTTTGTCTGTTGCATGTTTTGCTGTTGTTGTATATGCTCTTCTTTTGAGCCACACTGATGTGACCGACCCGCAAAGGTACCGCAAGAAGTGCATTGTCTGGATGGGCAGTTGCGCAGCAGGTGTCCCGTCTTCCTGCATTCGAAACATTGCGATTCTACTCCCCAGAATGAGATGAAAAGAGGCACTCTTCCAATACGGATTGTAGGGGGGATATCTAATGGCACTATTCCTTTTTTTAATGTAATTCGAAAGAGTGCTATGTTTTGCGGAACTTCTTCTTGTATTCCAGGGACCCTAAGATATTTAAAAGAAGTGACTTGCCCATAAGGCATTAGAAGGTTTTGTAAGTCTGAAATATTGAATCCCAAACCACAATTTTTTACCCTGCCACTTATTGAAGTGTTACGGACTATGTTTGGATTGATGGTAATTAGGTATCTGTTATCAAGTATCCTATATTTGTTTTTAAAAGCTTGTTTTGCCATGATGTTGGTAAACTGGAGGATTATATAACGAGGATTGGGGTGATATGATACCCTTTGAATCACTTTCCAGAGATCTTGGGCTTTTAGCAGGTCGAAGAGTTTACTGGTTGGAAAAGGGAATAATCTTAGTAAGTGGTCTGTTGTTGACAGGATGAGTGAGGCTTCATCATTGAAGATAGCGAAAGATTTTAGTAATCCTTGTGGCATGGCTTCATTGAATTTGGTAACTGTTTCAGTATAAAGCTGATGATTATTGAGTTGGTCATGAGAACTGTTTGATGGCTCATGTATAAACATTCCTGTGTCTGATGCCTCATCCAACTCCCCCATCAACTCAATCAATTGTTGTGTGGCATCATTATTGTCTTGCGGATTATTTGAATTGTGTTTTTTGTTTCCTGTTACTGATTTGTCATTATTGTTTGATTTTACAATGTTTGCATAAGTGTTGGCTGTTATATTATCATTTTGTGTATAATCTGGTTTAGTTATATAACTTTGTGATTGCTTAAGTTGTTCGTTTGTTGTTTTATTGGAATCGTGATTATCATCTTGATGTTTGGAATATCCAATGTTTTGCTTTATTTCAGAGGAAGAGCTGATGTCTGTAGACTCTTCACTACTAGTGTGATCTGGGTTTTTTGTTTTGTTTTCAGGCACAAGCGTTGATGTGGAACTGGGTTCATAATTTTTTTTCTTGTTTGCGGAAAGATTGTATTCTATAACATTCGCATGATTGACGTTAATTGATCGCGTTTTACTAATTTGCGTTGCTTTTTGCGTATTTTCGCCGCTGCAGATTTTATGTTTGGCTAAAAAAATTTTTTGTTTTTCATTTAAAGTTGATTTTACAATGTGGTGAGGAGTTAATTCTCCATCAAAAGGGTTTTGTACAGGGTTTCTTTCTGTTTTAAATGTTTTATCTTTGGTATGAGGAAACTTATCATTGTCTTTTTCCCTTCGTGTTTCTTTGCCAAGTTTTAACATTTTATCGTTCAATGCGCTGGTGTTTATTTTAGAAACACATTTTGTTTTTGATAAATTATCTGATTTGTTTTGCTTTGTAATTGGGAAATTTAAGTGTTTATATATTTTTTTCCCCTGATTATCCACTATGGATTTTTGAAGTAATTCGCCCCCCTCTTCCATGTTAGTTGTTGAAGGCTTGGAGCCTTGTAGGCCAGCCATGAACGTTAGGAGATGACGTTATTCAACTCAATCAATGTGTGATTTAAATCAAGCTTAATGTGAACGTAAATTTTTTAAAAAATCGAATGTAAACGTGCGGATTAATAAAATTAGTACTTACAGTTCGTTTAAGATCATTTTAAGACGAAATTCCAGATTGAAAGTGAATATTTTAATGTTTCAAAGGTGATCTGATTTGAGCAACGACTGGTCCGTTGAGCCGCTAGAGGTCAGTCAAGCCATTTAATTTTGTATCGTAATAATACTTTGGAAAACTTTTCTTTGTTTGATAAAATAATATTTTTGTTCATATATTTTGGTATTGTTGAAGGCCAAAACCTATGTCATACATGGGAAGATGTAATTGGAGGGGGTGGGGATTTGCATTGTTGGTAGTAAAGAATATAAATATTTTAAGCTATGATACCAGCTTCCAAATATAAATGTAAAATTTTTATATTTATTTTAAAAGATACATAAATTTTTATTCAGTTTTTAAGGTATTATTTTACAGTATTATATTAATATGCGATTTTAAAAAACAGAACTATATATGTATTTAAATTTATCCCTAAAGAAATTTAAAGTCCTTAATGAAAAATTCTTGCTTTATTAAATAGATTCACTCCACTAGAATTAAATAATCATATAAATGATAGAATGAAAGCTTGCATTATTAGTTAAAATTAGAATTTTACATTAAATACATTCTTTTATTATTGAAATAAAAATCATTCAACGTTAGTGTATGAGGAAGCATGTGTGGATATATGGGCATGTGTTGTTCTAAAGGATTTGATTAATGAAATATCTTTGGAAATAATTATTATTACTTAGAAATAAACAAATTATGAATTTTATTATTACTTTTTGGAAAGTTATGAAGATATTGAAAATATATAAAACTTTTAAATATTCCTAAATAAAACATAATAAAACAGACTAAAAAGATTCAGAATATTGACTAATTTTTAATGAAAAAAATAATTAATGCTTTATTATTACATTTGTCTATAGTTGATGAATAACCAGTGTTAAATATATACAGATCGATTTGAGGTGAAATGCAGACTTTATATATATGTGTGTGTGTGTGTGTCATATTATTATTACTATTTGTGGGATATTCCACGTAGTGAAAAAGCTAAATGCTGACGTTTCAGTACAATATCAAGTACCTTCCTCAGAGCATCCTCTTTCTCAAATTATAAGATTTAGAAACAAAAAGCCAACTTACTCCCAGGGAAAAATCTTCTTTTTATCCAAAATTATATGGTTTACCAAAAGTTCATAAGCCAGATATTCCATTAAGACCGATTGTAAGTGCAGTTGGTTCATCTACACAGACACTAGTTCGGTTTTTGACTTCTTTTTTACAGCCGCATTTAACAATGATGTCATCATATGTTAAAGATGTGAATCATTTTTCTTGAACTTATCTGGGATATTAAATTGACTAAGAATGATATTTTGGTAAGTTTTGACATTGTTTCACTTTTTACTAGTGTACCTGTAAATGAAGCTATTCAAGTTTTAAAAAATATTCAGTTGCCTAATTTTGCTATGGATTTGATTGAACACTGCTTATCTAATACATTTTTTGTTTTTGATGGGCAGATGTATAAACAAACATCAGGTCTAGTTATGGGCTCACCAATTTCTCCAGCATTAGCTTCTATTTTTATGGAGGATTTGGAAAATAAAATTTTGACTTCAGCAGTTAAAAAACCATCTATATGGCTGAGGTATGTTGATGATACCTTTGTTATTTGGCTTCATGGTAAACATTCTCTTGATGACTTTTTCAATTTTTTAAACTCTTTTCACAACAATATTAAATTTACTATGGAAATAGAAAATAATAATCAATTACCTTTTTTAGATGTTTTTATTGAAAGAAGAGAAGATGGTTCTTTATCCTATGGTATATATAAAAAACCAACACACACTGGGAGATATCTGCATTTTTCTTCTCATCACCATCCTGCACAACTATTTTCAGTGGCAAAGACATTATTGGATAGAACAAAGAGACTTTCTGATGATAGTCATTTTCACCGGGACCTTTCTGCTACTAATAAAATGCTTCTTCATTATGGTTTTAATTACAACATTATTAATAGAGCTTATACATATAAAAAAAAAGATTTTGATACATCAGAAATTAAGACAATTTATGCGATATATAAAAGAAGTAACTGATAAATTTGGTAACATTTTAAAGAATAATAATATTCACACAGTTTACACTACTTAAAAAAAAATAGTGAAATATTTCCACTTCTTCCCGCCTCTTACGAGGCCTCTCATCGACATCTGACGTCACTCTAACTCTGCCAGTTCTTATGCTAAAATATTCGTTTGACAGGTATTGATTAGGTTTTTAAAAGTTCTGTAAGATGGTGCCCTCTTCCGAATTATTTTACAAGTAAAAAATAAAAATAAACGCATTTAAACCTAAACAAAGAAAGAACATTGTCAGTCATTGGTTGTCAGTGAGCTCTCAGCCAAAAAAGACATTCTGATTGGCTGGAAAGAACAAAGAAACTGCCTGATCAAAGAAAATAAAGAAAAACGCTGAGATTTTTATTTCGAATGCAATTTTAAGTATTAAAAAAATATAATTTCAGAAATTAAACTAGTTTTTTAAAAAATATACTAAAAAAACAAAATTATTTTCGAAAAATATTGAAGATTTTAGTAAAAATATTTAAGATTTAGCAAAAAGAAATCTTTACTTTTCCAGAACGTAACATTGAAAAAAAGCGTTTGCGTCACCACTTTTTTGTTTAAACATTCGCTTTATATTTGCCAAAATTGAATATATTTTATAATAAATAAATAACAATTTATTTTTGAAAGAACTTTTGTTCTCTTTCAATACCCTGAAAAATTAGTAATATACTTTTTATAAACGTATCTGAGTTGAATTTAATATTATAGGCGAATATGTTTTAACAATAGGCTTTGTCTTCAGTTTGTGAGTTGGCCAATTAAAAGATTTGATTTTTACCTCATACAACCAATAATATAATTAGCGGTTTAAGGGTTAAAGATAAAATTGCTTTGGAGTGTCATGGTGTATATGAAATTGCATGTAGGGTCTGTTCACATACGTATATTGGACAGACTAATCGTAGAATAAATATTAGAAAGGAAGAACACATTCTGGCAGTCAGAGAAAAATCCAATTCATCAGCTATTTATTCTCATATAAAATTAACAAATCATGATATCAATTCTGAAAAAAAACAAATATTTTAGCAAAAATTGAACAATATGACAAAAGATTGCTAAGAGAAGCTATAAAGATTTTTAAAAGGCCCAAGAGCATAAATGAAAGATGCAAATTAAAGAAGATTAACAACATTTGGAAGAAGCTATTGGAAGAGAAAATAAATTTTAAAATTTCTCAACCAATAGAATTTAAATATGAGGAAAAAGAAAACAATAAAAATAATTTTAAATCTCATGCGCATTCTTATGATTTGAGAAAGAGGAAGCTCTGAGGAAAGTACTTGATATTGTACTGAAATGTCAGCATTTAGCTTATTCACTACATGGAATATCCCGCAAATAGTAATGATAATATGACATCTTTTATCCGTGAAAATATTAGAATTAACATATATATATAATACATATATGATAAACAAAACAAGTTATAAATTTCGTAACTTGCTCATAGCTTGCATTTTATGATCACTAGATGGAGCTTTACCAGTAGTCCACTATCAAGCTTTGTTTACATAAACGCTGAGAGAGATAGAATTCAATATCGCTTTCAAATTGTCTTCAACCTTTAAACCATGGTTTTGAGCTAATTGGCTAGATCTAGTTTCTAACATTTTAAAGCTTTAGTTGACACAGATTACTGGGATAATCGAAAGTGCTCCTATGTGGATAAAAATTTTAATTATTTAGTTACTGTATTTACAAATATTCAGTTATATAATTACATACACACATATATATAGATATGCACACACACACTACAGCATACACCCTTTATCAAAATGTTAGTTATTTTTTATCAAGCCTAAAGATGAACTCCTTGAGGTTCAAGGAGTTTATGAGATTTCATGTATCATTTGTAAGTATTTTTATGTGTATATGAATAATTGTTGCATTAGTGAAGCTAATTCAGTAAAGCAACATTAATCACTATCAGCACTCACAATCCATGCTATGGATTCAAGTCAAAATATTGGTTTTTTAATGACCAGAATCCTATCCAGATGTGAAAACCTATACCAATGTAAGATAAGAGAAGCTATTGAGATACAAAAAAGACCAAATTGTATCAGAAAAGCAATGACACATGGAAACTTCCTTGTATTTGGAAAAATGTTTTGACAAATAAATTACTCTGAAGATTTTGAATTTTTTATTTGTTGTTAATTCATTTTTATTTTTTTCAATTTGTTCAATTTTTTACACCTATTGTTTTATTTGTGGAATTTTAACAATTATTGTAAACACTGTTTACAGCACCTCTACAATTATTTTTATGTACAACTGTTACAGTGACTCTAGAATTATAAAGTATTTGTTTCCCAAATGAAGTCTTGTATGATCAAGTTGAAACATTGGAATATGTAATTAAAATCTTACATGGTAGAACAGCAAAATATGTCTTCTATATCCGTACCTGTGAAAACATTCATATGAACAATATATATATATATATATATACTTCATCCCTATATATATATATATATATATATATATATATCAGGGATGAAGTATTCATGTATTGAATGGAATGAGTGCTTCCATAGAAAAAATTACTAAAACCTTCAAAGCTTTAATTAAAATTGAGTTTAAAAAATTCACTTCCAATTTCTTTATCAACAGTTGAATTGTTTTTATATATGGCAAAGAACAAGTTTGAGTAATGCATTATTGGTTGATTATAAGAAGTTCAAACAGTTAAAACTTAAAAATGTTAAAGCATTGGGAAGATAAAAATCTATATTTAAACTAATCACAGTCTGATTAACATAAAAAAAAAGAATGAGCAATTCAAACTCATTATTTTTTGAATGGAATTTCTGTCTACTTTCATTTTTTTTACTAACAGTTGAATTGTTTTAATATATGATAAAGAATGAGTTTGTCCAATGCATTATTGGTTGATTATAAGAAGTTCAAACAATGCTAAAATCTATTTTGCAATTAAAACTTAAGAATGCCTAAAAGCATTTGGAAGATAAAAATATCTTGATAATTTATTATCTGATTTATTAAAAAAGATTATATAGTGTGCTTCTGTTCTTAAAATAATCATGCTTCATCATTGATATATATATATATATATATATATATGAAGCATGATATATTTATATATATATATATATATATATATATATATATATATATATAAAACTGAATATTTGTAAATACAATAACTAAATAATTACATTTTTTTTTTATCCACTTAGGAGTGCTTTTGATTATCCCAGTAATCTTTGTCAACTAAACCTTTGAAAGGCTAACTTCTCCACAATTCTGTGATCTTAATGTTTGCTGCTTGTCTGTTAATTAAGTCATGTTTATATTTGTATATTAGCATAGCTTCTTTTTTTATTGTTATTTTTTCCAATTTGTGATATTTTTACATTATTAAAATTGAAGTCAAAACCATAAATACATGATTTATTATGGTTGTAAAAAACAGATGCTGAAATATTATTATTTACTATGCAAAATTGCATAAATCATGTATATGGTTTTGACTTCAATTTTAATAATGTAAAAATATTGCAAATTAAAAAAAATAATAAAAAAAATAAAAGAAGCTATGCTAATATACAAATATAAACATGACTTAATTAACAGGCAAGCAGCAAACATTAAGATCATGGAATTGTGAAAAAGTTAGCCTTTCAAAGCTTTAGTTGACAAAGATTACTGGGATAATCGAAAGTGCTCCTAAGTGGATAAAAATTTTTAATTATTTAGTTACTGTATTTACAAATTTTCAGTTATATAATTGCATATATTGTTTTAAAAATACAGACATCGAATAATATTATTATACATATATATATATGAGATGATAATAGATGGACAGTTGAAATTTTAAACTGGATTCCAAGAGATTATAAAAGACTCAGAAATAGACCACATGTGAGATGGATGGATGAAATAAGAAAGTATGCAGGGGTGATGTGTAGAAGAGAAGCTAAAGATTGGAGAAGATGGATTAAACTTGGAGAGACCTTCATCCTGCAGTGGATTGATAATGGTTGTTGATGATATATATATATATATATATATATATATATAATAACGGATATATATATATATTTTATATATATATTGAGATGATAGAGAATAATGTGGGTATCAGTGAATGGTACAGTTTATTATCATTAAAAGCATTATTGCTTTTACTGAGCATAAAAATGAGCAAAAATCAGCATTACAAATAAATAATATAAGCAATAATAAGTGATAAACATAATAATAATTGTAACAACATCAGAAATAAATCAAAAGTTAAAAGTCATCTTTTGTGACTGGATTTTAAAAAGATATATTATAAAATCTTAGGCTAATTATTACTATTTCATCTGCATGCACATACTTAAATGCTAAATAACTACAATCTCAAACTTGTTTAAAAATGCTGCAATTATTACATCAATGCTAATTATCATCAATACTTTGGCTCATCTGGTAGTTTGAATGAACTGGTCATCATTTAATTTGTCATCACAAAATTTATAACATGAACTGAGTGGACTTAACAAGACTCATTACCTTAGCACTATCTAAATAATTCCGAAGAAAATTATGATATATTTAAACATGTTATCCTGTATACACATTATGTCCAGATTATCTCTTGGATTACATAAAATCTAATAATTATGATTGTGAATAAAAATAAATAAACATATATATAAAACTTATTCTAGTATTAACTAAATAAATAATGATCTATAAATTTATTGATTCAGTGTATACAAAGAAATCATTCTAATTTTGACTATTTACAAAAATATCTGGAAATATTTTCATAAAGTGAAAATAAGCTATATAGGTAATATTGTTTGCAGTTTACACACACACACACACATATATATATAATTAGAGGGATTTGAATCCAGATTTCTAAGCTCCTTTAGTCTAATTACGTTTAGTTTAAGTATATATACTATATTTTATTTTAACTGTAAATATATATATATATATATAATGTAATAATGAATTAAATATGCTTATATATATGCATGTGTATATATATATATATGCATATTAATAATAAAATATATTTTAATCTGTAATAAACCAATAAAAATATTAAATTTTAACAAAATACAAATAATTAAATATTAAACACACACACACATAGATGCTTGTTATAATATAAACATATTTTAATCATTAATAAGCCAATAAATAATATTATAGGTTTAAAATATATAGCAGTACGAAACTCTCCATACAGTAATACTACCCTGTGCAAGTCTTAGTAATCAATGATGCAGCAAGGTTTGTGTACAAAATCTCCATCTAGTGCTTTCTCATCCAATATCCCCAAACTAGTTTCTAGCTTGTGGCCTTCATCAGTGACGAGTTTAGATCTGAGAGCACTTCACCTAGATTTAAGAATCTAATGCAACCATCCAGCAAACAGCTTTTATCTATTTAGATAACTATTTAGCTCAAGATAAAAATACTTAATGTTTTTAATCCAAGTTCATTTATCTGTATACTCATATAGATCTGAACCTAGTTCTGCATCTATATTTCTGGTGTCCTTAGTTTATCAAAAATCCATAGTCATGATCATCTCATAGGCAGGAATACTATAAAATCACCAAAACATCACATGAACACAATTTCCTATGCTTACACAAGCTGTTATTAGCAGTGGCAAATTCTCCATCCAGTAATGCCACTCAGTGCAATCCTTAAATCAATGAATGCAAGAAGGTTTGTGTATAAAATCACCATCAAGTGCCTACTCATTTAATATCCTCAGACTAATTTCTAGCTTGTGGCTTTTATCAGTGAAGAGCTTTGAATCTATAGGCAATGCACCTAAGTCTAAGGATATAATGCAAACCTCTAGCAGCCATCTTTTACCTATTTAGCTAACTATTCAACTAGGAACTCGGGATGAAAACATCTTAATTTTTTTAAATTCAAGCTTAAAGTTAGCTAAATAGGTAAAAGGATGTTGCTGGAGGGTTGCATTAGATATTTAGATCTAGGTGCATTGTTCTCATATCCAAACCTTCTCACTGATGAAAGACATAATCTAGAAGTTGGTCTGGGGATATTGGATGAGTAGACACTAAATAAGGATTTTATACACAAATCTTCCTGCATCTATTGATTACTAAGTAGCACCACTGTATAGAGAGTTTGCCACAGCTAATAATAGCTTGTATAAGAATAAGAAATGATGATCATATGATGTTTTGATGGTTTTAGAAATATATAAAGGATTAAATGGTTAGTTATTAATTTTAATTATTTTTACCTTACAAATCTAATTATCTTTACTTTTAATTCTAATCAAAAGATGCTTTACTTGGTTGTTTTGAAAATCCTTTGATAATTGTTTATATTAGATAATTGTAAAGAAAAAAATGTAAAATAAAGAAATATTACTCTATCTTTTTTTTTTAAATCTGTTTGAAAGTTCTTTGGTTTTTAATTCTTTGTCATATTATTTTAAGAATGTTTTTTTTCCAAAATTTAGTCAATGTTGTTTACTTTTAATTTATTACATGTAATAGTTAATACAATAAATAGAAGTATATTTTTGTCAACTGCAAATATATTATTTCAAATAATGTGCCATTATCAACAGATGTATTTACCATCCAATTTCTTCCATCTACAAATCATACATTTGTTTGTGAAATAGATCTCATGAATGAACAAGAAATATAAGGCTGATATAGTGCTTTCAAGGATACATCAAATAGCACCTGAATAAAGTATTGCACTGGAGTTTCAAGAATAGTAAACTGGTTTTATTGTCATTTCTGGAGTGCATATATAGCATAATTGTTAGTGGTTGGTCAACTTCATTCAACCTTTGAAAATGTTCTGAGTAGAAGTGGGATCTAATACACATTTATTTTAAGATACCACTGGCAAGATATACCATTACTTTTCTGGTAATCCAAACTCCAACAACATAAAAAGTAGTCACTATTCTTTGAAGCTAGCTGTCAACACACTTTTCTGCTACATTCTCTCTTATCTAAGTAAAAATCAGATAATCTGAATCCACTATTTATAGTATACAGTGGAATTTAATAAAGCAATCACAGTAACTTATTTTCATCCCGAGTAATAAAAGCAAAATAATTACCTCTGTTGTGTTTGTTTGTTTTTTAATTTATCTTATTATCTTAGTTCTTTAAATAAAAAGAAAACATTATAGTTTTATGAATTTTTTTCGAAATAAAAAAAAAAAAAACATTATAGTTTTAGCTATGATTACTGTACATTAGGAAAAAAGACAACTTTGTTTGGTCCAAAAATATTTTTTATTTTTAAATACTTTTATTCAACTTACAAACTCTGATTGTTTAGGGTGTATTTTCTAAATGATGTTTAACATATTTATAATAACTGGATTTCCTTCAAATTTTATATAAGTATTAGAAATTGATAACAATGCAATATGACACTGAAGTATTTTAGAATTGTCAAAGTGTTTATCTAATAGATGGGAATTGGAGGACTGAATTTTAAACATGTTGTCATATAGTTCAATGAGTTTTCAATGATGAAAGTAAAAGAAATGTATATTTTTATATTCATTTAATTAAAAAAAAGATTACACTGAAAGTGATAATGATCAATTAAACCAGAAATAGAAAAATATATTCCAATTGATTGTAAAAGTTGCTTCTTTTAAAATAAATAAAATTTTCTTTTCTTTTGATTGAAAAATGTCTTTTTTAAAAACACTTCTTTGATATACAAAATAATATTGGAATTTATTTTTAGTGTGCCATAAATTTTTTTATAAAATGTAACATTATCTTTAATTTTTATTTTAAATAGGAATAATTACAAAAAATATATGAATCCTAAAAAATTATATATATTGTGCCCTTTTCTATAGGTCAATGATGGTTATAAGTGGTCAATTACTAAAAAATTTTAAAATTAATATTATATAGTATTTAAAATTATAATCTAGGGTTAAGCAATAAAAGGTTAATATAATATATTTAAATAATAAGTATTGTAATGGTGAGAATTGTATCTAGTTCTATATTTTTCTAAATTATTTTTCAAAATTTTATATAATCATTTTAAATAATATAAGTAGCAAATTTATTAAGACAGATAAAACTAGACTAAACACCGGAAATGTCTATGTGACTGTCTGGAATATTTTATGTATAAGCACCAGTTTAAATTAATACTAATAATTAAAATATTTAAATAGTATATTATAGAGCTGGATGGAATTGTCACACATCATAATAAAAAAAATAAGTATTATACATCTTTATTAATTATTGTTTCAAAATTATTTTAGAAGTAATTAAATTGTGATAGATAATAATTAATTTAAAAATAATAATAGGTTAATATTTAAGTCTATTACATCACGATTTTAAAACTTTAGAAATTGTCTATAAACCAAAGTAGGGATTGACCAATAAAAAGATAGATCTTGGCAGACAACAGAAATCATGCCAATTAATTGTATAAATGAGGAGAACAAAAATGTGTTGACTCCAGAGCAGAGGTAAAATTTTAAGCTCTTTAAAACTTCTTTCTTTCTTCAATTTATTAGTCAATTTTATTATAACTTTAATAAATATCTTTGAAAGAAACTAACTGACAATTTAAAATCTTCCGAAGAGAATCTAAGAATAAAATTTTAAAAAAGTCCTCATAATAATGTTTCACTAACTCCACAGTAACCTGCCAGTGGATTCTATTAAAATATAATCTGAATTTTCAATAAAAAATGGATAGATTCTGAAAACCAAGTTATAAATTTTATAATATTCCAAAAATGTTAATGTTATTCATTGATATAGTTTGTATAGCGTATTACTATGAAAACTGCTTTCGTGCATATAAAATTAATGAAAGGACATTGTGC
This sequence comes from Epiperipatus broadwayi, assembly GCA_028023455.1. Taxonomy (NCBI): domain Eukaryota; kingdom Metazoa; phylum Onychophora; class Udeonychophora; order Euonychophora; family Peripatidae; genus Epiperipatus; species Epiperipatus broadwayi. Next base: position 3,500,671 of record JAQFVV010006266.1, on the reverse strand, counting down.
GCAAAGTTAATGAATAGAATGGGAAATAAAAATAAATATTATTCGTATAAGAATAAATGGACAAAAAGAATTTTTATGAATTGCTTTCTTTAAGATGACTTGAGCAAATACTCTAGAAATAGTTAAAGATCAAAAATGTTGTATATAAAATAATAATGAATAAAAGTGAAATTTACCAAGGAAAATACTTGCCTAAAGAAGAAAAAATATTTTACAGAGAAATAAATATAAAATATTGGATCCATGGAAAAATGCAATTGGTACCGTAATTATTAGATAATTGTAGTTCTACTAGAAATAAAGATGCGTCAACGCGCCGAGGTAATATTCGCCCGAACATTAAAAGCTACATGGGATAACTAAATAAAATGTTTTTTTCTAATAATTTTGAATTAAACACTAAAATTAAAGATCGTCTAAACAGTTTACTAAATGAACTAATTTATTTAAAACTTTAATAATCAGAAAGGAGAACATTCGGACAAAGAAGAAATAATAAATATTATGGGACTAACCAAGATTTACCACCAGAAAAATATGTGATTATGGTTTAAATTATTTTCTTTATTAATCTAAGTTAAACATTAAGTTTTAGATAGCGATAGGGAAACAAATACATTAATTTGCAATATAACATTATATAAAATAATATGTTTTGATTTTGAATGTTAAATAAAATTGTATGTGTGTGAAAATTTGTATATTTGCGATGCTAGAGGAGAAAGAAACCTACTACGAACTCTAATAGGAAGGTAAAGATTATTTTGGTACATTTTATGGTTATTAATGATATAATGTATGTTTTATTTATTTAGATCAGCTATGAATCGAATGAATGTAGTGCAAAAGTTTTATTGTTATAATTATTGTAAAACGCATTTTGAAAAACAACACTCTAAAACACTTTGAGATGTAATTAGATTTTTTAAAAATATGCATACGATAATCATTTTATGTGTTATTAATATAGTTCAATATAACCGATGGTTATGTGATATTTTCTGTTAATTTTTCCGATTGGGATATTTAAGTGTTATTTTAATAAAACGTAGATGTTGAACCTACAGGGTAGTAAAGCAAGACAAATTGTTCTTATGGAATAGGGAAATGTTTTATATTAGTGAATTTTGTTTATTGTTTTAAAAGGTAGTTAGTTTTATCGATGTTGAATACAGTAAAAATCTTGAGAGATAGTTTGGGTAGTGACTTGGTAGTACGTGGAGATTTGGAAACCAAGAGGATGTATTAAAAAACTAGGATGCTACAGGGAATGAAATAATAAGTAGTTTTAGATGGTAATCAGCGTAGTTAACAAAGCCCTACGACTGTTACACATGTTGTCATGGACAGTGTTATTTTTATCTTTCTTGTGAATCTTATTAGATGTTTGGTAAAGCTGAATAAATAGCTGCCACATCATGCTTATCACCAGGGTTATCAGACAATGAATGTCGGCCCTATTCACACTGTTCCATACATTTTGAAGTATATAGTTTGATAAGTTATCTATCTATCTTCCCGATATCCTATACATCTTTCGCTATCTTTATCTGTATTTCTTGCAACTACATCATTATATGATAAGTATATTAAAAAAGAAACAATAGATATTTTAGAATGTATGTCATGCTGTTATTTGAAATAAGAATAGTTAAGTATTAATGAAGAGTAGAGTATGATTATTGAAAGAGAGATGCAGATATCCTAAGAAAGGAAGGAGTCAGAGAATTATTTTAATTTTTAAGAAATGAACTATAATTTGAGAAAAATATACCCAAATAGAAATATACAAAAATATTAAAGATGATTTAACATTTTCTTATTGTTGATTATATTTAAAAATATAAGTATTGCATATTTAAAGAATATAATAACATTCGATAATTATAATATATGTGAAACTAAAACAGGTGATAATTAAACCCGTGTTATGGCATTATACATGAGTATGGCTTATGGAATGAATGTATTATAGTTTACGAGCATTAGAGAACAGACGTTATAGGTAATCATAATATTTGAACAATATGCAGAGTGACTTATATAGAGTTACAAAAAAATGTAATTTTTTTTTTTAAGGGGAAAAACCATATTGATTGTAAATTTATAATGTTTATAAATGATGTTTATCCACATATATAATTTATAATACGGTAACTTTAATATTAAAAGGTAAAGAATAGTATTACCCATAAAATAGTTAAAATAAGTAATATAATAAACCTAATGAGAAATAAATAAATAACTTATAAAAGGTATAATAATTTTAAAATTAACTATAAAAGAAATCTAAAATGTATAATTCAACTATTGTAGCAGAAAGAAAAAATGAGGATATCCCTTGTAAATAAATGTAAATAGATTTGTTTGTTTTATCTTAATTTTGATTGTTGTTAATAAAATTCTAAAATTTGTTTATTAAAACTTGTGTCTGAGTTTTGTTTTCTCTACATCATTGCATGAATTCATAGGGTGTGTTTACCGTCATTAAACTAAGTATATAATTGTTTGCACAAAATATAAATAGAGAAGTATATTTAATCTTAAATATTTATTGATGTTTTTTTGTAATTGAATAATTATAAAATTGCATTGCGTTACTGGTCATAAACCCATTGTCATAATGATTTGCTAAATTGTATGCTATTAGTTGCCACTTGCTTCATTTATCAGATTATCTAAACACTGCCACTTGCTAATTTATTTTATTATGTAAAGATAAAAAAAAGGAGGATATTAGATTATTAACTAATTTATTACGGTTATAAATTTGCGATAAAAGAAAAGCTGTACTAGTTAGATTAAACAATGAAGATTGTGATTATTATTATTATTGTTTTATTATTAATCTAATTTCAGAGTAGTAAATTGTGATACAAAATCCCTTATCATATTTTGCTACCTTATTTTAATTTAACCTTGAATAAATTTAAGAACCTGAGATTATTTCATTTGAGCTAGATAATTACTATTATTGTTATTATAGATAAAAGATTAATACTTTAATTGTTAAATGAGTTTAGTGATTAGAAGTTGCAGAAGTCATAAGAATACTATGTAGTTATTATATGTAATAGTAGTAAAAGGGGGGATAGTGTTCTTATGCCATTGAGGTGGTATCCGATGGGATATTATCTCAATGTAATCTACTTTGTCACCCTTATTTCCACTTCTAGTCTCATGAATTATAGAATAGTTATTTGAGTTAGTCTACAACAGAACCTAAGTTAATTTTAAGAAACCTGAGCTAGTAAAGCATTTAATTGAATATCTCATTAATTATTAGAGCTAGAACCCGATGAGGCGATTTTCACTATGTTATATTATTTATTTTGGGGGAAGTGGAGTACACATATACACGTAATTACATGTGGGTGAGAGGGTGGATTGTGGCGTAACGTGGTGGACTCGATGTGTACATGGTTACACAACATAGGGAGAGGTCAGATTGTGGCGGCCCAACTTTAGGGGCCCGATACATTATAAAGGTCAGAATATATATATATAAAGTGTATGCTTTTATTTATTGAGCATTAAAAAGCCAACAACAATAATTGTTTTTTTCAACTTCAATTGGGATTTTTATATTTTACTTGAAATAAAAGTGTTGAGAATTCAGAAATTAATTAATTTAATACTAATTTTTGCAATAAATAACTGACATTTCATTTCTGGACACACCACCTTAATTTATTTAAAGTTTTAAAGATGAAACTCCAATTGTGGTTGAGAAAAATAATTTTTTTTTTTTTTTTTTTTGGTTTTTAGTGCCTAGAATGAATTTATATTAAAATATTGGTACTGTGGTATTAGAGCTGTGACATGAAAAATTATAATCATTTAATCATGAAATTAATTAGATTATTAAATCAAAAACATTTTAAAATCTACATTAAAAAAAAAAACAATTTAACAAAACTAAAATACGAAAAGCATTAATGTGAAGAATAGTTAAAATGCATGTTTAAATCAAATTGAGTATGTGTTAGCACATGCATATTCTGCATAATCTATTTTAATACATTGTACAGGCTTATACCTGCATTTATATATATAATATATGCAGGATTCGAACTCAGACCTTTACACGACCTACAACTCTCAGTGCCATCTTATATTGCTGACTCACCTGATCATACACATGTTGAAAAGATAAATAATCACCAATATACGTATTTCGTGCTAAACCAGCACTCATTAAAGTATGAATATTGGTTATCTTAATATAAAGCTGAGTATTAATTATATATATGTGTGGAGATGGTAATCTGAACCAACTGATCAGCATTGGTTTAGCACAAAATATCTATGTATGTGATCAGGTAAGTCAGCAATTTAAGATGGCACTGAGTGTTGTAGGTTGTGTGAAAGTCTGAGTTCGAATCCTGCATATATTACATATATAAAAGCAGGTGTAAGTCTGTACAATGTATTCAAATGGATTATGCAGAATATGCACGTGCAAACACACACTCAATTTGATTTAAACACGCATTTTAACTATTCTTTACATTAATGCTTTTTGTATTTTTTTTTTTTGTTAAATTGTTGTTGTTTTTTTTAATGTACATTTTAAAATATGTTTTTGATTTAATAACCTAATTAATTTAATGATTGAATGATTATAATTCTTTATGTCGCAGCTCTAATACCACAGTACCAATATTATATATATATATATATTATTTGTTTAAATTAAAATATTTATATTTTTCTCACAATCAGTAAAGTCAAATAAATTTATTTGCATTAATTAGAGATTTTTACATTTGATTTTAACTAATTTATAATATTTTAAAAAAATTAAAATTATTACTTAATAAATACGTCAGTTATTCCAGATTACATTTTAAATAAACATATACATTAAATTTTCTCTGTGTTCATCTTTATTTTTTTTTCAAGCATTACATATATATACACACACCCTCACACTACATAGTGTATTATGAATATTATTACATCTCAATATATATTGTAATGGGATGGGGTAATAGGAAGTGGAAGAAAAAAGGTTTGAATTGAGTGATGGAAAATTGTCATCACTCACAGTCAATTTAAAATGAAATATCAATAATTTACAAAAGTATATATAAGATATATTTAAGGGGAGCAGGAGATCAAGAGATCTCTGAAAGATCATTGAGAGATCAGAAGAGCAACTAAAAGCATAATTAACCATCAACCATCTATCAACCAGCATTATTAAAATGTAAAAATCAGTAATAAAATAACCATTCATACTGAATGATCAATCAATCAAACTACATCAGAATTAAATCAACAGTTCATCTTGTGTCTGGATTTGAACAACACAAAATATAAATCAACAGTCAATCTGATGACTGGATTGAAAATCGGTCTCCTGTAGACTAGGCTAACTATTGAGCCATTGCCAGCTTGGGGCAATTATTTAAACATAACTTGAATGCACCATTTAAAGTGTTAATTCATCAGAATACATAAAAATCAGCAATTGAAACAATAATGCTGGGACATACGAAACATGCTGATCATCATCAATGCTCTGCCAACTATAAACTTAAATTTTTAATAAGACTAAACTAAAATACAATATAGTGCATGGGCTTTAAAGAATATAATCTTATGTGCTGATCAGGATGATTGATCATCACTGGATACTCCAAAAGCACTAATATAGATCCCCATTTATATATTCATCCCATGCAAAAATCTAGCTCAGAGAACATAAGCTCTATTACTGTATGTGACCAAGAGATGATGGAAATAATTTTTAACAATTAAATACAAGTTTATTATTAACAAAAAAATAAATGACATTTAAGGTCTTATAGGATAAGGGTTCTGATTTTGAAAAATATACAATAAAAAAATTATCACATCTGTGACTTACAAAATTACTATACAAAATTCAAATTATTACATTGATTTACATAATTAATACATTTGGTTTACTTAAAACCCACTCAGCACACAGGCATGTGGCTTGATACAAAATGAACATGTTTGAATTGACATTTAATAAAAAAGTGATTAAAATTTTACCTATAAGTTATATTTGACAAGCATTGGTATTTGCAATACAATTCACAAATACACACACATGCACACAATGCGAGTGCATGAAATTTTTGAACATATTTAACTTGTTACCTAAAAATAATAAATAGTTAAACTTTTTAACTTATATTTTTAATCAGACCATACCTATACTAGGTTAGCATATATAGAATTGAAGAGATTATTGACATAACAAATCTAATTTTGTCAAAACAATAAAAAACTTTAATTTTTATAATTACAAATTCCATTTTAAATATACATAAAATTTGCATATTTGTTATAATAATAAAAGTTATTTTCACAATTATTCTTTGCTGAAAATGTATAAATTGCCACTTTTTATCAATTAGTTCTTAAAAGAAATACATATTATCAACTTTTTTGTTAATAAACTATTTTAAACTATATATATATATATATATATATATATATCAATTATAAAAATGTCATTTTACTAAGGAAATTATTTAAAATTTTGTTATCATATTAGATTTCAACTCAAGCAAAAGTTACTTGTTTGTTTTAACTTTAAGTTATTAATTTATAATTTTAAAAGTCATTTTAAGGAATATTAAAATAAAATAACTCACTGTATCTAAATGCAACATGTTTATCTGTGGTTCTTTGCATGTATAGATAATTAGCAGCATAAGTACACCAATTTCTTCAAGCTTTCTCTTGGCAAGCTTGGTTTTTGGTCCATCAGAAAAATATAATCCAGGTTTGTTGTCATCATCAGGAAAAAGTATTGAAGTAATGTTTTGGCAGACCATGAGCTTCCTTCTGTAGTCCAAGCAATTGTCAGTATTAGGAAATGATTTTTAGCATATCATGAGCTTTCTTCTGTCAGGTTTGCAAACTGTCTTTTAGAACATATTTAAGCAGCTAGTTGATTCATTTGAAGTGACCCTGGCCTCATGAATCAAAACTCTGCAGTAAAAGATAGGGCAGCTACTGAACTGGTACTCTCTTAGATCTTCATAGGAGCTCTGTATAACTTTGCTGGCTATTCTGCTAACCATTCCACTAAAAATTAAAGCCAAACTTTGCAGTTGACCTAGTTGGCCACTGCTTAAAATATTAAAACCAGACTCTTCTGGCTAACTCTTAGAAAACTGCAAGCAAAACCTAACATATTTTTATCAGTCTTTTTATAATCTTAGTTGGGTCATGTGATAAAAACATAGTATGTTTTCAATCTCTCTAATCATTTTGAAAACAAGTTTGAAATTTTTATCAAAGTGTGATTGGAAAAAGTTGATTTCAATTAACTTTAATCCTTTGGAATCTACATACATGTTTTTACTCAGATAACAGAAACTTAAAAATTAATTAATAGATTTCAAAAATAGACATTTTTATAATTATCAGAAAACAAGCTTATTTTTAAATTTCAAAATCAGAGTTACAAATAATATTTATTAGACCTTTTTAAAATAATTATTTCATAATGAAATTTTATTTTAAATTGAGAGTTATTTAACTCTTTACTTATTATTTTCTTCAGTGAATGTAGAAAAATATTTACAAAAGTTTATTGTTGTGTCTATTTCTACTTTTCCTTTATTTTACATATGTATTGTGTGCTATGTAACTCAACTGGTTACAATATATATTGTAAGCTTATTGTCAGGCTTGATCTTAATCAAATCATGTTTTATCAATGAATGAATTAAAATTTTAAATTTTATCAAACTGTAATATTAATTGTTAAAATCAGTTGTTTGAATCAGTGGTGTGTTCTGATGTTTATTAATTTTTATTGAAGGAAGACAGGGAAACTTAATAATTTATCTCTCTTACATCTAAAATAATCAGATTGTTTAACTAATATTTCATTTCTCTTCCAAGTTGTGTGTGAGCATGCTTACATATGACTTGACAGATAAAATAGTTTGACATTTAGAATTAATATATTGATATAGTGTAATAATTTAATATTGTTTTAAATAAAACTTAATTATTTTAATATTTTACTGTTAAACAATAGTTTGAAAACAAACTTAAAACTAGAATTATTTTAAGTCAAACAATATAGTTAGTAATTTTTTTTCTGCATTCTAATTTATTAATAAAGATTTTAATTAATTGTGTTCAACATCAGAAGTTGGAGATTTGCTATTTTTACAGATGTCTCTAATGGCAATTAAAGAATGTGATTCACTTATTGATTTGCAATCAGCCCTTAATTAAAAAGTCTATAAATTAGCCTGTTGAAACTTGGAGGGGGGATTAATTCAAGTCAACAAGGGGATCATTTTCAGCTGTCAAAAGAACCTATCCACCATTTAAAAGTGTATAAATTTATTTAAACATTATTTTTTATTTTAAAAAATGTATAGAGTATTTATTGCAGTTCTTTCATAAAATATAGAGTGAAAACTTATCCACATTCACAAAAAAAAGCATTAGGACCACAAACTAATAGTTTGAAAGCTTAAATTCACTAGTAAGACCAAGATTGTAGCTAGGAAAAATGGCTAAAAAAATTAAGTACCACCAGAAGCAATTCAAGAAATTTGTAAGCATAAATTTTCCTAAATTACCTTATAATTATGCTAATTATAAAAACCGTAAAATAAATAATAAATGTTGGCATTGTAATTTTGAAGTTAACATAGAAATAAATTTTGGAACTTTTTATTCTAAGACAAAATTATTTGCAGACTATATTAAAATTTATATTGTTTTAATTACTAAAATAATTTTTCTTGTAAATTTATAAGAACACCTTTATTAAAATGGAATGCTATTATAAATTAAGTATGCCAGCTATTGACTTCTACTTAACGTATTAAATTCAAAGGAAATAATTAAAATTATTAATTATGTTTAAATTAGTAATATTGACTCATGTAAGTCTACGTTCAGCATTAATGTTAGAGTTATTGGAAATTACTTTTACCTAAATTATTGATATGAAAAGTTATAAATTACCTGAATTTAGATGAAAACTGGACTGGACATTTACTTACTTGTAGTGGAAATGTTGCAGCTCTTAAATAAAATAACATTATCTGCCAATATTATCTTTAAGTTCATTTTAATCCAAGATTCGTAATTCATTATAGTACTAATGTTATAAAAGTACAAAATATCATTTACCAGATAGTTAAATGGCAACCTGGAATTAGATAACTGTATACAACAATAGTACTTTAAAACCATCGTTAATCTTCAATGTTTGCGTTTTCTTCTATTTTTTTTAATCGTAATTAGTTTAAATGATGCTAAGAATTCTTCTATAATTGATAATATTTGATTAGTCACTGTATATTTGGAGTATCCGAGATCTGTGATTTTGTTAAAATTTATTCAAGATAATTACCTAGAAGTTAGTTTTCAACGTGTATCAAATATCTGATGATGAAAGCGGATGTTGACAATTTTTTGTGATTCAATTGGTGTATCCACAGGAAGGGAGAAATAATTTAATCTTGATATTTATGTAGAAGAAAAAGTAATACGAATCATTAAAGTATCTATGGTATTAGTTTTAAAGTAGAAAATTATAAAGACCGCAATAATAATTCTGCAGATAAAAGTATGAAATTCAAGTTTCCTTTTCTTTACTGAAGATATATGAAAAAATCTTAATTAATCATTTTTATTATTATTATGTATTTTATTATAATATTGTGTGTATTTAGTATTAAGAGGTACAAGGTAGTCAACATTTATATTTTAGAGTGTATAATATCACACTGATGATTGATTATGAATATTCTTGATGTCATGCATGCAAGAATGCTATTTTAAAATGATGATTTCAAATTAAAATATTTGATTTTAAAAGTATGATATTTTAATAATTTATAAGTCATAATCATTCATTAAACTTGGTCAGGCTTATCATCTTATTATTGTGATTATGATCAAAATATTACATAGTATTTTATTTTAGATTATCTGATTATTAATATGATTGTTATATTTACATTACCATTATAGATCTGTTAAATGATATTAAATTAGATATATATTTTTATTAGTAATTCCTTTTTGTTCTAATTTATTTTATTTTTTCTGTATCTGGATAGAAGTAAAATCCCTCTTGCTGATCCAGATATACATTCTAAACTGTCGAATTCTAAAATTCATGTGAACCTTGAGAAATCATGAATGAATAATTTGAAATTTCGAAATTAGTTGTTAAATTTTAGATCTTAATTCATCTTGTAGCATTACCTGAGTCTCTTATTATTATTATTCTTACTGATTAATATACATTCAAAGATTTAAGCCTATTCCTTGATTATTTAAACTTAGAATCCAATGCTTTTACAACATCGAATTAATTCTTCATAATCGTATTCCTTATCATCATCATTGCTGTAATAATTCATCCTTGTCTATATTTCCTTTTATCTCTATCATCATTTTATTTTATTTTATTATCATAATCGATTCCTCCTTTATTGATTTATATTTCATTATAAAATTAATCATTCATTCTCTTAATAAATTCTCATTTTCATCTTCCCATTCTTTAGGTTTATTTAGCATTCATTTATAATAGTTAATTATTAATTGCTTTTTATTGATTCTTCAATCTTCCATATCTTCATTTCTTAGTCATTTATTTCATTTTGTTAAATAAGAAGTTTACAAAAAGATTTTAAATATTTTTTTAAGTTGCTTTGGTAATTTAAATAATAAAAATGATATAATATATCAATTAAATTAATAAGATAAATTTATATTTTTTATATTTAACTGATGTAATAATAAAACATTAGTTAAATTTCAGTTAAATATTATATAATGTATTTAATGTGTTTAAATAATCATTGGTTTCAGTCATTATTTAAATAGTAAATAATTTAATATTAGTCTAGAATGTTCTGAATTTGTCACATGGTTTAAAGATGTTTTTGTTTGTGTTAGTCTGTGCACTTTTATGTTTATAGACACAAACCTTGATTTGTAGTTTGTTAATAATAATAAGAACATTTAAATGTTGCAAAATTAAGTCTAAAGATAATATTTTTTAAAAATTAATAATTAAAGTTATTGTATTGTTTTAAATAATATGTTGCTTTGAAAATTAATATTTTAGAGCTATTACATGTTTTAGATTGTTGAAATAAGGGTATTTAATATTTAAAGTATTAAATAATTCTGATAAAAATATTTAATAAATGATGAGCAAAGTATTTTTTAAAGATAACATTTAATTTGTATGTTTTAAAAGCAGAATTAACCAATAAAATTACTAGAGAGAATTAGTATAAAAAGGTTGTTCAATCAGTCTAGATGGTGTGTGTTAATAGGGTTAATAAGTGTTAATAAGTGTAGTGTGAAATTTATTATTAAGATTTTTTTTTTAAATAAAAAACTTTTATTAACACAATAACTATTTACAATTTATGCAAGTAATTAAACAAAAAATAAATATTTACAATTACAAAAACCCAAAGAATTTGATATATTCCACTATTAAGGCAAAAAGTCTGCAGGCAATTAACTAGTTATCTTCAACTCAAGAAGATTGACTTGTAACTCAAATGAGCAAAGCATGTAACAAATTGATTGATTAGCCCAAGGAGAAGCAACCCATAAGAATTAAACTTTTATTCAAGACACGTTTATTTGATAATCTCACATAGAGTTATTCCAGGCCCACCCCAGATTTGATTTATTGTCTTCCTTGGCAAGTATCTCAGACATTGATTGAAATAAGTTTCCCAATCACTATAGAGTTTTCTCAGCCAGTCAAATTTCTTGTTGTCAAAAATCATAGTACATTGTATATACCATATTGTCTTAAGGGTATGCACAGTCAACATTGCATTGTGATGGTTAAATTTCTCAATGTATTGACTAAGTAGAAGTTTTAAGTTTATGATTGGTCTGTGGAACACTTTAGCTCTTATTTGCCTAATTGCCAAACATTCTTCGAATAGATGCTGAAAAGTCTCATCACCAGATTTGCGCAGCAAACAGACTGGATCTAAATTCATATGTAATCTTTCATTTACAACCTTAGTTGTTGGAAACAAGTCATTCACTAGTTTAAAAACAAATTTCAAATAGGATTGTGGTGCATATATAGAATGGAACTTTTTCAACACATTTTTCTTTGATATATCCGACCATGCATTGCCATGACTTTTAAAATGATTCATTAAGTCTTTAAATTTAATACTTTCCAAACTGGACACATTTAGATCATCCTGGAGATCCCTATAAGCAATGAACAGGTCACTATAAAAGATCTTCCTTTACATCCTATTTCATTAAAGGTGCTGGCAGGAACAATTGAAGGCCCATGAAATTGACTTTTAATTAAGTTAATAAATGTACTTGCCTTGATGTAAGATACATATAGCTCTGGATCAATCATGCCAAGACCTCCTTTTTCTTTTGGCATCTGCATGAGATCCATTATGAAGCTCTACCCCAGACCTATTTCTTTGCAATCTGGTTTATTCTGAGTATTGTTTTGTTATGTAGGGTTATCCAGGGTGCATAGTATGCCAAAATCTCTAAAACAATGGAATTAAAAATTAACACTCTTGTAATTTCATATAATTTAAGTGATGAAAATTTACTTATTTTATCTTCAATTTTTGTAGTAATTAATTTATTCAAGTAAGTGTTTATTTTCGTCTTGGACATATATAATGGTATTCCCAAGAAAGCAGACAGGAGCAGCATAAAGTTAGATGGCATTTTTTACCTGTAGCTAACTGCCAGGCTGCAGACTTTATTGGGTGAATAATTGATCCAGTTTCAGCCTGAAAATTTTCTAAGATATTTATCACAACTTGAATATTATAGCTGTTTTGAAATCTTATTATAATATCGTCAATGAATGCTGTGACATCTACCTGCAATCCTAAGTGTGGAAGACAAAGGCTGGGAACAAGATTCTCAATCTTACGAACAAGAGGGTCTATATAAACTTCAAACAAGAGCCACAAGTGGAGAACTCTGTGGAATACCCCCCTTGGGGAAAAAAACATCTCTCTTCTTTTATTTTTGGAGTTTTTTTTTTTTTTTTTTTTTTTCTTCTCCCTTCCCCCCCCTATCTGGTGTGGGGTTGGGAGGGGGAGGGGGGATTATGGGGGCGGGCCGCACCCCTTTTTTGTTGGTTTTTTGGGTGGGTTTTTTTTTTTTTTTTTGTTTTGGGGTTATACCCTTAATGGCATGGTGAGCCGAAGATATTCTAGTATTGATAAGGTGATATAATTTTTTCAAGAGGATTCTAGCTAGAATCTTTGAATCAATATCTTTTACAGAAATATGTCTCAGTTCATCAATTGTTGGACTTTGCACTAATTTGTCTTTTTTAAGGCTAAAAATTACTCTGTTGCTAATAAAGGGCCACTCAATTCTCTCATAACACAACTTATTAAAAATATCCACATTGCAAATCTGAGAGCATAGTCAAGTTGTTTATAAATAGAGGTTGGGATTGTGTCAATCACCATTATTTATTGTATCTTGAGGATATTAATTTCATCTTGAATATCCTGATTTGAAATGTACTCTTTCTGTTCCCCAATTATGATACTACTGTATTGATCAATGAAACCTGTACTTAAGCCAAATTTCATTTTTAAATTTTCAAATATGTAATTATCAACATAGATTCGGGAGACAATGCCATCATCACCCTTGATAATACTGGCATTACCCCTAGAGTAGGGGATATATAATTTAGCATAGTTTATCATGGGTTTTGATAATTTACTGAAGTTAGGAATTAATTTCCTGAGCCATATTGTATGAGCGTCTTGTTGCATAAGTTGATATAAGCTGTTGTATTTCTCTTGTAAACTATTTATCAATTGATGATTAGGTCTGAGGTAGGCAACATTGCATAAGACTCTCTGAATTTCAAAGATTCTATTTTTCATTTGATTCATTGATAAAATATTCTGTGCATTCTTATAACATATTCTAGAGTGATCTTTTTTAATTTTAAACCAAGCAATACAGGGTGGTAGGCCTGAACATTTTGTATAATAATTAATGACAGTCAATATAATTGATAATTGGTCAATCAAGAGCAAAACACCATCTCTAACATTTCTCCTAATAGTATTATTTATCTAATTCTTAAAAGTTGTAATATTTTTATAATCATTATTATTTTCTATTTAAAAGTTTTTTATAGTATTATTAAGTAACTGTTTTAAAATATTGCCTGAATAAAAAAGGTTATTCCCTATCAGATATGAGTTTTATATCTGCAAGTGATGGATTGAAAAAATTGAAAAAAAATGACTTTTGAATTTATATGTTTTAAAAAAAAAGATTTATTTATTCTAAAAACTGATGAATGAACTTTATGTTTTAAAATGACTTTTAAATTTATATGTTTTTAAAAAAATTGTTTATTCTAAAAACTGATGAATGAAGTTTATGTTTTAAAATGACTTCCTTATTTAAAATAAGATGGGCTATAATGTGATTTCTTTTTGAAGATTGACATTATATTATATTATTAATGATTGAATGGAAAGCTTTCATTTTTGCCTAAAAATGATTGATTGAAATGTGTGTATTTAGAAAAAAGAAAGAAAATCTTAAAATCTTAAAAATGCTCGTCCTTTAATAAATATGAATGTATGTTTTCGCTTTTGGAGAAAATAAAGAAGAAAGTTGCTTATGTAAAAAATTTAACAAATGAATAATCCTTGTGTTATAAATATTTTATAAATGCCTACTGATGAAAATATTAGTATCATGATATATTTTGCAATAAAAAATTGGAATTAATATTTACATAAATGATATATTGTTAAATATAATAATTGATCCATAAAAGTTTTTCACATGGAAATATTGGTTATCTGGATAAATATTACCAAAAAAAAATGAATAATATATTTATCAAATATAGATGAACAATATTTTGTCAGGATTTTTCAGGATTTAATTTTGCCATTTATGAGTTTGTTGAACATCAACAGGAGGAGAGAGCAGTTTCTATTTAAAATTTTATACTAGTACCTTAGCAACAAAGAAAAAAGTAAGATGCTAGGAAAATGGAAACAAATAGAGACTTTAGTGACTTTGATATTATTTTTATTATTATACATATAGAAGAGCAAAAAAGAATAATGATAATTTCTCAATAATTTTCAAACATGAGAAGCAGGCCAGTCATGGTTTTGAACCCTGCAACCCCAAAATAGTGTGCTCTGAAGCCAATAATTGTAAGAGAAAAATCAAGGAGGCATATTTCATTATCAATGATAACAACACGATAAATAGACATGACACGTGTTTTGCTATTTCAAGAAAATGGACAAATTAATTTGCATATGCATTTGCATACATTATTATTTAGTAATATTACAGCAATGGTCTATAATCTATTTTGGCCATGAATATAAGGGAAAACCTCGAAAGTACTAGGCCTAGATTAATTTAATTTAATTGTTTTTGTTACTACTGATAACTTCTTCTTCAGCGTGTTAAAGCACTTATATATACTATTTTATTATTATATTAACTTAGTGATAATATTTTTAAATAATGTTTAATTAACGTACTTATTATAAGTATATATTTTGTTTAATATTAAGATAGATTAGTTTCTCATAATAAATAAAGAAATATAGGTTTCAGAAATTAATTTTCTGACAGGTAATAAATGCTTATAGCTCATTTGCTATTGGATGATCAAAATAAAAAATGGATTGCCATTTATAATTCCCATAATTGTTAGAATTATGAGTAACATATAATTTATTATATTGCATTTTTGATAATATTTTAAAATATTTTTGGTAATATAATACTTTATTGTTGTTTGTCATATTGCTTGAATATTTAAAAAGTTAAATAAATCATTTATATGATTATTAATGTATTATTTATTTTATAAAAGAAAAGTAAAATGTAAGAGTATACCTTATAAAATATCTAAAAAATAATTTAAGTATTTTTTCATAAATGCTTGAATATGCATATATTTTACAATGTGATTGAGATATTAATATATTATTGTTATGGATGGTATATGTTAAGATACAGAGATATGAAAGTGTTGATCTCTAAATTATATAAATGCTATAATAAATGAATAAATATATAATACCAATGAATATTTTATCAAAATCATTTGTGCCTGAAATGCTTTGAACCATCTTGAAGTTAATATTAAATCTTTGTTGCTTTTAGAAAAGTCGTTTGGAGATTATTTTTGTTTTAAAATAAATTTATTAAACATAGTAATATACAGTTGAACTTTCTAAAAGATTACATAACATTCAGTATGAAACTTATTATAACAAAAAAAAATGGTACTTAAAAAAAGTCAATGCAGAGAAAAAGATATTATTAGTAAGACAAAGAGGCAAATAAAACTTTCTCCCAAGTAACATCATGTAGACTCACAAGTGAAAGCACATAATCTCACTGCTTGACCTGGTCAGGGAGTTTAATAAAGACAGTTAAAGCTGAGTCCTGAGAATGACCAAAGATGAGTCTGCAATGTGTCAACCATAAAAAAATGTAAGAAAGATGGATAATCTTGTTTCCACAAAATATCCCTTCTTGAGAATGTTACAAACAGGAAGAGCATCCCTAAACTCCAGAGAGACATTAGCAACAATAAAGTCCCTAATTGACCTAAGAGCAGAACTTATAGAAAATATGGGGTATTGTCTCATTGTGTAGTCTACTCAACTGACAAATCCTAACAAAATCTCTGCTGATCACTAAAAAATAACTTGTTGGGAGAGCATTTAAATTCAGTTTAAGTACAAAATCAATATGTCTTGCTTCAATGAAAAGAAGTTTCATTTCACACAACAGAGCTTTACTTGAAACACCCAATGAAATCAAAAGAGGAGTATAATGTGGAAATTTCAATTTGTAAATATCCCAGAATGTCAACTTTCCATCAAGCACAACATGAACCGAGGGTGTCGACTTAATGACCTACTTCCATAAATCAGCATTCCAATAACTTGAGAATGGATGCAGCATATATGTAGAATCAATAACCAAAGAAATAGATAACTGAGTAAGCTTTTGACAAGTTACATGAAGAAAAGATTATTTTTATAGCGCAAATTGTATTTCTTTGCAATGTTAGTAGGATTATTCAACATAAGGAAGGTATAGGATGGTGGTTGGGAAAATAATCACTAAATGAAAGCCCAGTTGTTGAGGATATTTTTAAAAGGATATTATATGTGAGACATTTTATCATACATTGATAATTTTTTAATATACAGATAACAAAGGACTGTACAGTAGTTTTCCCATGAATAATTGTGTTCTTTTTACAGTCAGTAAGAGCTGAGGTAAAAGATATGACCTGAATGTAAGGTGCCTGATAAAAATGGACCTTAAGCATTGTATCCATGATGATGCTTTTTTTTAATCTTTGGTGTTATTATTATTATATCCATATCCCTCACTATAATCATTATCAATCACTACTGATATTATCTCATAAATGATAGATTTTTAAAGATGGTTAGAGTAATATCTAAACTTGAAAGTTGAAAATTTTGTGAAGACAAGATAAGATACAAAATTATATTTCAGATGATATTGAATTATTTACTCTTTGTTATAATTATAAGTATAGAGGATTTGAACTCAGATTTTCAAGCACCCTTCAACTATCCACACTATCTCATACAACTGAAACACATGACCACACACATGTAGAAAAGATTAACAATCACCAATATAATGAAAATATGAGAGAAATGATTTGATATTCCTGTAAGTGTTGTAAATGTTAGAGATCATTAAACTCAATTATAAATAAGTATTTTGATTGGATTGTAAGAGAGAGCGATGGAAGGGTGATTTTTGAATACGATGATGGATATAAAGTGTGAAAATAAATAAAATATAAAATATATCAAGCAATATAATTTATTAAGACAGTTTAAATTTGCTATAAGAAGTATGAATATAAAAATAGAGAAAAGTTAGAAGCTTCCATTTTTTAAATATTTTTTATTAGTAATTAATTTTTGTGAAGGGAGATAATAATTATATTTTTCTTTATTTAAAATTTCTTGTATTGAAATACTTGAGCATATCCAAAAGTTAAGATAATGCTTTACTGGAATGTCAAAGAAGTACAGTACTTAATACTTTTAAATATTACATTATATGCTAAGTTTAGATAAGTGTGTGTTTTAATTTAAACCTATAGTAATAGCTATTGCAAAATTATATATATTTTTTGAAATACTATGAAACGTAGTATTAATTTTAATAGATCATAATATTTATTGTCATTATCTATCACAATCATTAGACTAGGTTTTATGCAAAATAGTTTATGTATAACAGCTTATAGATAATTTTGACATTTGATAATTAAAACATTTAATTTCTCTATTGTAATAATCCTTTAGCAGAGAGTTTTAAAATTAAAAATTTTCTTTCTTCTTCTTTTGCAATTACTTCAAGAAACCACTTCAGTTTCCTGAACAAATATATTCTTTTTCTACTCCATTATTTGACAGTTACAATATTAAAACACTATATACATTATATGTCTGCTTGAATATGTTTACATAAAGGCCAAGATATCAGAGAGAGATTTTAAAATTGTTCAGTCCTATTTATAACTTTGTTATAATTGATGTGATATTCATCATCAAAACCAAAGATATGCTCAATTTTTACCCAAATATTAAAATTAGATTTGTCCTGCATTCCAAAATCAAAGTTTTTTTTTATAGCAATAAAGAAAAGAAAATAATATTTCATAAATAATTATATAATAAATTATTTAGACTTTGAAAATCAATATTATACCTTTTAAATCAACACAAATTCAAATAATTTAACATACATCTTCATAATATTGTGCTGAAAATATATAATGTATATGTTATCCCAATTTAAATATCACACATAATGTGTAACTGTCAAATTTTGTACATTCGTGTAACAGAATCTAGAATTTAGACAAAAAGACCAAAGCTGACCAGACCAGGATTGTGACATCCCGAATCCAATCACCCTTCAACTCCTTTGCTCATACTCCATGACTCAAGACCCTATGAACGACTACACTTGAAGTTACACGTAGTATATCCATATTTCGCGGCCGGCATATGGCAGGGAGAAACATGAAACTCAGGACTTTAAATATTATATTAAGTAATTTAATTGCTACCAGTGCAAAATTAAAGATAACTGTCATAAATGGTAATTAATGCATATATAGTTATATCACATATATAATTAGCTAAGACTGAATTGGATTGAATTAGCTAAGACTGAATTGGATTGAAATAGTAACAAGAATGACATGAAACCAGAATAAATTTAATATTTATTAATCAAACAGAACATAATTTAATGTGGAAAAGCACACAGGCTTTATAATGTGAGGGTTTGACATTTCTCCTCATCAAATCTTTAATTATTAATATGAAAATACATTTAAATAATCACTAAGCTGTGCCTAAATAAGATTCTGCCAATTCCTATTGAAAGTGGTAGCTACTATTATAAATTTGTTGTAACAGTCTTAGGCAAAATATTTACTATCTTTTCTTCTTAAATATTTTTATTTAAACATTTAAATAAATATTTTAGCAAAATATTTATTGCGACATTATTACTTTAATAAAGTATGAGTGTATAATTTAGCTCAGAGTCGAGATTGAACCCAGAAACCAAAGATATAAATTTCAATTTAATACTGAATAATTAATTAAATTATGGGACTCAGAATTGGCTATAACAAGATCACCAACATGCTACAGCACTGAAAAATTACAATAACAGAAAACCCTGCAGATAGATTACAGTCGAAGGTTTTTGTGATAAACATCGGTACCTTGGAACCGAGCATCCAGCTGCTAAAATGTCAGGGTTGCCTAACACAACTGCCTGGTATTGTACATCAGGTCTTACTGGTGTGCCCCCCCAAAGAAGATAAGATGGGATGGCTTTTCCCAAGGTCCCATCTTAAGGATAAGATGCCGCAGAATGTTAAACATTGAATGTGGATTTAATGTATCTAATCTGCCAAGCGAAAGTATGACATTAATTATTACAAAATATGGGGCAATAGCCCAGTAAGTATTATTATTATGAGCCAATTCTAACAATTCTATATAAAATCAAGTGACATTAGGGGAATAAATAAAATATAATAAAACTCTGGTTTATAGGTTTCAATCTATACATAGAATTTATTACGAGGGAGGGGAAAGTATATTTGTTCAACTGGCCAAATAATTACTGCATATACTTTTATATTACTAAGACCAGCACATTACTTTAAAATTAACTAAAACCAGCACATTACTTTAAAATTAACTAAAAATTATAGGAATTCAAACCAGCGAGTATCGATAATGTTTTTAAGAAAATAGTTATGAAGAAAATATTTGTAGTTATATCTCCGAATATTTATTACGTTTAAATGCTCATTGCTTCGAAACATTGGCATATAAATAAGAATAACAATAAAGAAATATTATAGGCACAACCATAGTGATAAGCAAAGAAATGAGTGTAGGTTATATTTACTTTAATTAAGATATAGACAAGTTATACAAATGAAGTAATATTTACTTAAATGAGAATTTATAATAAAACATTTATTGGAGTTTTAAAAAAATTACATTATTTTATAGTTTGCTAGCTTTAAACTTTGAAGTAGAAAATTTTAATTTGGAAATAGTTCATTAACACAGAGCTCTGAGATTATGGATTGGCATTACCGATTAGTGGCTGGGCTGGATAAGGTGTTGACTTTCAGGTATTGTGGTCTTCTTCAGCGGGCATAGCTGGATGGTTTCTTGTGGCAGCTCTGGTGGTTGAAGCATAGGCTAGCAGTGATTGTACCATTCTTTCAGTGGGTTTAGAAGCAGCTGTCACCTTTCTCCCATCAGATTTTTCAAAGATCGATCTGACATAAATTCAGCATGGTGACACACTTCTAAAATTGATGACCTCTCTCTACAAGCTTAAAATATACCCTATTTATACTTTTACTAGAAAAGAACCTGTTTTGCCTGGAAACCCATTAACTCTATCTAAAATGTCACACTAAAATGTAACATTTCTCAATTTGATCAAAAATACTTTTATTTAGGCTTTCATGACACCACAAATCCTCTTCCAGGTGGCAAAATAGTTTTGCTACAGTGATTTTAATGACTATTTTTGCTATAAATAAATTTGAGGATAGCAATTATCAACTTTCTAAATTTGATTTAATCCCAGGTGTGGTGGATTTAAATGCAAATCTGTTTATGGTTAACTTTTATTTTTAACTAAAAACTTTTTGCTTGTTTACAAAACTAAATCATGCCACTCTGTATATATTATTATATAAGGTGAATCATACATTTACGTACGAATTTATATTTACCAAATTTAATAAATTGACATTTCTACTATTTAAAATTATAACATTAAATTTTATATTTTATAAATAAATGATTTAACATTATATTCACTGTAACAACTACTAGCCTATGTATGTACAGCGTTTATTCATATGTGCATATATAATGCTGCACACCCAGCCATGATAGAAAGGTTTATATGTTTATTTATTAAAATATTTATTTTAATAGCATTTGAACCCAGCACAAATAAAGTTTGGTGGTTAAACTGAAAGGTGCAATGAGAAGGGCTTGAACATGACTGTTGCATATCACCAAACATGCAAAACAATACAAAAATGACTTTAATTAGAATTAAAAAAATTATTCTACAGTCATGAACATCAGGAACATTATTATGATTAAGACTTGATGATAAAAAAAAAAACTTATCGTACTATTCCCACACAAAATATAAGACGACTTTAACCTTTTTTTTTAAAAAAAAAACATACTTAAAATATTTACAGTTTGAGTTGTTATATATAGAACACACATTTTTGATATCCAAACGGATATCTGACAAAGTTAGTGGGGTTGGGGAGGTTAGTTTAGTGATTATTATATACAAATATAAATACATAGGAGGAAGGGAACATAATTCTTGAAGTCATTATCATCACTCCCTCACTCAGGTAGGATCTGGGGTTTTTGTTCACATCAGATTGATCTGCACACTGTTTTGCTGACTTTACTCACTTTATTTTGTTCCTCCGTCCAGTCTACTACTTCTCTTACTTTGTTACTACATAAGCCTATCCACTATGCTATTATTTTATTTTACAGATGACCAGCATTTTAACATTAGCATAAAATTGTTGAATTATTAAGATGATAAAATTTACATTATCGAGATGCCCCAATCATCTGTCCAGCATTATTTTCTTAATCAATAAATTTCAATATCAATTCATGACTGTACCATTTAAATAAATTTTAAGATCTGTGCTAGTTTCAATATCCCCAACTTTGCACTTCAACTTGCCCTGCTGGTTTCATTCTCATTTCCAATCCAATTCATAATACTAAGTTTTTAAAACAATGGGTCCCTCTTTTGTTTTATTTTAAAATTCTGTCTCTACTCTTGGTGACGAATTTATATGATGATGATTCATTGCCTATACAAAATCACCCTAAGGCACCAATGAGCAGGAAAGCTTACATAAAATGTTTAATAAAACCCCTTAAAATTTTACTATGCATTAACACAAATAATGTTATATAATAAATACATTTCCAACACTGGAGGCATTAAACATGAAGAAAAATTTTCTTTTTACTTAATAAAAAACTTTTTAAATGAGATGACTCTTATCTTGGTTTCAGGGTATATGAGTATATATATTGAAGCCTCACATTATAGGAGACAATTGTGGGGGGAAATCTTTTACATATTTTACTCAGGGTCATATTTTATTATTCGCCCCATGATGGGTACTAGATGCGGGGAAAAATACTATGTAACGGTCAAATTTTGTACATTCGCATAACAGAATCTAGAATCCAGACAAGGAGACCAAAGCTGACCAGACCAGGATTTTCACATTCTGAATATGACCACACTTCAACTTGTTTGCTCGTACTCCATGACTCAAGACCCTACAAATGACCACACTTGAAGTTCCATGTAGTATATCGATCTTTTGCAGCCGGCATATGGCAGGGAGAAATATAAAACTCGGGACTTTAAATATGTATATTAACTAACTTAATTGCTACTGGTATGAAATTAAAGATAACTGTCATAAATGGTAATTAATGCATATATAGTTATATCATATATATAATTAACTAAAACTGAATTGGATTTAAATAGGAATGAGAATGACATGAAACCAGAATAAATTTACCATATATTTATTAATCAAACAGAACATAATTTAATGTGGGAAAAGCACACAGGCTTTATAATGTGAGGATTTGACATTTCTCCTCATCAAATCTTTAATTATTAATATGAAGATATATTTAAATAATCACTAAGCTGTGCCTAAATAAGATTATGCCAATTCCTATTGAAAGTGGTAGCTACTATTATAAATTTGCTGTAACAGACTTAGGCAAAATATTTACTATCTTTTCCTTTTAAATATTTTTATTTAAACATTTAAATAAATATTTTAGCAAAATATTTATTGCAACATTATTACTTTAATAAAGTATGAGCATATAATTCAGCTCAAAGTCGAGATTGAACCCAGAAACCAAAGATATAAATTTCAGTTTAATACTGAATAATTAATTAAATTATGGGACTCAGAATTGGCTATAACAAGATCACCAACATGCTACACCACCAGAAAAATTACAATAACAGAGTGCCATGCAGATACATTAAAGTTGAGGGTTTTTGTGACAAACACCGGTACCTTGGAACAGAGTGTCCAGCTGCTAAAAGGTGGGGGTTGTCTAACACAAATGCCTGGAATTATACATCAGGTCTTACTGGTGTGCCCTCCAAAAGAAGGTAAGATGGGATGGCTTTCCTGAAGTCCCATCTTAAGAAGAAGGTGCAGAAGAACGTTAAACATTGAACGTGGATTTACGGTATCTAATCCACCAAGTTAAAGTATGACATTAATTATTACAAAATATGAGGCAATAGCCCAGTCAGTATTATTATCATGAGCCAATTCTAACAACACTATATAAAATCAAGTGCCATTAGGGGAATAAATAAAATATAATAAAACTCTGGTTTATAGGTTTCAATCTATACATAGAATTTATTATGAAGGAGGGGAAAGTATATTTGATTGACTGGCCAAATAATTACTGGATATACTTTCATATTACTAAGACCAGCACAGTAAGATGAAATTTAATAGCAGGCTACAATATATTTAAAATTAGCTAAAAATTATAGGAAATCAAACCAGTGAGCATTGATAATGTTATTAAGAAAATAGTTATGGGGAAGATATTTGCAGTTATATCTCCAAATATTTATTATGTTTAAATGCTTGCTGCTTTGAAGCATTGGCATATAAATAAGAATAACTGTAAAGAAATATTATATGCACAACCATAGGGATAGACAAAGAAATGAGCATAGGTTACATGTAGCTTAATTAAGATATAGACATTATACAAATGAAGTAATATTTAATTAAATGAGAATTTATAATAAAACATTTATAGGAGTTTAAAGAAAGTTACATAGTTTGCTAGCTTCAAACTTTGAAGTATAAATGTTTAATTTAGAAATGGTTCGTTAATACAGAGATCTGAGATTATGGATTGGTGTTACCGATTAGTGGCTGGACTGGATAAAGTGTTGACTTTCAGGTATTATGGTCTTCTTGAGCATGCATAGCTGGATGGTTTTTTGTGGCTGCTCCTGTGGTTGAAGAATTGGCTAGCAGTGATTGCACCATTCTTTCAGTGGGTTTAGAAGCAGCCATTGCCTTTCTCCCATCAGATCTTTCAAAGATCGATCTGATGTAGATTAAGCAGGTGACACCTTTCTAAAATTAATGACCTCTCTCCACAAGCTTAAAATGTACCCTATTTATACTTTTACTAGAAAAGAACCTGTTTTGCCTGGAAACCCATTAACTCTATCTAAAATATCATACTAAAATGTAAGATTTCTCAGTTTGATCAAACATACTTTTATTTAGGCTTTGATGACACTGCAAATCCTCCTCCAGGTGTCAAAATGGTTTTGCCACAGCGATTTTAATGACTATTTTTCCTATAAATAAATTTGAGTATAGCAATTATCAACTTTCTAAATTTGATTTAATCCCAGGTTTGGTGGATTTAAATGCAAATCTGTTTACAGCTAACTTTTATTTTTAACTAAAAACTTTTTGTTGTTTTGCAAAACTAAATCATGCCACTCTATATATATTATTATATAAGGTAAATCATACATCCACATACAAATTTGTATTTACCAAATTTAGTAAATTGACATTTCTACTATTTAAAATTATAACATTAAATTCTATAGATAAATGATTTAACATTATATTCACTGTAATAACTACTAGCCTATGTATGTATAGCGTTTATTCATATGTGCATATATAATGCTGTGCACCCAGCTATGATAGAAAGGTTTATATGTTTATTTATTAAAATATTCATTTTAATAGGATTTGAACCCAGCACAGATAGGTTTGATGGTTAAACTGAAAGGTGCAATGAGAAGGGTTTGAACCTGACTGTTGCAAATGTAAACATAAAAATATGTATGTTTAAGATATTAAATATTTCATTAATATTATTGTTTTCTTACATATAAAAAATTTAAAAGAATACAATTAATTTATTAACTTTATGCTATAATAGTAATAATATATCTTCTTCTTTAGCATTTTGTTGTCATAGCAACGATTTTACTATTCTCTAGATGAATACATTTAAAACAATCAAAAAAAAATTTTATACATGATCTTATATCATATGCCTAAACTAGACTCAATTTCCATTGGTACTATATATATATATATATATATTAGTAAACAATACGGAAGTAACTATCTCCCACAGAGTTATGCAAATGTCATAAAATATGAAAATATAGGTAATATATACAAAATATATACTAAACTATGTAACATTAAATACTAGCAAAATAATAAATTTACACTAAAAAATTTTCACAATCATAGTTTTGTCTATTACATAAATAGACATATTCTAATGAAAATCATTTAAACAAAACCCATAACCATATATATGAAACATGATTCAATCTCATAATTTATTTCAAAACCCAACAGCTTTTAATATAAAAGGAAATTTTCTGTTTTCTGAAGACCTCAAATTTTAGAAGAATTATTAGTAGTTATTTCGTTAGTATTTAATGTTATAGAGTTTTCTATTTTATTTATTATTAGTAGTAAAGAATTAGTTAATTATATATATATATATATATTGAAACAGTAAGGTCTGCTTTGCAGATCTTCATTTCACCTTTTCTCACCTATTTCCTACCCTCATACCTTAGTTTGAACCCCAATCTATCGTAGTGTGTCTGCAATACGCTTATATACTGAAAATCCCGCCTAATTTTAAACCACGAGTACAATGCTCATATTATATATATAACTCATTTCCAAATAAATAAAAGATTATAGATTATGTATATGTTCATATAATTTTGATTTATTAAAAAGTAGGTTATATAAGTCGTAATTGCGCACACACTATGATACGCATTTTAAAACATATCAAAATTGTAAATTGTTAAAGTTATTTTGTTTGAATCTATTTACAAATATATTACCATCGTAATATATTTTGATTTAAAATAAAATTCATTTAGTAAATATTCGTTTAGTAAATAGATTCAAATATTGCAATTTAAAAAGTAAAATCATTTTCTTTAATTTAATAAATGTTATTCCAAATATTTCTGTTAAAATAAATGAGGGACAATAGCTTAATTATTTCATGTTGTAATTAGTTAATGTTATATAAGTTTATCTAAAAACAGCAGATGTCCACTTAAGGTTTTCTTTAATTAAGAAAAGTAATTTTAATTAAATCTAGTTTGTAATTCGAATGTCGACAGGGAAAGTAACAAAAGAAATTAATTAATGTTGAATTCCTTTAGACATTTGGATGATTTAATTACAGCTGATAAGTCCGATATTTTTGTAATGCTCCAGGGCAGTTCTATTGTTAAATTGTACTATAAAAAGGAGGTTTTTCTTTTGTTTTTTTCTTCTAATGTTTCTAAGAGAAATCAGTCTGAGGTCTAATGTTTCTAACCAAAATTATAGTAGTAATTTGTAAATCTTGACATGACAGAGTAGAGTGCAAGGAGGCTATTTCTCTCTGAAATGGTCATATGCTGCTGTAGACCCTCGGAAGTTGTCACACAAGAAATCCCGGAACTGCTGCTGCTGCCAAAAATATGAACATTTCCAGATTTTGCTGTTAAATTATATAAAAACCTGCCGACCATCAATCTACCTAAATGCTTCTCCAGAGGTAACCCTAAATTAACCCAAGAGCTCTTGTGATAACTAAGATGCTATAGCTATTTAAAATTGTTTTCCTTATATTTCACATAACTTCATTATGTATTTCTTTAACGTGTTATTATAATATAATCAACAGTTTTGCTCTATACTTGGGTTAATATTTTCTATTTATAAAGCTTTCTTTTATTTTATTATGATAATGTGTAAGAATCGTCTTTGACCGAGTGAACTATTCCCTTTATTGAAAGTAAGATGCCGCTATTAAGGCATATTTTAAATTTATAATTTTCCAATTTTATTATCTTGCAAATCACTCGTTCGAGGGCGATTCTATTCTTTAATATATAATATAATCACATAGTTTAAAATCTACATGTTATTGATTTTAATCTAATATGAGAGTATGTGCGAGGTCAATGATTAAATGTGTCCCCTAATGCATGATTGCGTATATAAATCTATACTTACTTTTCAAACCCGCAAGCATGCATTTTCCTATTTTAACTACTGTGTTCTACTTTAATTATAAAGTTCATCATTGACATCGAGAATGTGCAGACCCTTTTAAATGAAATTCGGGGAATTTGATTGGGCATTTCTCTTAATCCGAGTAAAACCCATTCAGTATGTTTTTATATACCCTAGTCTCGTATTGCTGGTAAATGAATTGGTTGTTGAGACCGCTTTGTTTTATTTTTCCAAGGATTCTTTACACGGCAAAGTCCATTCTTTTCGTATATTGCAAGTTTCCAGGCAGAGTGTGTTCCAAATGACACACCTGGGAATTAAACGCAATCATCACACAGTCTCTAAGTTTCGGCTGTTCATAAAATACTTTCCTATGTGTTAGCGGCGAGATGCCCTCCGTAATTATTCCGGATCTTCAATATTGTTTTATTTTATATTTATTTTACAAAGCATCCGTGACTTAAACGTGTCACACCCTCCAACTTTAATAAATTCATTATCCGCAATACTGACCTCCCAATGTAACTCTATTATTATTATTCTCAAATAAATGCTTTGATCACATTCCCACTTTGTTGCTTAGTAAGCTTTTGTCCGTGCTATTCTCGAAATCAATAAATATTTTATAACAATTTCAAATATTTTCTTAAACTTGTATAATTGCTCAAAGCACCTCGCACATGTTCCTATCTCGTCAAGCACATTATCATAATGCTATTAGCCCGAGGAATAAAATACATCACTTTGTTTCAAAGTCTTTTGTCATTTATTGAAATATAATGCCCACAATTATTTAATACGCGTCCCTGTCTTATATAAGCAGACAGTGGCATTATATATATAATTTATATAAATAAATTTTGTGGAATTATTTAAAACTAAATTTGATATCTTATTTTATTTGATTCCTATCACTGTCTCGGTCTATATATATATATATATTCTGCATTTCTTTTGTAAATCCATAGACGTTAATTAGCCACCCAAACTTCTTTTAGTATAGAGTCTTTTGTTTCTCCCTGACCACCAGGCACCGGTCAAAGGTCATACTAGTAGTGGCATCAGATGCATTGTTACGTAGATGGCACTATGAAATTTGGACTTTAGATTTAAACTTAGTATATCTAGAAGGCAACCCCTCCTAGAATGCTCAGTTTCATGTCTGGGGTTTTAATTCTGCAGTGTGTTAGCGAGATAGACGATTCTGATGGTTACATAGTATTTTTTTTTTCCGGGTCCATGGCTTGCCCAAATGTGGAGCCTCGAATATTTAAACACCCACATCCGTGTAGATCTCAATTATATAAACACCCACATCCCTGTAGCTTAATTTTAGCATTTTGTTTCGTATTTAATCACTCAAATCCTTTATATTTTTGATATATAAAATATATTTTCAAACTCTATACTATCTATATTGTTTATTTGCGTGTATATTTCATATATTTTGTTTGACTCAGGCATTCAATTACTTATACTGTATAATCAGAATTTGTCCAAACTTGCTATAGTGCGATACGAGCCATCTGTATTTATCTGTATTGTTGTTTCATTTAAGTCATGCTATATATGCAAGGCGTGAATTACTTAAATATTGTCCCAAGTGAATATTGTGATAATCTATGAATATTTCAAATATTGTATTTTCTATCAAAATAAAGTTTTATTGGCTCAACGCGCAAGATAGCATAATAATAATTTTGTACAGTAATGACCTAAATATAAGAGGCTATTGTATGGAATTCAGAAATGTAAAAATAAAATGTTGTAATCAATAAAAAAATGTGAATGTTTTAATGAGTGCCCGTAGTTAAATGGAATAGTTATTAAAATTCATTTTGGGAAGCTAACAGTCTATGGATCTTTTTAACTGGTGACATGGCGCCCAAGGGTAATTTCATTAAACGGAGTTACTTCTAAAATAAATTTTGTCACCAGGCTAAATTCTTTTGTATAATTTGTTTTTTTTCCAACGTGTGTAAATTTTTCTTAGACCAAATAATGAGACGTGAATCTGATCAATAATTATGTAAATAAAAATATATATGTATGCTAATCTTAAATAAGAGGGAATGAAATAATTATACCCAGATCTAGCGAAAGTTAACATATATAAATAAAAATTGCTTGAGTTTAAAAATATATATGTTAGTGAAATATTTTGACAGATAGATAGAATTTAAAATATTTTTTTTATGTACGGGCAGTAGAATATATGTATGTGGCAGCAGATTTAAACAAGAAATTTTTGCAGTAGCAAAAGAGTAGTAGTTGGGGTTTTTAGTGATAAATGTAAAAGCAGCAATTAGGTCAACAGAACCGAAATTTGAAGTCAAACATAATAATCGCAGAGAATCAAACAAGGAAAATATAGTAATAGTATTTTTTAACCGTATTAGTTTTAGTAAGCTCAACGTAAAACCATTTTAAAAATTTTCTTATCAGTGCTATACATTGTTATAAAAGTACACCTATTCATTAAAAAAAACTTTTTTAGGATATATTAAATAGTAAAAGTCATCATCATCATCGATCATGATAATCATCCAAGGCCATGGAAAATACGGATACTAATAAGATCCAATTCCGGAATCTTATAGAGATGTGGGAGCAAAGTGAAGAAAGAGTGAAATGATGGGAAAAAGAGCAAATCCGCAGGAGAGCTGAGGAATGTAAAGAGTTGGCCAAACTCATCCACGAATTGGCACAAGTGAGAGAGGGACAGAAAGCCCTCCGATTTGCATTTGAAAAATGCTGCATGAAGAATGATAAAAGGGTCATTGAACCAAGAAAAGATGAAACAGACCTGAACTTGGTAGGGTCATTAACAGATGAATCCCTGAACCAGAAATTAGAGTCCAATGATTCGGCAAATGAAAAAATTGATGTCCAGGACACAGTATATCAAACCCAGCTAACCAAGCTTCATCACATAAAAATTTTTCACGAAGTCAAAAAATGTCCACAACTGTATTTAGACGAGATATTTCCAGCCAAGAATGTACGGGACTTACATATTCAAACCCAGCTAACCAAGCTTCATCACATAAAATTTTTTCACAAAGTCAAAAAATGTTCACAACTGTATTTAGACGAGATATTTCCAGCCAAGAATGTACGAGACCTAGGGCCTCAAACCCAGCTAACCAAGCTTACCACCAATATCAAAGTATTTAAAAAATACAAGGAAAATATCCCACCTGATATAGCACAAATATCTCAACCGGATGAAATAAAGGAAATGGCCGAAGTTTTAACCACTCTGGATTTCAGTCCCTGGGCTAAAGAACCGCCAGACAAGGTAAAGAAACCTGATAATCCGAGACTGCAGTCATCAAATTATCAAAGCAGTTATTACCCACAAGACCCAGGATTAGAGTAGTTTTTTTTTTAAAAACAACAACAACAAAAAAAAAAGAAATGGACACGTCACAGGATAATATAAAAAGAAGATCGGATATAAACAATGTTAATCTATTAGATTTGTTAAATAAAATTTTGTTGAAGAGGGGAGATAATAGAAAATGTGTGCTAGATGGTAGATTTATTAATATGATCCGGGTATATAATTCAGTTTCGTTTCTTCATTATATTTATATCCTGTACCTTATGGGTTATCTTGTAAATTTTGTTTATGCAGGCTTCATAGGTGGACACCTGTTGTAAGATCTTTTTTTTAACGATTTTTTTTGTTCCATCACTAAGGGAATGTGAAACAGTAAGGTCTGCTTTGCAGATCTTCATTTCACCTTTTTTCACCTATTTCCTACCCTCATACCTTAGTTTGAACCCCAATCTATCATAGAGTGTCTGCAATACGCTTATATACCGAAAATCCCACCTAATTTTAAAATACGAGTACAATGCTCGTATTATATATATAACTCATTTCCAAATAAATAAAAGATTATAGATTATGTATATGTTCATATAATTTTGATTTATTAAAAAGTAGGTTATATAAGTTGTAATTGCGCACACACTATGATACGCATTTTAAAACATATCAAAATTAAAGTTATTTTGTTTGAATCTATTTACAAATATATTACCGTCATAATATATTTTGATTTAAAATAAAATTCATTTAGTAAATATTCGTTTAGTAAATAGATTCAAATATTGCAATTTAAAAAGTAAAATCATTTTCTTTAATTTAATAAATGTTATTCCAAATATTTCTGTTAAAATAAATGAGGGACAATAGTTTAATTATTTCATGTTGTAATTAGTTAATGTTATATAAGTTTATCTAAAAACAGCAGATGTCCACTTAAGGTTTTCTTTAATTAAGAAAAGTAATTTTAATTAACTCTTTTCCCGCTTCTTACAAGGCACCTCGTAGACATCTGACATCACTCTAGCTCTGCAAGTTTTTATACGAAAATATTCGTTCAATATGTTTTTAAATAGATTTTTAAAAGCTCTATAAGATGGTGCCCTCTTCCGAATTCTTTTACAAGTAAAAAATAAAAAAAACTGCATTTAAAGCTAAACAAAGAAAGAAGCTTATTGGTGATTGGCTCTCAGCCAGTTCTCAGCTGACAAAGACATTCTGATTGGCTGGAAAAAACAAAGAAACCGCCTGATCAAAGAAAATAAAGATAAACGCTGAGATTTTCATTTCGAATGTGATTTAAGTATTAAAAAAAGGATAATTTGACAAATTAAAAATAATTTTTAAAAAATAAACTAAAAAAACAAAATTATTTTCGAAAAATATCGAAGATTTTTGTAAAAATATTGAAGCTGTAGTAAAAAGAAATATTTCTTTTCTATAACGTAAAAGTCGATCTTTTTGTTTATATTATAGCTTTTATGTTGCCGAAATTGAATATTTTAGAATAAATAAATAGCAATTTATTTTTGAAAGAACTTTCGTTCTCTTCATAACCTGAAAAATTAATAATATACTTTTTATAAACGTATCTGAGTTGAATTTAATATTATAGGCGAATATGTTTTAACAATAGGCTTTGTCTTCAGTTTGTGAGTTGGCCAATTAAAAGATTTAATTTTTATCTCATACAACCAATAATAAAATTAGTGGTTAAAAGGTTAAATCTAGTTTGTAATTCGAATGTCGACAGGGAAAGTAACAAAAGAAATTAATTAATGTTGAATTCCTTTAGACATTTGGATGATTTAATTACAGCTGATAAGTCCAATATTTTTGTAATGCTCCAGGGCAGTTCTATTGTTAAATTCTACTATAAAAAGGAGATTTTTCTTTTGTTTTTTCTTCTAATGTTTCTAAGAGAAATCATTCTGAGGTCTAATGTTTCTAACCAAAATTATAGTAGTAATTTGTAAATCTTGACATGACAGAGTAGAGTGCAAGAAGGCTATTTCTTTCTGAAATGGTCATATGCTGCCGTAGACTATCGGAAGTTATCACACAAGAAACCCCGGAACTGCTGCTGCTGCCAAAAATATAAACATTTCCAGATTTTGCTGTTAAATTATATAAAAACCTGCTGACCATCAATCTACCTAAATGCTTCTCCAGAGGTAACCCTAAATTAACCCAAGAGCTCTTGTGATAACTAACATGCTATAGCTATTTAAAATTGTTTTCCTTATATTTCACATAACTTCATTATGTATTTCTTTAACGTGTTATTATAATATAATCAACAGTTTTGCTCTATTCTTGGGTTAATATTTTCTATTTATAAAGCTTTCTTTTATTTTATTATGATAATGTGTCAGAATCGTCTTTGACCGAGTGAACTATTTTCTTTATTGAAAGTAAGACGCTGCTATTAAGGCATATTTTAAATTTATAATTTTCCAATTTTATTATCTTGCAAATCACTCGTCCGAGGGCAATTCTATTCTTTAATATATAATATAATCACATAGTTTAAAATCTACATGTTATTGATTTTAATCTAATATGAGAGTATGTGCGAGGTCAATGATTAAATGTGTCCCCTAATGCATGATTGTATATATAAATCTATACTTACTTTTCAAACCTGCAAGCATGCATTTTCCTATTTTAATTACCATGTTCTACTTTAATTATAAAGTTCATCATTGACTTCGAGAATGTACGGACCCTTTTAAATGAATTTCAGGGAATTTGATTGGGCATTTCTCTTAATCTGAGTAAAACCCATTCAGTATGTTTTTATATAAACTAGTCTCATATTGTTGGTAAATGAATTGGTTGTTGAGATCGCTTTGTTTTATTTTTCCAAGGATTCTTTACATGGCAAAGTCCGTTCTTTTCGTATATTGCAAGTTTCCAGGCAGAGTGTGTTCCAAATGACACACCTGGGAATTAAACGCAATCGTCACATAGTCTCTAAGTTTCAGCTGTTCATAAAATACTTTCCTACAGGTTAGCAGCGAGATGCCCTCCGTAATTATTCCGGATCTTCAATATTGTTTTATTTTATATTTATTTTACAAAGCATCCATGACTTAAACGTGTCACACCCTCCAACTTTAATAAATTCATTATCCACAATACTGACCTCCCAATGTAACTCTATTATTATTATTCTCAAATAAATGCCTTGATCACATTCACACTTTGTTGCTTAGTAAGCTTTTGTCCATGCTATTCTCAAAATCAATAAATATTTTATAACAATTTCAAATATTTTCTTAAACTTGTATAATTGCTCAAAGCACCTCGCACATGTTCCTCTCTCGTCAAGCACATTATCGTAATGCTATTAGCCTGAGGAATAGAATACATCACTTTGTTTTAAAGTCTTTTGTCATTTATTGAAATATAATGCCCACAATTATTTAATACACGTCCCTCTCTTATATAAGCAGACAGTGGCGTTATATATATAATTTATATAAATAAATTTTGTGAAATTATTTAAAACAAAATTTGATATCTTATTTTATTTGATTCCTATCACTGTCTCGGTCTATATATATATATATATATTCTGCATTTCTTTTGTAAGTCCATAGTCGTTAATTAGCCACCCAAACTTCTTTTAGTATAGAGTCTTTTGTTTCTCCCTGACCACCAGGCACCGGTCAAAGGTCATACTAGTAGTGGCATCAGATGCGTTGTCACGTAGATGGCACTGTGAAATTTGGGCTTTAG
Source organism: Epiperipatus broadwayi (assembly GCA_028023455.1). Classification (NCBI taxonomy): domain Eukaryota; kingdom Metazoa; phylum Onychophora; class Udeonychophora; order Euonychophora; family Peripatidae; genus Epiperipatus; species Epiperipatus broadwayi. Next base: position 3,465,788 of record JAQFVV010006266.1, on the reverse strand, counting down.
ATTCGAACTTAGTATATCTAGAAGGCAACCTCTCCTAGAATGTTCAGTTTCGTGTCTGGGGTTTGAATTCTGCAGTGTGTTAGCGAGATAGACGATTCTGACTGTTACAATATATATATATATGTTATACTTAATGTTTTCACGGTTATATGATGTAGATAAATTATAACTTTTTGGGTTATACCGTGTATTGTTTTCCATTGAACACTGATATTTCGACGGAATAGCGACCGCCATTATCAAGGTTAACTTTTGAAAGAAAAACCGTTAGATCTTAACAAATAACGTGACTGTGTGCGAGATGAGAAACAAGGTTCGAGTTCAGCATTCACAATATGAGGCTTATCAAAATGTTTATTTCCTTCAGTATTTTTACCTATTAATTTTAAGTTAATATTGGATAAGATAAGACGTTTCCACATAGCTGGAATACGTTGTGCTTCATCAGTTCTATTTAAACCAGTAGGTCTCTTTAATATTTCAATTGACTCTCTCATGGTTCTTAAATCATATCTTTCCAAATTAGCAAGTAACAAACCTAATTTTGACAATACAAAAATACTTGCTAATTTGGAAAGATAAGATTTAAGAACCATGAGAGAGTCAATTGAAATATTAAAGAGACCTACTGGGTTAAATAGAACTGTTGAAGCACAACGTATTCCAGCTATGTGAAAACTTCTCATTTTATCCAATATTAACTTAAAATTAATAGGTAAAAATACTGAGGGAAATAAACATTTTGATAAGCCTCATATTGTGAATGCTGAACTTGAATCTCGTTTCTCATCTCGCACACAGTCACATTATTTGTTAAGATCTAACGGTTTTTCTTTCAAAAGTTAACCTTGATAATGGCGGTTGCTATTCCGTCAAAATATCGGTGTTCAATGGAAAACAATACACGGTATAGCCCAAAAAGTTATAATTTATATATATATATTAATGTACATCACTATACAGTTACATCACTATTCAAAATAAATAATAAACCATTGGCAATGGTTTGATTTCTTATTTAATTTTGGCTTAAAATTCAATCATTAAATGGTTTACTTAGCTTTTGGCATTTGATACTATATACAGGTATAAATATATATTTAAATTTAATATTTTTATTAGTTAATATAGATGGTAAATTAATTACTAAATGGCATCACCAACCATTACATATATGAATTTAAATCCATAGTTAAGGTGTATTGATGTGCTGCAACCAAGCAGCTGAATGAAAACAATAGTAAACTTTGTCAAGCAACTACTAATCAAAAAGTTATCTCTTTTAATTAGTGACTCATTTTATTATTTATGATATTATAGCTGGGAATTATAGTTATAATAATTGAGATAATATTGCAAAATAAAATCAAGTCAATGTCACATGATCTAATTTAATAAGCTTACATTTACAAATGTTATATATAGAGCTCACAAAATAAGCTCTTAACAAGCTTTGCAGAATATCCCCAACCCAGACCAGTTTCTGCTACTGGCTTCTTCAGTGACGTGCCAGGATATTCAAGCATTAGATTAAAAATACCAGGACAAGCCCAGAACTTGATCTAACATACAACTATTAAGTAGAAAATCTGAAATTTTCAGACATTCATATGTTTTACAATCTAGCTATCTAACTTAAATAGCCATATGGAACTGTACTAAGCTCAGATACACCATAGTAGCTTTAGCAATATAAAATCATCAAAGCCTTAATAACAAAAAATAAAAATTACAAAAAAATAAAAGTTGAGATACCATGCATAACAACATTCCCTATATCCCAATTGAAATTAAGAGTCTTCCATCAGCAAATCATGATTAAAAATGTGAGTGACTGATCAAAACAAACTTCTTTTTGATTATTATTAGCTTGGACAGATTGCAATAGTTTTCATTCAGTCTACATAACCAGTCTGATTGGTTGTTGCACATCAGTACACCATGGCTGTGGATTTACCTTCATATATGTAATGATGATCTCATTTACTATAGATAGATAGATGTATAAATAGATGGATGAAAATACAAATAGATAATTATATATATATATATAAATAGATAGACAGACATAAAGACTGGTTTATCGATAGGTGGGTATATAGGTAGTTAGTTAGATAGATAGATAGATAGATAGATAGATAGATAGATAGATAGATAGATAGATAGATAGATAGATAGATAGATAGATAGATAGATAGATAGATAGATAGATAGATAGATAGATAGATAGATAGATAGATAGATAGATAAATAGATAGATAGGTAGGTAGGTAGGTATGTAGATAGATAGGTAGGTAGATAGATAGATAGATAGATAGATAGATAGATAGATAGATAGATAGATAGATAGATAGATAGATAGATAGATAGGTATGTAGATAGGTAGGTAGGTAGATAGATAGATAGATAGATAGATAGATAGATAGATAGATAGATAGATAGATAGATAGATAGATAGATAGATAGATAGATAAATAGATAGATAGGTAGGTAGGTAGGTATGTAGATAGGTAGGTAGGTAGGTAGATAGATAGATAGATAGATAGATAGATAGATAGATAGATAGATAGATAGATAGATAGATAGATAGATAGATAGATAGATAGATAGATAGATAGATAGATAGATAGATAGATAGATAGATAGATAGATAGATAGATAGATGTAAAACAATTTAGATTAAATAATATTTATAAGATAAAAGGTTGAAATGATAAAAGATGAATGTCATTCCCATATGTGCGAAATATTTTAATGAAATTGGAGGTATATATGCAAATAAATTTAATATTGACTATAAAATATTATAAATTTGAACAGATTAATTATTAATACACAAGATAAATTAGAAAAGATAGATTGATCCAATATCATAAAATGTCGTCAATCAGATTGCCTTCATATACACTTTTGATAAACATAAGTGAATTTAAGGAACATGAATATCACAATATTAGCTTACAAGAAAGATGCAAAATAATTATTTAAATATATCATTAATTTGTAATTGTAAAAAAGAACAGACAGGATTTGATCCAGGTAATACTGATTTGGTTTAGGAAAATCAAAATGTTGAAAATGGAAACTTAAAAAAGCATGGTATGTTGCATAAAAAGGACGTGATGATTCAAATAAATAAACAATAGTCTTTTTAATGCTATTTAAAATTGAAATGTTATTGGTTGATAAACACGAATAGAACGCTAATGCGAATCGATCTCTAATTTTTTGAAAGTATAGTAGGTTTAATGAAATAAGGATTAAATTATACGCTTTTTTCATAGATTTTTTTTCTTATGTTATATTATATATGTATTTATAAGTTTGAACTGGTTTTTTTTTTTTTTTAAATTATTAAATATTTTATATAATTATTTTGTAGCTTTTAATTAATTTCATTTTATTAGGAAAAAAGTTTGACGCTCTATTTTCAGTTGAATTTATATATATGTTCTTACAATTAATTGTTAAATATAATTATAAAGAATTAATGTTAAACAAAAATTACTGAAAGGAAAAAATTAATAAACTGGTTTTTTTTTTTGTAACAATTGACGTTTAATAACATTAAATAAAAATTATATTCAATAAAAAATAATTTAGAAATTATTGTTATTTAAGAAAAAAAAAGCAATAAAGTGAAATCTTATCCAATATTTTTAAACAAAGAAAGTGATAATGAGGAACTCCTTGAAATTTACAGATATGAAAAATTTAATAACCCATTCACTGAATTGTATATAAAATATAATTAAAATATTATAATTCAAAATATTCTACACCTATTACTTGCAAAATGTGTGTGATGTATATAAATTTAATGTTATATTAATTACATAAGTTAAAGCGTTTTTTTTTTACTTTAATTATTGCACCTCCAGTTTCCAATTACATTGAAAACATGCACAGGCGTAAATATTATTCAAAAAATGTATTAACATAATGTGCTCTATAATGATGTGATATTTGCCAATATTTTATATTACACTTTATATAAATTAATACACTATACAGGCTTAAACCTGCATATATATATTATGCGGGATTTGAACTCAGACTTTCAATCGACCCTGAACTCTCCATGCCATCTTATATTGCTGACCCAATTGATTACACATATGTTGAAAAGATAAATAATCACCAATATATGTATTTAGTGTTAAACCATACTCATCAGTTGGTCCAGATTACCATCTCCACACCCATATACAATCAGTGCTCAGCTTTATATTAAGATAGCCAATCTTCATACTTTAATGGACAGGCTTCAAACTACTCTAATCCACAACTCTTCAGCCTTCCATTTCATTGAAAATCTGATGATGGAATATTCAGAACTCACATTAGTGCCAAGGCTGTCATCCTACCCATGTTGATATTTAGTCATTCTGACCCCTCATCTACAGGAGAATAATCCATTTGGCACTAACATGGGCTTTGAACATTCCATCATCAGATTTTCAATGAAATGGAAGGCTGAAGAATTGTGGGTTGGAGTAGTTTGAAGCCTGTCCATTAAAGTATGAAGATTGGCTATCTTAATATAAAGCTGAGCACTGATTGTATATATGTGTGGAGATGGTAATCTGGACAAATTGATGAGTGCTGGTTTAGCACAAAATATGTCTATTGGTGATTATTTATCTTTTCAACATATGGGTAATCAGATGGGTCAGCAATATGAGATAGCATGGAGAGTTGAGTTGTGGGATAGTCTGAGTTTGAATCCCACATACATTATACTTTCTAGCAACTTTTATTTTAATTTTATAAATAATAAAACCCAAGTAAAAGGATTTGGTACTTATGTATTTTCCTGTCTTACAAGTTAGACAGTTCTTATTAATTTATATAGTTTCAGCATCACTAAATATTGAACACAAAATTGCTGCCAAGAACAGTCAGTTATGTTTAATACAGTTTTTTATTTGTTTTTATTTAAAAAAAAAGAAAAATTCACACTAAAACTAATTATATTTGCACTTTATTATTTTTTATGTTAAGTCAACTTAATATAAAATATAGAAAACATAAAGTATAATATTATGCAAATTAACACAGACTTCAACTTTTCAATATAAATATAAAAATATATAGGATACAAAAAGTGTTATATCATTCCCATTAACACATTTTTTATAAGGGCAGGATTACATGTTTTTGGAAATATTCTACTGCATATAGTTTTATCAAGGGAAGATTTCAAAAATTAATTTGCTGAAATGGTAGTGAGCCAAAGTAAAACACTGAATGTAAATAAAGTATAAACAATGTCCCGAGCAGATGTTATAACATAAATAAAAAATTAAAATGAAGCTTATGAATGAAATTTATAATTGATTCATTATTTTATTAAAACTTAACAATTAACACATATTCAGTAAAATAAAATTTAAAAAACATAAAGATATACTTGTATGCCTCTAAAACTGTACAACTAAGAAAATGTCTGCCATGTTTGGGAGACAGGATAATATGTAAGTACCAATGATCTTCACAATTATGGTTGAAGATTTTATAAAACTCAAGTAAATTTTATTTCATTAATTATTGAAAAAAAATTTTATTGACTTTTATTTTATATAGACATCACACTTCAAGTTGAGATACAATATAACTAGAATTAAGACATCTTCTACTAACATTGTCATCATATTGTGCACACATTAATGAGATAAACTATTTCTTGAAAGCTTTTCCTTTCATAACTATATTGCAAGCACAGCTAAGTTCAGCACTAGTTCAAATTCCCCATTTCTTTTCTTTATATTTACAACAATAGATGTCCTATTAACACCATTATACCAGGCAAAATAATTGAGATAATTATTACTGTTATTAGTAATCATTTATGTTTTGCATTATTATCTTATACTGATAACTATACTAATGATTAGTAGCATCAAAACCAACAATATTATAAACATATGTATCTTTACAGAATGACCTATTTTTAAGTTATTACAATTATATATCAAACAAGTCCTATTAGCTCTGTTACCATTATTTATGTAATAAGATGAAACAAACTTTCTCACTATATTTGATTTACTTTCAAATATTTTTTACCTATCACCTTTTCTAGTGTAATAATTCCTTTCATTGGTAATAAATTTACAATGTCTTAAACTATGACCTAATAAAGTATGCAAAATTATTTTATTATAAGTTTTATTCACTTCGCTCCTTGAATAGATATCATATAGAACTACTTTTTTATAACTCATAATTATATGAGGTTAATTGTCTTTAACAAACTATTTAAAATTAGCTGTATCATGCAGAGCTAAACATTTATCAACTATACTAACTTTACTAGTAAATATCTCATCTACATATTTTAATCATTTATAACAATACCAGCTGCACCCAGCCTTGTAAAGACCTGTGGTTTTTTTTAAATTGATTGCTTTAACAAATTTCTTTAACATTTAATGTAAATTAAACAAAAGATTTTAAATGTGAAAATTTAAAAAAAAACATTATTACAAAGGAATACAAAAGCTTTGGACTTTCAGCCCTACTTTTATATTATTTAGATATATATTTTACTTTAAACAAATTTACAGTTTGTTTTTTCAATTTGAATTTGATTGCATTATAATATATATTTTACTTTAATCAAATTAGTCAGTAATTTTGTAATAGTTTTATTGATTGGTTGTTTGTGGAAAGAACATTGGTTTTTTTAATTTGTTGATTTAACAACATCCATCCTTTTCTTATCAAAAATTCTGCCATGTGCTGAGGCTTGATCACTCTTCCGACTGCTGTCTTAACATCTGATTGGCTGTCTGAGAAGCAACAGTAGGCACATTTGAGAGATTGGCAACCTTTCAATTTATTATTAAAGATTTAATGTAAATTAAACAAAAGATTTAAATATTATATAAATAAATGTGAAAAATATACAGTCTGAAAGTCCCTCATTTTTGTAATTTAACTCCCTCCCCCTTTCAATTGCAAAATTTAACAGTGTTTTTATAACTGTTTTTTAATTGGTTGCCTATGGAAAGGACATTGTTTTTTTAATTGGTTTCTTTAGCAAATTATTTTTAATACTTAATGTAAATTAAATGAAAGATTTTAATATTACAGAAATAAATGTGAGAATAACGATTTTAATATTATATAAATATGAGAAATGTACTCGGTCTGAAAGGGAGTCACTACCTGTATGTGAATTTTTCTAAGTAAAATTCTAAATAATAAGATTATTTACTGGGGTGTTCTCCGATTAAAAAAATGGCATCTTGAATTTGCAATAATATTATTTACTGGATGTAAATACTGTACTGTAGCATTTATTTTTTTACCCTCACTAAATATTACATTTCAAATATGAATCTACGTACTGTAACCACATTTTCTTGGTAATTTAAACACTATAACCATTCAGTTTTTTACTGTAGTTAAAAACATACCTACAAACATTTTCCTATTGTTTATTTACTGGAGGTAAATATGATGCTGTAACATCTATTTTCCCCTCACTAAATATTACATTTCAAGCATGAAATTATATATTATATTGTCAAGCATTGGTGGTCGAGAGATCAGAAACAACTGCTTTACAAGTAGTTGTCCCAAGTTAGGGGGTTCACTTCCCAATTGATGCTATGACACATGAGAAAAAAAATATATATTATAATTGCATTTTCTTCATGATTTAAATACTATATCTCTGTAGTTCAAATCACATGTACTGATTTTTTTCTGAGCATTTTTATTAATGGTAGAATTAATTCCTTCACATAAATGTAATAATACACTAACCAAAACTAAATGAAAATACAATACTATAGTATCCATTTTTTTACTAAATATTACATTTCAAACATGAATTTATGTGCTATAATATTTTCTTTGTAATTTTAATGCTATACCTCTGTAGTTTAAAGCACATGTACTATTCTGACACAAATCTAGATTTACTGGAGCACCCTATGAATAATTTTTTTTTCTATTTTCTGCATCATCATCATCACCAACCATTATCAATTCACTGCAGGATGAAGGTCTCTCAAGTTCAATCCATCTTCTCCAATCTTTAGCTTCTCTTCTCCACATCACCCTTGCACACTTTCTTATTTTATTCATCCATCTCACATGTGGTCTCTTTCTGGGTCTTTTACAATCTCTTGGAATCCAGTTTAAGAGATTTTCTGCATAATACTATATAAATAAATTTCAAAATTTTAATAAAATAAATTAAAATTTACATTTTTAAATATATCTATTATATTTGATACCTTTACAACTTCAAATATATATTTACTGGAGCACCCTCTGAATATTTTTTTTATGATAATCAGTCATGATTACTCTAATCATAAGTTTTTGTCAGCTTTATTAATAATTACCATTTATTAATGTCAGAATACAAAAAGGCTGATTGTTTTTATTAAATGTAATATTTCTTTTTTTATTGGTTTAACAATTTTTTTAAGATTTAATGTAAATATGTTTTTTATTAAATCTTGCTAATTTATAAAAGTTTATTAGCATTGATAAAATGTCATTCATCTGAACTATATTAGGGGATTAACAGATCATGAAAGCACCAAGTGCCTTAATATTGAATTATGAATCAACATTTGTGGCTGTTTCTGCAATTGGATGGGAACCTTTACCACAAAATATATATTATATCTCTGCAGTTAACAGCACACACACTAATTTTTCCCCTTCACCTAATTGTAGTGATTGTGACATTATTGGACAAACATTCATTCAACAATCAGACAGCAGTCAAGCATTGGTTGCCCTAGTGGTTAGCATAGCTGCCTTCCAAGCAGTTGTACTGGGTTTGCTTCCTGGCTGATGCTTTGACATATAAAAAAAGTAACCAGACAACAGAGAAAATAGGAATTTTATATATAAGATTCTTACTTAAGGGCTATTGCTTTTACTGGTTTCTACAGATTTTTCTAATTCAACTTCAAATTTTACTAAGATTTTGCCACTGGCTTCCTCTTTTCTATCAATCTCTTCACTAAATTTTTTAAATTTAGTTTGTGAATTTTCTAGTTCAAATTGCAATTCATCAAATATAACATTATAATTAGCCTGAGAACCTTTGAATATACCATTGATTCTATTATGAACTTTATCAAGCTTAACTTCTAATCTTTTAGAATTGTCTTTTAATTCAGTTCTATATTCATTCAATCTAATTTGATATTCTTTTAATTAAATTCTCAATCCATGATTTGTTTTTAAATTCCTTAAACTCATTTTTCAATTCATTACAATTAGCTGGAAATTCTTTAATTTCAACTTTCAATTCATCTGAACCATTTTTAATTTTGTTAAAATCAGCTTTAGATTCCCTATTCTCAGCATCTGAATCAGTTTTGGATTCCTTAGATTTTGCATTCAACACATTAAAATTAGTTTTTAATCCACTAAAATCAATTTTAGAGTCAGCTTTAGACTCATTAAATTTCATAACAAGTGCTGTAAACCATCTTTTAAATCTCTTAACATCTTATCAAATTTCTTTTGCATCATCTCCATGTTTTGCATTAAATTTAAATTTATAATTTCAATATCAGACCCATCCAATAAAGTAGTATTAATATTATCTGTTACAATTTAACTTATATAAATGAATAACAAAATGTTAGTAAACATAAATGTGCAATATAAATGAATATGCACTAATAAAATTTCTATCAATATTATTATCACCAAACATTTGCCCCAAACATTAGTACCTTTTTGATCATCCTAAAAAAAACATTTTAATAAATACATAAATAGGAACACTTTATGTTTTTTCAATATTTCTTAGATCTTAAGTTCCTTATATTATGATTGTCAAATTTTTCAAAATAATATTTAAATTCAAAAAAAATATTATTAGAGGAATTATAAAAAAAATATCATCATCACATATGGTCTCATCAAAATGAACAAAAATTTCAAACTGGATTAAATTGCACATGGTTATTTACACTGAGTATTAAGTAGTAGTATTCAATCCACACGTTACATCACCAAATCTAATTATCAGAAAAATAGCAATGATGCGATCAGATTAAATACTCCTTGCAATAATGAATAACTATCTACATGACTAAGAGACTCTATCAGGGGGTGAACATAAAAATACTTAAATACTTAATGATAACTCAGGATTTTAAAATAAATAAATATGTATAAAATAATATCTCAGGATTTTATTAATTAGTTATTAATCTTATAATCAATATGGCTGAATAACAAAAAGTATTTTATTCTACCAACTATATTCTACATTAACTATATTTTTTATTATAGACAAAGAGATCGATAATGGTACCTTATAATAAATATGTGGATCCATGAATAATTATTCCATATATAATAAATAATTAATTAACAGTAGTAAACTCTCCATACGATAGTGCCACCAAGTGTGAGTCTTAGTAATCAATTGATTATCACTTGTTGTTTTAATGGTTTTAATATTAATTATTTATGTTATCTTTCATTAATTTTTATATTTAAATATTCATACTATAGATAATATCAAACTATAATTTAACAAAATAATGTTAAAAAACAATTTAATTACTATGTTTTAAATAAAATATAAGAATGTCATATAATCATAAGTTACCATTTATAAAATAATATGAAATAAAAAACCATGAAAGTCAAATTAATACAAAATAAACATTATTTACAAAATGACAATAATAATAATATTTGAAAGTTATCAATAAAAATAGAATTAACAATGAGATATTTTCTCAGACTTTGTGAATATGACAACTTTAATATTCAAAACAAGCTATATTTAATATGAGTGTAGATCTGTGTGATGATAGACAAGTCATACATTAAGTAAGGTTCTTTAAACTAACACTCAAAAATATATTTTAAATTATAATTATTAAATATCTAACACATTGTTTTATTTGAACTTTATTCACTATTACAGGGGTGGGCAATTGTTTTGGCTTGAGGGCTGCAGAGGTTGGCAGAGGACCACATTGGGGGCCACTTTGTAAAAGCAAAGGTTAGAAGAGAGCCACACCTTTTTTCACAACACAATAAACACACTGCTTTATTCCCTGTATTACCAAAGAAATATTTGTTTGTTCATTTTTCATTAACCACATGACATTCATCACCGATTTTATATTTTTTCATAGGGTTTATGGTTTCACTGAAGTTGGAAATGTATATATTTGCTAATACAAAGACAAAATTGAAATTAACCAGATCAACTGGAAAAGCACTGCACATCGTATCTACACTGTGCATGTGTAATGATGTGGCCATTCTAGTGGAAAATACAAGTTGAATCTTCAGTTGCGCACAGGAAGGAAATCTCAGTTCAAGGCAGATTTTTCTGATTGTCTTGGTAGGCCACATAAAAACTATTAGTGGGCCACATGTGGCCCTTGGGCCACTACTTGCCCACTCCTGCAGTATTTTATTATCATTCTTTAGACTATGTCTGTTTTCTCATACAAAGAAAAACATTATATTCCATTGTATCCTAGAGAATATATTTGCCCTATCAATGTGAACTTTACAGATATACATATTATTATAAATTATGCCTAACATAGTTGAAATATAAACCACCAGGTTGTCTCTACTGAGTGATTTTGCAACATTATATCAAAGGTTTATTGTGATGGGGACTAAAATAATTCTCTTTTAAACTTCAAACACTCAAATAAATATAATTATAAAACATAAATGCACACACATTCTGTCAATGTTTTCAAAATAACATAGGATAATGAGGCTCTTGACCTTATTTTTTAGAATTATAACATTTAAAATATTTAACAATATTTCAACTTAATATGGACTAGATTATCATTATCATAAAGATCAATAAAATGTGATGCTATGTAAAATATAATTATAAGTATTAATCTTAACTATGATAATTTAGCAAACAACTTTTTTTCTAAGAATAGAACACACTCACAAATAATGTAACAATAATAAATATAGTTAAAATTTCAACATCAAAAAGGTACATGTCCAAATTTCTGATTACCTATCCTTATACTAGCTATTATTATGAGAAATATTGATAATGACATGATAAATAATAATAAATAAAAATATATATTCCAAACACTAAAGTGCTTTTAAAAGTCTTTGACTTTCTGTGAAGATAAACCTTCAATGCTTTTGTTGAGAATTCCAACGATACCATATATATATATTAATTCTAATATTTTCATGAATAAATGATGATTTCATATTATTATTATTTTCAGGATATTCCATGTGGTAAAATAGCTAAATAGCTGATGTTTTGGTACAATAAGAAGTACCTTCCTCAAAGTTTCTCTTTCTCAAATCATAGGAATGCGTGTGAGATTTAAAATCATTTTTATCTTTTTGTTTCTCCTCATCCTTCATTGCTTCCGATCTCTAGCCAAAGGGTGATGCTATAACTTTACTTGTGAAAATAAATCATTTGGTGGGTGTTTTTACAATAGACTATATTCAAAATAAAAATTGTTTTTAATCCTTTTAGCAAGTAAGTTATTCAGTAAAATTAATAGCATTCTTGAGACAATTTAACAGATTTTGACATTTTAAAAGAAAACATTTTAATTCCATTAATTTGTTTAGCCTTATATGATATGAAGTTTAAAAATTGTTGTTTATTCATTTTATAATATCGGAAGAGCCATTTTCTCAGAGGCAAATGATTTTTAAAATTGTTTCTAGCTCTACATGTTGAAACGATGATGATGTAATATGGCTATTATATATATATTATAACTGTTGAAAATCAATAGAGTTTTACCATATCTGCCATACAGGGCACCATTAGGCTACTTTAACCTAGAAAAATTTATAGAGTAGGCAGATACATGCTGTTAATATCTAATTTTTACATATTTTAATACGACCGTCATCCCAATACCACTAGCTCATAGAGACACAGAGATTTGATATAAACTGGTTTAAAAGAAATATATTAATATAAAAAGAATTAAATAAGCCACTGCCAGTAATTAACACACAAACATTTATTAACACACATATAAATAAAATTGAGAAACAAAATTTATTATTTTAGGTTGGTTATTAGTTTTTTAATTTAAATTTTTATTTTAAGCAATCAGCACAGATGAATTTGATAATATTTTTAAGAGTGTCGAGTATGAATAAACTACATAGATTGCATTTGAAAAGAAAATATTCTATCCCTTATTTAACCTTAGGCCAAAAGTTCGCAGTCAAACCAACATCCAATCCATCTAATACATCGATGTATTCAATGCAGCATGAATATGACAGCACAAATACCATACTGTCAGGAATGCGCATCTGAACAGCATGGTTATAGAAGACATTGACTCTCATTCAGTACAGGAATACTACATCTGTCTGGCAAGAAGAACAATAATAAAAAAAAACTCTATAGGAAGGGACTGCATTTTCCATCTTACTATCCCATTCCATAGGCAAAGGAGTGATCCAAGGAGCAGGGAATACTGTCTATCTACGATGGTCAATAAGAAAGGCTTATTTCGCCCGAGTGCAGCATATAAGGTGATTCTGTGCATAGCGGACCTCATACTACATTTATTAATTACACCAATATATCCAATCCATTTACCCAATTTAACTACAAAACAAATAACATAAGATTTACTCTCCCTTAATTAAACTAATATAACTTTACAAATCTATGCAGCCATTCATGCCCGACTTAAATTTAGCATTTATTAAGTTTAGTTTAACGAAAAAACAAAAATCATAATAAAACTTAAAGGAACAAAAAAAAATAAATAGAAATGATTTTTAGCAAACTCAAATGTATAAAAATTAAACATTAATAATTGATTTGAAAAGTCAGATTAAAGTTCATTTTATAAGAAAAAAAAATAGGTTTAGCTTGTCAAATCTTGAAAGTTCTTCATTACTTTTTTTAAAATTTTTCCGTTTATATCTTACAGTAGAAGAGCTCCCAATTCCTGCTGTCAATTCCCAAGAAGTCTTTATTTGAAGACGGGTCTGTTGTTCTGGAGGTGGCCTTAGCTGCATCAATCCTGGTACTATTTTATTTCCGAACCCATATGATTCAGGTCTGCAATAGTACCATTCATAATTCAAGTCATTTCATTTGAAATAAGTGAGAGAGGGCGACAAGTGTGTCTTATCACCCTTCTCATGAAATCAAGCTGGAACTGTTCTTAATTTGGATATTTTTCTTTTTATAGTAATCCTCCAGATTCATTGAACATAGTTTCCTGTTCCAATCATTTTCATTAAGGTCCGAGCATTGGTTTGCTGCTTCTATTGGACATATAATTTTTTTTTGTTCTCTTATCTATATCTTTCATCTGACTTTTTTATATAAGAGCCCCAAGGGCTAGTTTGCTTTTCATTTAATTTATAAAACAATCATTTCCATTTACTGAGATTACATAGGAATCTTTTAACAAAAATATTTTATCTTTAGATCTTGTACTTTTTTTATAAAAAAGTATGTTCAAATACCTTTTTTATATAAAAGTACATCCAAATACTTTCTTTTTTTTATTTTAAAAAAATAATACTTTTAAAGTTTTCATTCCATCTGTGCGATATATTATATATGTTAAACAACTTTTAGTTTTCAGTTTTTAAGTTAAGTTTTTTATTTTTTTTTTAATAAATCAATTTTTATTTATAATCGTTTTATTTTAATTTAAAATAATGTAATGGCATATTATATACCGTTACATATCAGTAAACTTCCTCAAAAAACAAAAACATTTTAAAAAAAGGAATTAAATTAGTGTTAGTAATTATGTTACACAAATTAATTATATACTAAACTTGTTTTAAAAGACAAAACTTTGGTTAGTAATTACACACAAATATAATGATAAAAAAGTTGTTGACTGTTGATTCTTTACTACCAACTAAATTTCTGCCCCCTCCCTTCTATGTTTCTTTTCTCCTACTGTTAACCATTACTTAGGCAGGTTAAATGGTTGGAATTTAAATAAGACTTTTTTTAAAAAAAAAAAAAGATTTATATTAATTATTACGTTTTATTCCTCACATTTATTTCTACATATGCACAATTTTCTTACTGGCAGTACTTTTTACACAAAATTCAAACTATAACTTTGTGTTAATACAAAAAATATATACAATTGGACTATACATCACGTTAATACAAATATATATATATACTCATTTTTTTAAAAAAAATGTTACTGGCATGATTTATTTTTAAAATTCTTAGGGTATTCATGGTTAAAGTGTATCACTCCATATTGGCTGCCAATTATAACGGTTAGAAATCAATAGAATCTTACCACATCTACTGTACAGGGCACTACTAGGCTACTTGAACCTAGAAAAATTTATAGAGTAGGCAGATACATACTGTTAATATCTAATTTTTACAGATTTTAATACGACCATCAGCCCAATGCCACTAGCTCATAGAAATGCAGAGATTTAATATAAACTTGTTTAAAAGAAATATATTAATATAAAAAAAATAAAATAAGCAACTGCCAGTAATTAACACACAAACATTTATTAACACATATATAAATAAAATTGAGGAATAAAATTTATTATTTTAGGTTGGTTATTAATTTTTAAATTTAAATTTTTATTTTAAGCAATCAGCACAGATGAATTTGATAATATTTTTAAGAGTGTCGAGTATGAATAAACTACATAGATTGCATTTGAAAAGAAAATATTCTATCCCTTATTTAACCTTAGGCCAAAAGTTTGCAGTCAAACCAACGTCAATCCATCTGATACATTGATGTATTCAATGCAGCATGAATACGACAGCACAAATACCATACTGTCAGGAATGCACATCTGAACAGCATGGTTATAGAAGACATTGACTCTCATCCAGTACAGGAATACTACATCTGTCTGGCAAGAAGAACAATAATAAAAAACTCCATAGGAAGGGACTGCATTTTCTGTCTTACTATCCCATTCCATAGGCAAAGGGGTGATCCAGGGAGAAGGGAATACCATCTGTCTCCAATGGTCAATAAGAAAGGCTTATTTTGCCTGAGTGTGGTGTATAAGGTGATCCTGCATGTAGTGGACCTCATACTACATTTACTAATTACACCAATATATCCAATCCATTGACCCAATTTAACTACAAAACAACCTAAGATTTACCCTCCCTTAATTAAACTAATATAACTTTACAAATCCATGCAGCCATTCATGCCCGACTTAATTTTTAGTTTAACAAAAAACAAAAATCATAATAAAACTTAAAAGAACAAAAAAAAAATGGAAATGATTTTTAGCAAACTCAAATGTATAAAAATTAAACATTAATAATTGATTTGAAAAGTCAGATTAAAGTTCATTTAAATAAAAAAAAAATTAGGTTTAGCTTGTCAAATCTTGAAAGTTCTAAATTACTTTTTTTAAATGTTTCCATTTATATCTTACAGTAGAAGAGCTCCCGGTTCCTGCAATTCCCATGAAGTCTTTCTTTGAAGACTGGTCTGTTCTGGAGGTGGCCTTAGCTGCATCAATTCTTGTACTATTTTATTGCAGAACCCATATGATTTGGGTCTGCAACAGTACCATTCATAATTCAACAGTCATTTCATTTGAAATAAGTGAGAGAGGGCGACAAGTGCATCTTATCGCCCTTCTCACAAAATCAAGCTGGAACTGTTCTTAATTTGGATATTTTTCTTTCTGGATTTATTGAACATAGTTTCCTGTTCCAATCATTTTCATTAAGGTCCAAGCATTGGTTTGCTGCTGCTATTGGACATCTAATCTTTTTGTTCTCTTATCTATATCTTTCATCTGACCTTTTTATATAAGAGCCCCAAGGGCTAGTTTGATTTTTGTTTAATTTATAAAACAATCATTTCTATTTACTGAGATTACATAGGAATCTTTTAATAAAAATATTTTATCTTTAGATCTTGTACTTTTTTTTATAAAAAAAGTACGTTCAAATACCTTTTTTATAAAAAAAGTACATCCAAATACATTTTTTTTTATTTTAAAAAAATAATACTTTTAAAGTTTTCATTCGATCTGTGCAATATATTATATACATTAAACAACTTTTAGTTTTCAGTTTTTAAGTTACGTTTTTTTTGTTTTTTTTAGTAAATCAATTTTTATTTATAATCTTTTTATTTTAATTTAAAATAATGTAACAGCATATTATATACTGTTACAATATATATAACCATTACAAACAAGTCAACACTTAAACAATTCCAATACAGATAACAATCAACAATCTCAAACTGTTGTCAAGGCAACCTTTTAACAATAAAGTTGGATTTCAACCATTATTTATTGTCCACTATATTTATATAGACACTAAAGATTGCAACTTTACCACAGAGACTGAAATTATTGGTACAAAGAAGTTTAAGTAAACCTCCTTAAATTGGTAAATATAACCTGGTCTGAATACAGACTAATAAATAGTCAGTTATAATATTACAAATTGCAATAATAATTTTCAAATTGAAACCAAAGTATTACTTAAATAATAAGTATAATAATGCTCAAGATTAAATGGATTTGTAAGTAAACATTAGAAACCAGTCAATACTTAGACAATCCCAATATAGATAACAATCAATAATTTCAAACTGTTGTCAAACAATGCAATAAAGGTGGAATCCCACCTTTATTTGTTTATGGTCCAATATATTTATATACAATTAGATTAACCAAGGAAATAGGTGACAAATAAGAGTGAAATTTAGCTAATGATGTCTTATTTATAGGGTTCTATTAATATTGTAAATTAAGTCATCATTACTTTGTCAATGTAAACAAAAATATTTATTTCATTCAATTATATTAGACACTGTGAGCTTTGCCATCAAGACTTTCAATGTTTAGAAGAGCACATCTATCTAATCATGAACAAGAATATTTTTGTGAAGAAATTATAATGTTTCTTGCAATAAAATATTTTAAAACTACAAAATATATTTTAACAAATATAAAAAATATATTACATTCCAATAAATATTGAGACTACAAATATTACAATAATTCATTTTTACTTTATTTATTTATTTATCTTTATAATAAATGTTCTTTTATTTAAAATTAAATAATAACTTTATATTAAAGCTTCTACAATAGTACCTCCTTCAATATTGTAAAGCAAATAAAGTAAACATAGAACATACATACATATTCAAGCATTAAACTAATTACTA
Organism: Epiperipatus broadwayi; assembly: GCA_028023455.1. Classification (NCBI taxonomy): domain Eukaryota; kingdom Metazoa; phylum Onychophora; class Udeonychophora; order Euonychophora; family Peripatidae; genus Epiperipatus; species Epiperipatus broadwayi. Next base: position 3,447,612 of record JAQFVV010006266.1, on the reverse strand, counting down.
TAGCTCATTTTACCACTACACATAAAATAAAATATCTATTAACATTGTAACTCACCCATTCACATGTTTAAAATATTTTTTATAACATATTCCTCCTTTACTAATATTAATTTGCACGTGTGTATATTAAAATTAATGCTATATTATTTTAGCAACATGTCAAAATTTGATATGAAATTCCAAAAATCTATAATATATAAGACAATATACTGCAATTGTGAGAATTGTTTTTATAAAGTATATAAATTTTAATAACATTATCTTTGCAATAAGCCAATAAAAAATTTGAAATTATACTTATTATTATACTTTAGAATGAATATCATATACTACAATATATATATATATTTCAAAATATTAATATATAACAAACTAACCAAAGGAAATACATATAAAAACAAAAAAAGACTTATAAATCCAATAAATAATATTATATTTCAACCAGAGGACTGGTTTTCATCAGAAAGAAAAAAATACACAGTAAAATGGCGATAATCAAAAATTACAGATTTGGTAAAAGATTAAAAATTTAACAAAACCCCCCTGATTGGTCACAAAATCTAACACAGAATATCTACCCAATCAATGACAAAATTCAAACAAAAAAAAAAACTACATTCCCTCCTAATCAAGCTTAAATTCTATTTAAATTAAAATAAATATAAAAATAAAAAATCCAAAATTAAAAATTAAAATATACATATGTGCATACATAGAAAAATTAGACTATGCTCACATACAAAAAATAGCTGTGCTCACATTAATATTCATTAAAAACTAAAATACTTATACATTTTAATCAAAAATTATAGTTAGTGCAAAGTACAATAATTTATAATAACTAATTATTTATCTATAAACCAATTAAACACAGATATTAAACATCCATATAACCAATCTTTACATAAAAAACCTCATACAAGAAAATTTTCACATAAAAAACACACATATAGAAATCATTTAGGCGACCAGGTAACCCAGAGATGTAATAGTTCCAGTGTTCAAATTCAATCCATGTGGTTCTAAGGTCTTGAATTTAAAAATAAAAAAACTCTCCTTTTGTTTCCTCTCCTTTGTAGAAGAAAAACCTTCCTGAAGAATCACTACTTTTAAATCATCAATTGAATGATTCGGTAAGTTAAAATGTTTTGAAACTGGTCTATCTTTATTCTTATGCAAAATGTCAAATCTATGATTAGTCATTCTGACATGTTTAAACCAGTATATAGGTGAGTCAGCAAATAGTTTACATGTCAGAATGATTAATCATAGATTTGACATTTTGCATAAGAATAAAGATAGACTGGTTTCAAAACATTTTAACTTACCGAATCATTCAATTGATGATTTAAAAGTAGTGATTCTTCAGGAAGGTTTTTCTTCTACAAGGGAGAGGAAACAAAAGGAGAGTTTTTTTATTTTTAAATTCAAGACCTTAGAACCACATGGATTGAATTTGAACACTGGAACTATTACATCTCTGGGTTACCTGGTCTCCTAAATGATTTCTATATGTGTGTTTTTTATGTGAAAATTTTCTTATATGAGGTTTTTTATGTAAAGATTGGTTATATGGATGTTTAATATCTGTGTTTAATTGGTTTATAGATAAATAATTAGTTATTATAAATTATTGTACTTTGCACTAACTATAATTTTTGATTAAAATGTATAAGTATTTTAGTTTTTAATGAATATTAATGTGAGCACAGCTATTTTTTGTATGTGAGCATAGTCTAATTTTTCTATGTATGCACATATGTATATTTTAATTTTTAATTTTGGATTTTTTATTTTTATATTTATTTTAATTTAAATAGAATTTAAGCTTGATTAGGAGGGAATGTAGTTTTTTTTTTTGTTTTGTTTGAATTTTGTCATTGATTGGGTAGATATTCTGTGTTAGATTTTGTGACCAATCAGGGGGTTTTGTTAAATTTTTAATCTTTTACCAAATCTGTAATTTTTGATTATCGCCATTTTACTGTGTATTTTTTCTTTCTGATGAAAACCAGTCCTCTGGTTGTAATATAATATTATTTATTGGATTTATAAGTCTTTTTTTGTTTATATATATATATAATACAAATAATATATTCATTAATTAAAAAAACTAATTGTAATAATAATATATTGTAGCAATTAGATATGAATTTAAACTTGATGATGTTGTTTAATATATATATATATATTAGCTTCATTCCAACTTTAGTATGAACTAAATTAAAAGTAATTAAGGTTGTTTACTTAGTTATAAAATGCTGATTTTAAAACAAATCATGAAATAAAGTGGTTGTATTTTTTTAACAGGCAATATATCAAAATTTATTTTTATAATTTCATTTCTAATTTTAAGTTTAATGTTAGTTATTTTATTTTAGAGACAATATTATAAAACCAATAATGCATATGTTATATTTGGAATATTAATAAAAGTAAATTTATGTGAATAGTGTTAATAAGATAAAGTATATATTGTTAGATTCAATTACTTTTATTTTATTTATTTCATACATGTCAAAATAATGTTTAAACATAAAAAGAATAGGATATTAAATTGTTGTTAAAAGTATGTGTATACATGAATACTGATTATATGTTTCGGTATAATTTAAATGCCTTACATTTTACATATTCAATATATTATTTTTAAACATTTTAATTTATTTAAAATTTATATTTAAATAACTTATTATGATAAAAATATATAAATAGAAAGGAACATGTATTTTATTTTAAGATATGATTTTAAATATATTTTGTGCTTCAATTTGTAAAATTGTATATTTTTTATTATTTTAAAACTTATTGTATAATATTTGTTTTATAAAGTTTTTAAATGATATTTTAACATCATGGAATGCTAGTGTACTAGAAAAGTTATTTTGTAGACTGCATAGATAGATGAATTGTTTCTTAATAAGAAAAACTATGGAAACAAGTGAAATTAGTGATTGCAGGATAAAATACAATAACCTACAGTGATCAAACATGTTACATTGTTGGTAGAAAACTATTGAAGCCCCTGATTTTAGATTACACTCATTTTGTCTCAATAGCTAAAATTTCACAAATGTTAATGCACATATAAAATAATTTTATTTGAAAGTCATAAGAATATAATGGAATAAAGTCACTAAATATCACTTAATAAGGCATTACAGTCTTCTGGAAATCTAAATATGAATATATAGAATAGTATTATTTCATTGTGATCAATAATGCTATATCAATGTTAAGTATTATTTATAATTTCATAAATGTTTTTAAGAAGTTAACAACTAACATTACTGATATGTAAACAATACCCAAATTAAACATTGTAAAGTGATGAATATGGAATTGTTTCTTTAAATTAAAACCAGTTCATAACATAAATAACTTTACTAAAATGCTAGTAACTTGGAATAATAATAACTTACATATAAGGTCAATGTAACCAGGTAGCCATCATGGAAATTTTTCAGTTAAAAGTTTGGAAGATTTTAAACTATAAATTATATTGGATTTTTTACATAAAATGTATATTTATGAATTATGTGTATTTTTGCAAATAATAATATTATGTTTGTGATGGCAAGTCATATTTTATTTGGCATTCCTTGTGAAAAGTAGAAAGTTTAGGTAATTTTTTAATATATAAATTCTTTAATGTTTATATGTACATGTGTTTGATTAGTATATAAATATTTTTCATTGCCAAAAGAGATTGAATTAAATTGGAAATAATATTTATTAGTAATTATTTTTATTTTATCTAAAGAAAAATATGTTTGTTTTGTTTTATCATATATTATTAGTGATTCACTTAAATGTTTTAAACTCTTACTGATGTGTGAGTGTGCAGAGATTTATAATATTTAAAGTAATAGTGCATTATCAGAATTTGACTTCTGATATAATGATTATGTGTGCAAAAATATGTTTTTTACATAAATAGTTATGGATAATAACAATAAAGGTTAATGCATTTAATTAATAAAGATATAAATATAAAATATATTTAAATATACTAATTATATCTGATAGATATTAATAGTTTAACATGCGTAATGTAAATGTATTATAGAATAAATAAGTTATAAATATTTAATGTATCCTAGATAAACTAAAGTATATGTGTGAAATACAATTTTATAAATCTTTGTTATTAAATGATCAGAATAAGAAACATATTAGTCAAGCATTGGTGGTCGAGAGGTCAGTGACAGCTGCTTTACAAGCAGTTGTCTCAGGTTAGCGAGTTCGCTTCCCAGCTATGACACATGAGAATAAGAAACATACTAATTAAAGTTTGCACTTTATAAATGTATATATTTATTCCAGAAATATTATGCTATTTTATAAACTGATTTGGTGACTTAGTGCATTGTTCGCTGCACATGATAATGAAATCCATAAAATGACTTTATCAACGTTATAAATATAAAGTTATTTAAAAAATAAACTGTTCAACAAGGAATATATTTTATTGTTTACTTGTGAGAAGAAACCAATCTTTCAGACATGTGCCATTGGTATTAATTTTCTTGCACTCACCCATCAATAACTGTTTTAAAAGCATAGGTGAATCACCTATGCTTAGAGCTTATTTTTTATATAAACCAACACCTATTGACCTTGCTTAATTTAGGACTTGATTCTATTGTGAGCCTGATAATTAAAATTCAAAATTGTCTGTATAAATTTAATTCTAAATATTATAGGTAAGAGACTTCTCATTTTTACCTTTCCATAATTTTGAATTATCTTAATTTTGAATATCTTTAATTAATAATATTAGCAATCTATATATGTAAATCACATGAAAGAAAATCAATCTTTCAGACTTGTACAAATAATTTCTTATTTGAATAATCAGGCTCACAAGAGAATCATGTCCTGAATTAAGTATGATCAATAGGTTCTTGATTTATATAAAAATAATAGGTGCTTTATCTATGCTTTTAAAACTGTTATTGATGGGTGAGTCCAAGAAATTTAATATCTGTAGCACTTGTCTAAAAATTGCTTCCCTATCACATGATTTACATATATACATCAGTAAATATATATATACACACACACCTGGGGGTGGGGGTCTCTACTAAAATTTAAATAGTTATGGGAAATTAAATAAACATCTATTTTGATAAATTATCAAAATAATTTGTTTTTTTTTGCCTATATAATTCATGTCTCTATATATGTATAGACAAATCAATTTATAATATTTGTATAATTTATCAATTTTGTATAATTTATGTTTTGTATATTTAAACAATTTTACTAATAATTTATATAAAGAAAACAGATATTTACTAGTAACAATGTAATCATTAAATTTGGTGATTTAAGCGAGTTGGTGTCTCATTTTTAAAAAATGTGTGTAAATTTTCATAGGGACAAAAGATTATTTTATTTAAATTTCACTTGGCTAATTGATCAGTTTTTCCATTACCATATATGGAAATATAGTTTTAAAAAATGTATAAAATTTTATAGGGACAAGAGACTATTTTATTTAAATTTCACTTGGCTAATTGGTCGGTTTTTCATTACCATATATGGAAATATAGGTCAATTTAAGATAAAATCAAGTATATTGAGTTTGAGACAATGGCTGGCAAGAATTTATTTAGATTTAACATCTAAGGAAAAATATAAAAGAAACAAAATAGCTGAAATTGTGGCTATCAGTTTAATTTTTCTTTGATTTTCTTGTTAGAGTGTTAACATAGTCCATGTTAGTGTAACTTGTGAAATAAATTGTGTTGGAACAAAAGAAATGACTGTTTGCTTCTCTATGTCCCTGGGACTCTCATTTTTTTACTCATAATGCTGAAGCCCAAATCAACCAGGCCCAATTAAGTGAACTGTTCAAAGAGAATGCTTTCCTGAATGTGAACTTTAATTATCAACGGATGCCTGTTTCCAGCAAAATCAGTATATGATCATGATCCACCGACCACCTGCTTCATGTCAACAAGTGGGCCAAGTTAAATGTTTACATTGCTATCAACTAGTGAACTCTCTAATAAATTATCACATTATTTAAAACTATATTTGTGAACTTTCTGTTATTTATTTCTTTAAAGCTATTCTGTAAAATGTTAAATAATGTCTATACTGTCTAATTTAAAGCTGTATTAATTTCATTTTAATTTTGGTGTGGCAATTTAGATTGAAGTTTATTTCTCATTTTGTTTGTTATTTTGATCAATTTTTAATATGCCAAGTTGATATCCAACTCAGCAAGTAAGTTTAATTTATAGTTTTCTCCTATTGAATTGTTGGAGATGTAAATGTTGCTTGCAAATCAATTATCCTAAAAACTTGCTTTGTTTTATACCAATTATTTCATATAATATAGTTACTATTTAAATGAAAAGTGAAGTTTTAATGTTGTACTCATCTACCCTCTTTAACTATAATTTAAATCCTTACATAATCATTGAAATATGTTTTGCTAATTTATTTAAGTATAATCTACCAGAAATGAGTTTAATATTCAAGGTATTATGAGCATGTGTGTAATCTGTAATTTATTTTATTCTATATAATTGTCAAACTGTGCTTGTATTGATCATTATATAAATATAGGGAGACATTTTAGAAGTGTGGAAGAAAACAATCTATTCCCTTTTTAGTCTTTAAATTCTGACCTATTATATATTTTATTAAGCATTGGTTAACTGCCCATGGATGGTTTGTGCATTCCATTGTGTCAGATAGTATACTATTTTAAACAGGTATTCATTCATTTGCCATAGTCATTAATGACACAATTTATCTATATATTATAGGCCTTATGAAGGTATCATTATAATTGTTTAATTTATTGATTTATTGCTTTGCTATGTGCCTTGCAATCTTTGGAATGCCTTGAACATTTCTCATTCTTCTTCAACATAGATGTTTTCCCTACTGGGAATCTATTTCAGGCACTTCTAATGGATACGCTTATGGAAAAATATGGATAAACCATCCCAACCTGCTAACTTGTGCCACCATTTTCAGAGATATATTCTTAGCCATCATGAAGGCATATTCTCACTCTTGTGCAAAGCCACCCAGAGTATCTTAAGTGACCTCATTCATGTAAGTGATTGTAAATTATAACATGATATCCCCTTGATTAATATTGATTTATATATAAACCTGAAATGCTATCCGTAGACATCATCATGTGCCCTTCACAACCCATGCTATTGAAGTATTGGGTCTGATCATGGTATTGCAGTCTTTGTTTTGGCTGAACCATTTTGCTATCACCCATTTGGGGTGATCTTCCCACTCTAGTAGAAATGCGATCACACACATTCTTTAAATCACACATCATCAACTATTACTTGTATGTATAAGCCACTAAACATCACATGATCACTGTTTCTTATGCTTGCTCATATTGGATGAGTAGGCACTAGATAGGAATTTTATGCACAAGCCTTCTGGCATCCATTGATTACTCTGGTTGGCACAGGGTGGCACTACTGTATGGAGAGTTTTGCCTGCTTAATTTTTGTATTTATAAGGTCATAATAAAATCTATTATGTGTAAATTCATGATATTCTGATAAGAATTAAATTATAATTTATTCTTGTTTATCTGATTAAATTTATTCTATAACCTTGGTGTATTAATCTCACCAACCAAATTTCATGTACTAACCCCTCAATTATGTATTAAACCCATTATTTATATTATATTAGATATTATATATTAACCCAATATGTAGATCCATTTATGTAACTTGTCATAATGATTGTATAGACATTCTTACACACACACATATCATCATCATCATGATCATCAACCATTATCAATCCACTGCAGGATGAAGGTCTCTCCGAGTTTAATCCATCTTCTCCGATCTTTAGCTTCTCTTTTCCACAACACCCCTGCACATTTTCTTATTTCATCCATCCATCTCACATGTGGTCTCTTTCTGGGTCTTTTACAATCTCTTGGAATCCAGTTTAAAATTTCAATTGTCCATCTATTATCATTTCTTCTCTATTTGAGTTGGATAGCTGGGTTTGAAGACATGTAGATGTCTGAAAATTTCAGATTTTCCACTCAATAGATAACTTTTAGCTAAGTGCTTAGCTTTGGGTTGGTATTTTTAGATCTAGTGTCTGAACCTACCTTGACACCTCTCTGAGGAGTGCCAAAGCATGAAACCATGGTCAGGGGTTTGGGGAGGGGTTTCTGACAGAGATATTTTAAGTGCTGGCTCTGGCTAAGCATTTATCATAAAGCTTGTAGAGGAAATGGCAATCCTCACTGTTTAAAACTTACAAGCTTAAGAGATAGGGTCATGTGATCTATGAATTGATCTATGACGCTTATTTTGACTATTGTATTTAGTTGTTTAATAAATTTGTTATATCATTTATCTGTTATAGTATGTTGCTATACATTGTCTGAATCTTTAGCGTTAATTACTTGGTTTAGTTATACTATACCACTTTAATTAATTGAATCTCCTTAATTATTATCAATTAAACTGTTGTTTCTTATTGTGATTATTGGTCAATCATTTCACTATGTTGATTTTATGTATCTTTGCTGTCCCTGTTCTCATTGCCCAGACTAGAGTAATGGAAAGCTTGTTAGTATTCTCAAATGTGTTCCTCATATAGTCATAGACTTTGGAACACAGGTAAATAAGTTCGCGTTTAGTATTGTTGCAGACCTGTGTATCTCGCACATGCTAGATTGTATTTTTGCTTGGATTCAGGGTCTTGTTGAATGAATACACTATTTTGACCAGTACAGTATATACGTTTAGAACTATAGAAAAAATGTACATTTTATAAAAAAAAAACGGTGCTAGAAGACGAATTATTTAATAAAACATAATTTATTATATGGCTCACATCTAAGAAATCGATTGTAAACAATAGAGAATTTAAATCAAATGGAAGAATAAACAGAATTTTATAGTGGTTGTAAATAGTAGATTATTTCCATCTGCTAAATACATATATAAATAATCAATAATTATGTCTTAGTCTTTTGCATTAGCGTTGTAAATCATGAAAAAAAAAAACAACACAATTCTATAAGCATTACTGCTTTTATTAAATTTTTGAAACATCAGTTTGAAAAATTAATACAGATATTTATTGCACATGTTATGGAACTATTTCAATATTATTTATTAAGCTGAATAAAGTAAATGGAGTATAAAAAATGAATATCGTGGGTTAACTTCTATAAATGAGATTAATTGTAATCAAGCGTTGGTGGCCTAATGGTTAGCATAGCTGCCTTTCAAGCAGCTAGCCAGAGTTCGATTCCTTGACATATGAAAAAAAAAAGAGATTAATTGTATTACCAAATTGAATGAAGTAAATTTTTATCTTCACTAATATAAACCTGGTTTCTTCAAAAAAATGTAGCAAATATTTAAAAGTAAGTGTTAATAATATCAGTTTATACACGGAACTGCAAATTATTTGAAAACATTTTTTTTTAATTAATTACTTCCTTATTATATTGTTCTTGATACTAAATGGAAATTTTGAAAACTTCTATTTATTTATTATAATAATTATTTTTGGGTTATGTAAGCGAAGCATTCTTAATCAGATTTGGAGAAAAAATATTTATTGTGTATTTATATGTGTGTGTGCATATATGTGAATAATAGATATAAATAGCGCTGTTAAAAATAAAAAAGAATGTTGGCAATTAAGTTTAGGATATTTTTTTACCAGATAACTAGGTCATGATCGTACAATAATGAAGAATAAATAAATACTAGCTATTTAAGTCTGCAGGCTAAAAGAAAAATCAAAATACACTCAAACGTTCTCTCCTGGAAGTTGAAACAAGCTTTTGATCTTGCAGAAGGTTGCTACATATGTATATTGATTTAATAGTAGTGGTGACACTATCTGCACACAGGTCCTAAGGAAGGAAATTAAATCTAACATTGATAATAATGTGTTTAACTTAGTAAGTAAACAATTAATTAAAACCATTAATGATTATATTTTAAACTATTTACTTAACAAAAATCTCATGATATTATGGTCTCATAAATTTTTTCTTAAAAACTAATGTTTAAAACAATGTGAATTGGAAATTCTTATTAACAATATATATTACTTAACATAAAATATAATATATTATTATTTTTTCTCATGTGTCATAGCATCAGCCGGAAAGCGAACCCGCTAACCCGGGACAACTGCTTGTAAAGTGGCTATCGCTGACCTCTCGACCACCAATGCTTTACAACATAATGTATTATTTATAGTCTATATATTTATAAATTTATTTGGTATTATCAATAAAAAATAATTTAAAATAAAGTGTAAAAGCTAGAGAATTAACATGATATGCTAAAATAATTACCTTTTAAATATCTACAAAAGCAATATGTTTAAAGTTTATAACAAAATATATCAAGTAAAAATATAGAAACAAAATTAAAATAATAAAAATAAATTATATTAAAAGCTGTTATTGACTATGGTTTATTGGAGTTTTTAGGTTTAACTTGAAATAAAAGCACGGGGCATCTAGAAATTAATTAAATCAATCCCTATTTTTTATAACAAATGCTTGACTTAATTATTTTCTGGAACCTCTGTGCTTCTATTTCAAGTTAAATCTAAAATCTCCAATTGTGAAAGAAGAATTTTTTTTTTTTTTTCAAGTACAGGCAATAATAAAAAATATCTATTAATTTTATTATTATTAAACAGTATATAAATTATAACTATTAATTTTAAATTTTTAGTATTGGCTCAGTAAATGAAAATTTAAAACTATATCATACTTTACATTGATTGGACACTTATAATATATATATATATTGTAATCATATATTTAAGCCCATGAGGGTTAAAAATAAGTTATAAGAATTAATTTTTTTATTATTTTAAATAAGACTAATTTTGTCACAAGTGATTTTACTGCAATTAAGTTGCATACATATTATTTAACTGCTTTCAATTCTTAATAAAACAGTTTATTAAATATGCTTTATTAATAAATCATTTAAAAATATTACTTAGTTTGTTGATAGATGTCTAGAATTTTAATTTAGCAGAAGTATTCTCTCCTAAAGTAGTTATGTTAGATAAACTTCTATAGATGTTTACCAGTTATAATTTATTAAGTGTGTTATAATTTATTTGGCAATAAGTACATTTGAAATAATGTTTAAATAAAGAACTGATTATTTAGATAGCTTTTGATTGGAGTTTTGGATTTAATAAATTGTGCTAAATAGTTAATTATTATTATATTTAAAAGTAGGTTATTATTTCATGAAATGCATGTGTGTGTGTATGATGTTTGTGCATGTATGGAAGGCAAGACTGGAAATTAATAAAAGCATTAGTTTTTGTTTTTTTTTTTTTAAAAAAAAGACTTTATAACAGTATTTAATAATGATGATTATAATAATATTAAGAAGAACTCATATAAAATAAAGTTAATGAGTGTTTTAGATAAAGGGTATTTGAAATTAAAAAAGTGTATTTTAAGATAAAATATATTATTTTATTAAAGCTAAATATTTTTTTTAAAGATAATTATTCAACTGTCTAGAGGAACATATTTTAAAGCAGTTTCTTTAATTAGAAATGTCAAGGTCATTTGTGTTAATTAAAAGATCAAAGAAACACTAGTGTTAAATGTTCCACCTCCAATGTTTCAAATTTGATTGCATAATAGCGTGTAATATGAGAAAGAATGCAGAAAAGTACACACACACTGGTGTATAAAAGGAGAATTTTTAAAAATGATATATATAAAAATGATATGGTGTTAAACTTATAGAAAAAAAGAAAAAAAAAGAATAAAATAGTTTTAATAACAAAGTTATTACTTTTATTTGTTTTGTGTTAAGTTAATTTTAATGTCCGATGAAAACCTCGGGTTATCCTTGAGTCTATTGTTATCCTATAATGGATGTTCAGCTTTGCATCTAATAATAATTGTTAAAGAAATTGCTGAATTTATGTTATCTTCCAAAAATGCAAACTTCATACTGTTTCAAAATAAATTATAAAAAAGTTGGGATGAAAAGCTACCAGAAACCGATAAAGTATTGAATTTTTACTCATGAATTCTAAAATTTTCCATATATATATATATATTGAAACTGATATTAATTTTAACAAGTACTTAATTTATTTATTACCGCTTTACCTATTTTAACATTAAAACAAATAAGTTATATAGAATATCGTTAGTAAAAAACTGCTACAGTTTTTTTTTGTTACAAATAAAAATTTAAAGCTACATATTTCTTTTACTTTGAAACTGAAAGGTAAGTAAAAGATTAATTATTTTCAAGTTTAAACCACTTTTGAAAATGAGACAAAATATGAGAATTTCAAAATTCCTTTTAAAAATTTAACGGAGGAAAAAGTTACTAAAATTTATTTTTTCAAAACCTTGAAAAAGACTTTATTGATACTTTTTATCTTTCAGCCGAAGCCAATAAATGTTACTATTATTATTATTAATTAAGTATCCAGAATTAATCTACTTGTTGATTGCTAATTTATTTTGCCACTCAACTAAAGAAGTAGTTCAAATTTATTTTATGCTTAAAGATTAATTAATAATGCTCAAACTTATGTTGGGACTGTTTTGGCTACTTATTAATTGTTAAATCTGCTTCTGACTCTACCAATACATTATTAAGGAATGTTATTGTATTGTGGAGAATATTTTAAGGAATTCCTATCAGCCCCTATAATGAAAGACTTATATAATATGTGTTTTCCTGAAAGTTTGTGATGATGGTGTTCTAATTGTATTTTTATATTGAACTATTTCCATCATCTAATATATGTATTGAATGTCTTTAGAAAAATTTAACTTTATTTAAATATTCCAAATACATTTAACTGATAGTAATAGCACATCAAACAGGTTAATATATGCACAATATTTTGAGAGGTATTAGTCTCCCCTCTTCTTTAGGTGTTGCTGGTAACACCTGAAGAAGATAGGAGAGACACCTGAAGTAGAGGAGAGACTAATACCTCTCAAAATTGTGCATATACTAACCTGTTTGATGTGCTATTACTAACAGTTGAATGTATTTGGAATATTTAAATAAAGTTAAATTTTTCTAAAGACATTCAATACATATATTAGATTATGGAAATAGTCCAATATAAAAATACACCTTATCTAATATCTTCCAGCAAAGAAGAAAACAAAAAACGACTCCTTGCTAAAGGGATTAATTCTCATTATAAATGGGAAAAACATTATTAATTTAACCCTTTCAGTTGAAGGATGAAATGAGGGTAGCATATATAAATATGTTTCATATATTTAAAAATGTAGTTTTTTTAATATGTAATTGTAATGTTATGTTTTATGCCTATGATATTACTTTACTTCATATGGTATTAAGAGAATATTTATAATAGTATTTGCTGAACAAGGATTTGTTAAGAAACAAAATTAGTGGAAATTTTTTTTTAATGAAATACATTCAGATAAATATTTCATTTTATTAATTATTGAGAGTTCTTTGAATTGATATTTGGATGTAATATAATGAATTGTCCTGTTGAGGTAAAACAGCCTTTATATTTGGTATATGTGAACATTTACAGTGTATGAGAGTAGTGCATAAAATTTAGATAGCATATAAAATTATAATATGTAGTTTTATTATACTATCATATTTTGTGAATTCACGTACATTAATGGATTGGATGTTTTATTATACATATGAAAATGCATGTGAGTGATTATTTACGTATTATTATTGGTATTATTATAATTATGCCATTATTATTTAGTTATTTACACACTTCTTGAAATCAGCTGTTAATTCAGCAACTGGTATTGATATTTTTTCTCCTGCTATTGCATATGTTCAGCCCCTCCATGAAAGAGAGATTGTGGATCATTAATCTTTCGGCACTGCCTGCACATAGTTACCCAGGTGCCTATTCATATATTGTTTATTATTTATCTTGTGGCTATTGTAATGTTTTAATGTGTTAATGATTATTTAAGGGCATTTAAAGACATATTTATTTTAAAGGTATTCACTAGTTACTGCAATTTAATGTTAAAGCAGTTCTTGAAGTATAATATGTATATACTATTTCCTAGCTTTTTATAGATATCAATAATATTGCAATGGTATATTTATAATTTATGCAACATGCTATCTTTGTAATGTAAGAACAAATGCTTTCTTACACTGGTTTTGAGATGTAATGGATATTACTAGGTAGCTAATATCACTCTAGTGGTCTAATATAGTCATATATATGTGTTGTTTTATCTTTAATATAGAATTAGTTAGAAATATGTATTAGATAATAAGGATGAGAACTTAATAAACAATGCAAAAGTTATTATCATAATTTTGTAGCAATACTTAAAGGGAATATTTATTGTAAAATTGTATAAATACTTCATTATCTTAATTTGTTAACATACAATCATTATTATTTTAACATGTATTGTAATAAATCTCAAATATTTATTTATATTGTGAGTATTTTTGTTATTATTAAAATATGTTTCTTATATTCCTTGCCATTATTATTGCATTTATTTTTCAAAAAATCTCATAATAATAAAGTTTTATTATTCATTATTTTTAAAAGAGTACATTTCAATGGTAACATATTATTATTTACTTGGATTTACTTATGTATTTCATCTGCATTCTGGCCAATCATATGCCTCATTAATTACTATTTATTTAAGTGTATTTTTTGTAATGCTGTGGGTAGCATAAAATGTGCATTTTTTACCTGCTGCCTTTCTTCATCTGTATGCAATTAGTATAAATTAGTTTATTATATGATTATAGTTTTAGATATACTTATGTGCTGCATAAATCAAATATTTATACAGGAAGAAAATTCAAAATGCTTTAAAGAATATATTTGTATGCTATTATTTAGAATTTTAAAATATCTAAGTTATAATATGAATCTGAAGAGAAGAAGTTTCAAACCCATTATTGTAACCAAATGGTCATATTTTATTAAGATAGTTCTTATTATTATTGTCAGGATTGTACTTGTTATTTTAAGATTTATAATATGAAAGTACCTGAGATTTAAGTTTTGAAGTAAGTGCATTTGATAGATTTATTTGTAATTGGCTTCATACTGTTTGTCTGTCCTGCATTGGAAAGTTACAGTTGGGGTATTTTGGGAACCAATGGTAATCTTTTGTTGGATCTGTGTTCCACAATCATTTGATGGGTTACAATATATACACAAGTAGAAATATCTAATATATATATATATATATATATATATATCATTAGATATTTCTACTTTAAGTTAAAATGTATAGCACTTATGTATATATCATATTTAATTCTTAAAAACAGTCAATACTTAGACAATCTCTATACCAATAACAATCAACAATTTCAAACTGTTGTCAAGGCAACCTTTTTTTATCAATAAATGTGGAATTCTACCTTTATATATGATCAAATATATTTATATAGATACTAAAGTCAGGTTCCAATCTTTAATGTCTATATAAATATATTCAACCATAAATAAAGGTGGAAGTCCACCTTTATTGTTAAGAGGAGATTGCTTTGACAATAGTTTGAAATTGTTGATTGTTACTGATATTGAGATTGTCTAAGTGTTGACTGATTTTTAATTAATATTTATAAACCCATTTAGCCTTGAACATTATTATACTTATATCAAATTTAGTATGTGTACATAATAGTGTACATAAATGATTAAAAATATGAAATATTCTTATAAGTGAAATGTTTTAACATTATTACTTTGACTGGAATTTTTTTTTTTTTTTAAATGTTTACCAAAACTATATTGTAAATGAACTTCATTTAATATATATAATTTTACTTTAAATTTATTAAAAGAAAGAAAAAATATTTATAACACCCTCTCATGAGTTAACAATTAAACAAATGTTTCAACTTCAATAAAAGCATTTAATTAAGGGAAGACATCATTCTTTCTGTCTTAGAATTGCTTCAGTGTAATTCATTATTTTATTAAAACTTATATGATTTTATCTATCTATTTTAACAATTTTTGTTTAAAATTATTGTAAAAACAAAATGAAATTGATATCAAAATGTACACACCATTAAGATACACATCTGCCACAAATATACATATATTACAATCTTTTAACTAGAGAATAAGTGAGAACTTAAATGTGATTGTTAGATGCATAACATAATAGATTCCAGCATTAAATTTTAAGTTCTTATGAATAAAAGTAAATACCATTATCTATCTGAAGATAAGAATTTAAATGCCTTTATATCTCATGATTACTGATTAATCAGTTATACTACAGGTGATGTTAGGATAGAGAGATGCTCTTCATATTATATTGTTAATCTAAATAATAAAGTGACATTAAGCTGATATACATATTCATCCCAAAGAAAAAAAAGTGATTAAGGGTGAGAAAGAATGAAGCTACTGACCTGAATCAGTAATTTTAAAACCACATTGTTTTTTTATTAATTTCAGACTTTTAGATTGACAATAAACATTGAATTAAAATCGATTGTCAAATACATAACTGCATTGGTTCTAGCATTTAATTCCATGTTCTCAATGATAAAAAACAATTAGAAGCTATTCTGCAATGACAATTTAAATTCACTCCAAGCAGAGACTTTCTATTGCTTATATAATATCTATCAACATGGATATAGATATTTAGGTTTTTAAAATCTCTAGTTCACTTGAATAAAGAAAAGGTTGCTTACAAAATGCATGCATGATTGCAGCATATTATCTTTGTTTTTGCATTAGTGGAAGTATATGATATGATGGATTTAAGATGAGAAATGCACTGATAAAATCCATAAAATTTTTAAATATGTAAGAAAATGTAATCCCTTATTATATATCTTGAAAATTGCTCAATTATGCTTATAGATAGTCTTTAACCTTATTGGTACATCACATGGTTCATTTGGAGCTTCAAGTTGCTCTTAAACTGGAAATTTTTACATTGTTATAGTGAATTTACAGTCATTTTAAAGCTTAAAATGTACCATAAGATGATGCCATCTCTAGAATTATTTTACAAGTAAAAAAATCAATAATATTTAAATTTAAAGCTATAACAATGGTAGAAGTCAGACTTCCCAAGGTGCTAACTGGTTGTTTCTCATTTTCAACAAAAGGGAGTACTTGTCAATGATTTTGTCAAGTCTAAGTTCTTTGTTTTGATTTTCAAAATGAAAATGTATATGTTACAGTATTTTTTTATTTATAATTTTTTTACATATTATAAATTATTTTGATAAAATATGCTGAAAATACAATAATTTTAAAAGAATAGTTAAGATTTTAGTAAAAATTATTTACTTTTACATGAACATAAATTGAGAAATAAATCAATGCTGCATTTTCTAATAGGTTACAAATGTTCATTTTAGGTTTTTTGCTATAGATTGTTTTTATAATTATAAATAGAAATTTATTTTTGAAAAAACTTTCATTCACTTTCATAATCTGACAAATTATTAATTTGTTTTTTACAAATGAAACTAAAATCAATATAATATTAAAAGATGAATATATTTTACCACTGATTCTGTAATTGACCAATCAAAAGCTTAGAACTTTAATTCACTAGGCCAAAGAAATTTTTACAATCTAAAGGTTAATATAATTTTTTAAAAAAATAATAAAAGTATCATTTATAACAGTTATATATATATATACATAAAAAGCCTTTTTCAGTACATAATTTTATGTTATTGTCAAATGTTGAAAATATATGTTAATCACTATCTATTATGTTGTGAAAAAAACTTTTTATGTATTACTTATGTTTTTGAGAATAACCATATTTAATAAAATAAAACTGAAGTAAATATAAATTTATTGACATTTTGATAAGATAATACTTATTCTCAACTGAGTGAAAATAAAATATAGTAATAATCACATGGTTGTAAGAGATCAAATTGTATCATGTGGTTTTGTACAATGTTGTTGTTGAATAGTTTTATTTATATTTTGCAGTATTTGTTATATTCATTTGTTTAAGAAACTCTTCTACATAATTGGTAATATTATAGTTTCATCACATTTATTAATACAATTTGTTTTTGTAAACATTTTTATAGCTTCTCTAAATACTCTTTGGTCACAGTCATTGCATGTGGAAATGATTTTAATAATTAAGAAATCTGTGCGATGGCCAGTATCTAAAGCATGCAAGTGTTGAAGGTGTTGAAAATATTTTAATGCATTAATGTGCTTATCTTTTCTAGCACTTATATGTCGAGTGCTCATTCTTATGTATGTAGCTGTCATATGACTTCATAAAATTTCATAGAATCCTTCAGCTTCTAGAGAGAATACATCTTGCTTTTCAATTATACTGTGCTTTCTTTTATATATATATATATATATATATATATATATATATATATATATATATATATATATATATATGGAAAACCCCGATATCTACCATTCCCGGTTAACCCAGCCTTTAATATAAAGCCATAAGGTGGGGGAATAAGGGGGAAAAAGGGGGGAAAAGGGAAAGGGGGGGGAAAAGGAAAAAAAAAAAGGAAAAAAAGGGGAAGGAAGGAAAGGGAAGGAAAGGAGGGGGGGGGAGGGAGGAGAGGAAGGGGGGGGGGGGGGGGGGGAAGGGGGGGGAAAGAGGGGGGGAGGGGGGGAGAAGGGGGGGGGGGGGGGGGGAAAGAGGGGG
This sequence comes from Epiperipatus broadwayi, assembly GCA_028023455.1. Classification (NCBI taxonomy): domain Eukaryota; kingdom Metazoa; phylum Onychophora; class Udeonychophora; order Euonychophora; family Peripatidae; genus Epiperipatus; species Epiperipatus broadwayi. The sequence goes on along the minus strand of JAQFVV010006266.1, from coordinate 3,428,924 downwards.
AGGGGGAGGGAAGAAGAAAAGAGAAAAAAAAAAAAAAAAAAAAAAAAAAAAAAGGAAGGAAAAAAAAAAAGGGGAAAAAAAAAAAAAAAAAAAAAATGATAATAATATTAAGACGGAAGAAAATTAAAGTTCGTGTAACAAAGTTCTCTTTTTCTTCTCCAGCTTGGCTTGTAACGTAGGCGCATTTTTGAAAGTTATTTGTAAGGCATAGTAAATTTTGAGATTGGAAGTTGGAAATTCTGAAGTATATGAAACATGATCAAACAGCGCACGAGGATCCATATTGGCAGGCAGAGACAGCTCCTGGCAATTAGCCCATGAACATGGCGATTCACTGGTAAACTTCTTAATAAGATATTTGAATTATTATTAACTGCTGTGTTGTCTCGAGACTACCTCTCTCAAACACGACCAAAGTTAGAATGTCCGTTTTTTCTAGAATTTGCCACTGCTGACCTTTCCGACTTGTTTTTGTTTTAGGCTCCGCCTACTTTCTCTAGCCTCTAACGATGCAGCTTGACCAACAATCAATTATTTGTTTTTAGCAATCTTTTAATTTAATATCCTATTTTTAAATTGACATAATAATTACATATAAAATTCCTTACTAATTTTGACTACAACTTAATTGCTCTGAACATTTGTGCAATTAGATTTTAATTAAAAACACTGATCAAAGGAATGTGATTTTTGATCAGTATTTTTAAACGACTCTATACAATTTTAAAACTAAAATTTAAAACAAATACGCCCGCACTGAAACTTTAAATTAAATGATATAAATCCGCAAACCACGCACACACAAATATTATTTCATGGTCTGCGACATTTATATACGGCATCTTTACACATTGACTAATAAACTATAAAATATATAACTAATTTTTATTATAACTTAAAATAGACAAAATCTCACTGCGGGCGAACAGTGGTTTGAATTACCGTACATAAAAACACCTGAAACGAAGATCGGTTCTCCGATCTGTCTGTTTCAATATATATATATATATATTCTAATAGAAGTATTTGCTGCTTTTCTTTTTTTTCCTTCATCACGTGCTCTCTATGTTTTGGATACTGGTTCTCACATAGATGTTTCAAAGTTTTAAATCATATTCACATATAATAACCATGAATAAACAGTATTTAGAGAAACTATAGAAATTTAAAAAAAAAACAAAAAAATAAATTACATTAATAAATGTGATGAAACAAAATTACCAATTATTTTATGGAATTTCTTAATGCAGATGAATATAAAATATACTGCCAATTCCAAATCAAACTATTCACGACCACGTGATACAATTCTGTTTACTACAGCCATGTGATTATTACTATATTTTTTTTTGGCCGAGTTGGGGAGAAGTATTATCAAAACAGGTAAATTTATTTTAGTTTATTTTGTTAAACACGGTTATTGTCGAAAACATCGTTCATAAAACATTTTTTTACAGTGAAAACATTCATTTCAATATATATATTATAGCTGTTATATATGATATTTTTGTTCTATTTTATAATTTATATGAAAACAGCATAATGCATTTTCCTTATTGCCATTTATGACTACTTCAATACAAAGATTACTAATATCAATATGCATTTTCATACTTCTTTTATAGATTTCGCAATAATGTTTATTTAAATAAAATTTAGATGTAAGAAGCTACTACAGTTTTTATGTGGTGTGATTTAGTAATAATATGAGTTTTTTGTTTTGTTTTGGTTAAAAACAAAATTAGACTGATCAACCCCTTTGAAAAAAAAAAAATTCTTTTAAAATACCAATTATAATTTAAAATTGGAAATAAATAAGTAGCTTTTTATTTTAGTGTTAGTTTTTTTTTTTTTAAGAAGTGATTTTTTGTTCTTTTTTTTTTTTTTTATTAACTGTTGAAACATTTTGTGTCATGGATTATAATTCATCTTCATTGTAATTTCTAAATTTAGCTTTTATTTAAAGATTATTAAATGTTGTTTTTTTTTTTTCAAATGTCATAGCATCTGCCGGAAGGCGAACCCACAACCGTCTGCAACCAACTACTTGCTTGCAAAGCAGCTGCGATGACCTCTAGGCTAACAACGCTTGACTAGATTATTAAATGTTTTTTCAGTAAAATAATACAAGATCTAAATACATAAACTGATTTTGAAAAACTCACTTGTCTATTTGAATGGGTTTCTTTCTCTCTCTCTCTCTTTTTTTTTTGTAATAAGAGCAGATATGACTTAAACATGAGGAAAAAGAAGATTCAGTCCAATATTTAACAAGAAATAAGAGTTAAAAAGTTTACAAGTATGGCTGAATATTGAAATAGTCTGATTTAATAGAACAATAACTCAAAACACTTCTGCTAAAACAAAAACATATGTCTATCCTCACGCTTTTACTTCCAGTACTTAAGATTTGCCCATATATAAGCATTTGGGTTGGATAGAATAAGTGGATTCATTTTATTCTTTCCTAAATACTATATCTTGTGTTGGAAGTCAAAGTATTCATTTATTATTAATACTCGTAAAAAAGCGTATGCACAATAGCTTGACATGCTGATCTTTAATGTATTAAAACAAAAACATTAAAGTATTTCATTTTGAAAAAGCTTATAATTTTTTTCAGTTAGACCGATTTAGCAAGTTATTTATTTATGGAGTAGTAGATGGATAATATTTTTCAGTTCCCAGTAACCTGGTGAGTAATGATTTTTTAATAGTTCAACTATTATTCTATCTGATGAAACAAAAACGTTTTAATTATGACAAGGTTTCCACGGGCGACTAAATAATTGAATCAAAAAAGTTAAAATTCTGTAATAAATAGATAGATTATCAGAAGCCAATTAATCAGTTATACTGTTTGTAAATTTATGTTTTAGTGACCTGTAACATGATTAGTGTTTATTTTTTGGAAATCAAATTTTCATAATTTAAAAGACAAACTATTAAATTTTTAAACTTTATTTACGAACAGAAAACGGTGTGACTTCTGAATGTAATTTTAATATATTTTATAAACCATTTTGATTAATTATGTTTGCTGCCAATACTTATTTATGAGCAGAGAATATTGTGAAAACTGCTAACATGCTTTAAAATGGATATTTGAACAATCATTTTTTGAATTATGTTTATTTATATAATTCCAACCCGGAAACATCAATTTGATTGTAAAATTTACATAGTTTATTTATAAATATGTCATCAGCATTATCGTCATTTTTAATCATTATATATTCACTGCAGTATAATGGTTCCTTCAAATTCAATCCAGTTTCTTTGATCTCTAGTCTCTCTTCTTCACATAATCCCAGCACATTTCCATATTCCATTTCCATCTTCCATGCGGTCTTTTTCTAGGTGGTTTACAATTTTTTGGAATCCAGATTAAGATTTGAATTATCCATCTATTATTATCTCTCTAAAAATACATCCACTCTAACTCCATTTCAGTCGCTTAATTCTTTTAATGATGTCAGTAACACACATGATGTCAGTAACACACGTTTCTTCTATCACCCATGTATTTTGTTTTTGATCTTTTCTTGTTATTCCTAACATACATCCCTCATACTGTGCTGAGCAGTCTAAATTCTCTCTATTGCTCTTCTGTTATGTGCCCAAATATCATATCCATAAATAAGAACAGGTAAAACACATTTGTTAAAAACTTTTTTTACAAACACATAGGCATATTTTCTCTAAATATTTTTTTTTTTCAAAAACACTCCATCAAGTTTAAGTCTATGATTAATTTCATCCATGTATTTCCATCTGCAGCATTAATTGCACCAAAGTATTTGTAATTGTTAATTTTTTAGCTCATCATTATCAATCATTATTTTTCCTTTTTTTTTGTTGAGAAAATCCAATGTTCATTAGTCTTTTTAACATTTATCTTTAGTCCAACTTTCTTACTGCCATCTGATAACTCATGCAAATATTTATTGAAGCATTGAAGCATTATTTACAAAAACAATTACATCATCTGAAAAATCTACATGACTTAAATAATCTCTATTTACTTTTACACCCATAGTTTAGTAAATATCCTTATTTTTCTCCTTTTACTTTCTTTGCATTTCTTCATATATTCATATATATTGCTTACAATAACTCCCTTCATATACAGTTTTAATGCAATTATTTTTTTAATGATTTCTTTATTTTCATGACAGTTTTGACTGTCCTGCAGTCTAGATCAGAGTGATTTTAATCTTGTCTATTTTTATTTTATTTTAAAAAGTAGATAAGATTAAGATCACTCTGATGAAGACTGCAGAACAGTCAAAACTGTCAGGAAAATAAAGATTTCATTAAAAATAATTTTGCATTAAAGTTTATATGAGGGGAGTTATTGTAAGCAATATATATATATATATGTGTGTGCTTAATAAATAGTTAATATTTGATTTTATAGATCTTTACAATTTAAATAATTATCCTCAAATATTCAGAAACCCAATTTAATGGGGGAAAAATATTTTTATTGAGATTTATTACTTGATTTAATGTCTGTATGATTTAGTGCAGTGATAGAATGTTGAATTCTGGAGAGTGAAGTTCCAGGTCATTGCAGTTTTATTATTTTCAGCACTAAATGTCAAACAAATTCAGAGCGATAGAGTCATTTAAAGTTTTATATCCAATCAATAAAATCTATATCAATAATGCATACTAAACACACAGTTACAGAACAAAAATAAACTAAATTCTAAAAAGGAGGGTTCAAAATATTAAAAACTAGATTCAAAATATTAAAAACTATAATAAAATATATAAGAAAAACCACTTATGGTGCTATTAAAATGGCTTATCTTCAGAAAATATTAGCAAGAAATAAAACAATTATTAACAAGAAAAAAAACCCAATCACTACAATATAAGATTATTATTATTGTTATTGTTGTTGTTGTTGTTATTATTATTATTATTATTATTATTATTATTATTATTATTATTATTATTATTATTATTATTATTATTATTATTATTATTATTATTATTATTATTATTATTATTATTATTATTATTATTATTATTATTATTATTTTTGTCATTGTTATTATTATTGTTATTATTACAATTATGTTAACATCTATTTCTAACTCTAGACAATCATGTGAAAAGCATTTGCTCAGAATGACTCATCTATCTTCTTTTTAAACACTGTCAGAGGCAGATTTGCTATTGTGACGATAAAATCTTTACCATTTCTTTTTCACTATCAACTTTCTAACATTATTTATTTTTCTATGAAATAAATTCCATTGTGCTATAATCAAAGTAGGAAAATTTTAATATGATATTTATTTATTTATTTATTTATTTATTTTAACTTTCAATAGAACTTACAAAAGTCATCACTCGAATTATATATCCAAAGTACTAATCCTTTTTTATCCATATTTCTCAACTTTCACATCTATAAAGATTCCTAAAACATCATAGCTTGGAAATATTTGATCCACGTTTTGTTTTTTTTTTTTACTGTATTTCTATTCAGTGTTAATGAATGAACCCAAAAAAATAAAATAAAAAGTCATAAATATTTTTGTCTTATATAATCATATTTTTTTAATTCTGCACTTCAAATTTTTTTAATGAAACAATTGAGGGTTTCTGTATTTTTTTTTAGCTATTTGTGCAGAATAGTGTTATTAATGTAACTGGGTATATTCAATATACATACAGAAGATACAGAGTTAAAATGTACTTGCTTTTTAAATAACAAGCTGCTTTTGTTAATTGTAAATCATTTTAACTCCAACATTGAGTCAATATATAAAAATAAATAATGAAATGAATTGGTACACCCATGATCAACTAAATCAAAAATTTAATGTTTAATGAAATATTTACACATTTTTTTCTTGCTATTTCCCAACCTTTTCTATTATTCACTATATATAAACATATTTAATAGATCTCTTTCAATGTAAACTTAAAAATCAGTGTTGAATAATTTTCATAGCAGTTATCTCTCTTCACTAGTGCTGTTAAACAGTGGTGTTAAAAATGCAAGGATACTCTAACCCAGCCAAAAGATAGAAACTTTAAGAAAATAAGATTGACAGTCTTATTTCTGAATTCAAATATTATTATTATTATTATTATTATTATTATTATTATTATTATTATTATTATTATTATTATTATTATTATTATTATTATTATTATTATTATTATTATTATTATTATTATTATTATTATTATTATTATTATTATTATTATTATTATTATTATTATTATTATTATTATTATTATTATTATTATTATTATTATTATTATTATTATTATTATTATTATTATTATTATTATTATTATTATTATTATTATTATTATTATTATTATTATTATTATTATTATTATTATTATTATTATTATTATTATTATTATTATTATTATTATTATTATTATTATTATTATTATTATTATTATTATTATTATTATGTTTCAAAGGATAAACTTTATTAGTGTTCTAAAAGGTTACACAAGTTACATTTGACAACATATTTCTTATATATAAATTGTTTTCACAAAACTGCATATGTACAATGATTTGATCAGTACCTGTATGCTTTATCAAACTAGAAGTATCCAAAGATCGGAAAAAAACAGTTCAATAAAGTCAATGATATTCACTCAATCATACGATTATATTCAATTAGATATACTTCAATTAAACTAAAGCAGGAATGCGTCTAGTTTGTGTCAGTTGACTTTAGAACTGGCACAAGGATCCATGTTAAATATAGTTTTTTTTGTGTGCTTTTATATAAGTTCTTGTATATTCCAGGTGTCAATGTACTTAGTTTGTTCTGTAATCTTCCTGTCTCTTTCACGTATGGTTTTCAGCTTATTTCTGAACGTGTTTGGATGTCTTCTGGGATTATGATTGTATATGAAATTACACCTTGTACACCATAAGGCATAGAGTAAAAATGTGCAGATTCTTATTTCAGCAAAGACACCCCTTTTAAAAGAGTCAAAAAGGGTTATCATATTGATTTTTTTATCTTTGAGTGAAGTGCTAATGATTTCACGAATGTTTTCTAGACTTGAGCATGAGAAGAAAAGGTGGTTTTGTGTCTCCGAGTCCCTATGGCAAAGATTACATATATCATCTATATCTTTATAGTTTCTTTGATATCTCAAAAAGTATTGTGTAGGAAGCGAGTCCAGATTTATCTTTAGGAGAAAGTCAAAATATTTTGGTTCAAGTGACCATAGTTTGAATTTGCGACATAATTGTTTATTATTAATATGAAGTGGTGTTTGTACATCATCTTGATTTGGATGTAGAAGTTGATAAACTTCCCAATATTTATATTTGGCTTGTGGTGGTTTAAAGTTAAGAGTGTGGATTGTTAATAATGGTGTAAGTAGTGTGTTCAGATATCCTTGAAGAGGAGGTGGTCTATCTGTAGGAGTAATCTTGGCAGAAATTTCTAAATATGGGAATTTTTTTGCACATGTAGATATTATGTTCAATGTTTTTTGTATTCTGAAGACATGTATTGAGTGAAGGCCAAGGCCATTTTGTGAAAGGGGTTTTCTTAGGCGTTTTATTGATATTGAGATAATCTTTTTTCCCCAGAATAATTTCCTGCATAAGGAGTCTATCTTATTTGTAAATGCTTTGGTATAAATGATTGTTGGAGTAAAATAAGAGATTTTTGTGATCACTAACATGTTAAGCAAGGCCATTTTTGTATATAGAGAGATAGGCTTTGGAGAGTGAATTGACAGTTTTTTCCACTTTCTCTATCAAATTTTTCTGTATGAGCGATCTCATAGGTGAATGTCGTAAATAAAAATTGAACCCAAGGAATGCGCTTGGTCTACCTTTGAAAACTTTAGTAATGCTATTACCGGTGAAGATCTGCCATGCACATGATTTCTCCATATTAAATGTTAGCTTATATTCTTTTGTGAAATTATTAAGTATCTTAAGAAGTTTGGGAATTTGTTTTTGGGATGATAGAAATATTGCTATATCATCCATATATGCGATACATGAGATGTTGTCATTGATTGTAGGCACGTAGACTCCTGAAAATGAATTTTCTATTATTTTTATAAGAGGGTTGATATAGGCAGTGAACAATAAGGCACTGAGAGGTGAGCCCTGAGGGATGGACTGATGTGGCACTATTGGTGGTGAAGTTTTCCCATTTAGGGAAACATAAATCTCACGGTTTAAAAGCAAGTTAGCAAGCAAGTTTAGATAGGTGTTTGGAACTGAGTATTTCTGCAGAGTTTTAAGAAGAGTACTGATGGAAATCATGTCAAAAGCAGCTTCAATATCCAGTTGAATAACAACTGGACTGTATTTTTATTATCTCTAACAGTTTCTATAGTTGACTTGAATAGAAAGGCTGCCTGTCCTGTTGAGGATTCTTTTTTGGCAAATTGCATTTTTGATAGGTTTGGCAAAATGAATGGCTCTATTTTATCTTTTATCACTGATTCTATTATCTTTATGCCAAGGGAGCACATTGAAATTGGACGTAGGTTAGTGGTGTTTGAGATTAATTGTTTCTTTTTCATGAATGGCACAAGCATAATTTGATTTAAGCCCTGTATTTTATAGATGTCTTTAGTGAGGTAGGAGACTAGGTTAAGCATATATTGTGCAGTGATTTTATCAATATGTTTGTATACGAACTTGGGAATTCCATCTATGCCAGGATGACATGAATCTGGCATCGCTTCTATTTTTTAATGAAATCTTTTAAAGAAATTTTAAATTCATTTTCTGATCTATCTTGTGAAAAGGCCATTAGACTTGGTGAGGATACCCTCTGGAATTTTTCTCTATACAATATGTAAAGCTGCTCCAACATAAAATCTCCATAGACAATTTCAGTTTGAACTTTAATAGCTGCTGGGACTCGCACCTGGGAGGGATGGCCTAGCGCCCATCTAATGAAGTTTCTGGTATACATGTGTGGCTTATTTAAATATAACCTTTTCTTTTTAATGGAGATATATTCTTTAAGCTGGTTTGTTAACTCTTGATATGTCTTCTTTAAAGCAATCAGACAGGGACGATCAAGATTTGATTGAGAAGTGCCAATAATTTTTTTTATGGGTTTCATCCATAAGCTTTAGTAGTTTTGTTGGGGAATTATTATTATTATTATTATTATTATTATTATTATTATTATTATTATTATTATTATTATTATTATTATTATTATTATTATTATTATTATTATTATTATTATTATTATTATTATTATTATTATTATTATTATTATTATTATTATTATTATTATTATTATTATTATTATTATTATTATTATTATTATTATTTTTGTCATTGTTATTATTATTGTTATTATTACAATTATGTTAACATCTATTTCTAACTCTAGACAATCATGTGAAAAGCATTTGCTCAGAATGACTCATCTATCTTCTTTTTAAACACTGTCAGAGGCAGATTTGCTATTGTTGAATTTAAAACAATTTAATCCATACACCAATTTTAATGATCACACATTGGATTATATTCTCAGTAATTTTCCTACAATTGAATGTTTAACTACTTCTTCTCTTCCTTTTTCCATTGACTTGCATCATCCTCCCTTAGAATTTTATATTAATATTAAATTTAATAGACTCTGTCCCTTTAAAACTATGAAAAGAAACTACAGAAAAGGAAATTATTTGGGTCTTTGTTTACAATTATCCAATTTTAACTGGAAAAATTTATATTCTTCATCTGATGTAGATTTTTGTATGAGATTTTTTGAACAATCATTTTGTGAACTAATTGACAAATACATTCCTAAGAAAATTTTTTTAACTAAACGTTTTCCTCGCTGGTTTTCAGTTTCTCTTAAAGAAATTATTAAAAGGAAATCATTTCATCATCGTAAATATTGGAAAACTAAGAACTTAAATTATTATAACAATTTTATTAATTATAGAAGATTGTCAAAGGTTATATATCATAGAGATTTTCAAAAATTTATACAAAATACTGAAAGTCATATTTCTGATAATCCCTTGCAATTTTGGTCTCTAGTTAAGGATTTAGGTATTACAAAAAAAAAAATTACAGAATAATAATTCTAATCTAGTTGCTGATGATTTTTCTCATTATTTCTCAGAGCTTTTTAAACAATCTAATTCTTTTACTGATTTGACTGAAAATAATGATCTAGTTGAAGAAAGAATAACATTGGATTCATTTATTGAATCTGATGTTATTTTTGCTATTGGGCAGCTTAAATTACATTCTAGTGTGGGCCTTGACAATATTCCAGCTTTCATTTATAAAGGATGTGCTGAATACATTGCTTCTCCTCTTTTGCATATTTTTAATTGCTCTTTAGCAAATGGTACTTTTCCTACATCCCTTAAAATTGCTAAAGTTGTTCCTATTTTTAAGAAAGGATCTAGAGATTTGGTAAGTGACTATAGGCCTATTTCAATTCTACACACTGTTGCTCGAATTTTTGAAAGATGTTTGTATAATAAAATTATCTTGGATGTCTCTAAGGTTTTGGCACCAGAGCAGCATGGATTTTTGCCTAATAGGTCCATTGAAACAAATTTGCTAACTATTTTTGATCACATTTCAAATTCAATTGAGAATCAATCTAGGTTAGATGTTGTTTATTTTGATATGTCCAAGGCTTTTGATAGAGTTAATCATAAAATTCTTCTTCAGAAGCTTTGTAGGTTAGGTTTTTCTAAATTATTAATTAATTGGTTTGACTCTTTTCTTAGGGATAGAATGTCTTGTGTGAGGTTTAATGGTAAATTGTCATTACCTTATTATTGCTTCACTGGGGTGCCTCAAGGCAGTGTTCTTGCACCTTTATTATTTAATGTATACATTGATGACCTAAAAACATGCATTAAATTTTCACATCTTCTATGTTATGCAGATGATTGCAAAATTTTTCGGCATATTTATTCTATTAATGACTTTTTTACTTCAAAGTGATGTAGATAATTTCTTGAATTGGTGTGAATATAATTATATAGATATAAATATGGATAAGTGCTCCATTGTCTCTTACTCTAGAAAATCTGAAGTCTTAAGGTTTTCCTATTATATTGGGGACTCTAAAATTATAACAAATGATCATCAAAGAGATCTCGGAATAATATTTTCCAATAATGGATCTTTTCGTAATCACATTAATTTTATGGTGAATAAATCTCTTAAAATTGTAGGAGCTATTTACAGATATGGAAAAGCATTTAATAAATTTACAAAGATTAAACTTTTTATATCCTTAGTTCTTCCCATCTTGGAGTATGGTTCAATTATATGGAATCCTCATAACAGGACAGATATCATAAGAATTCAGTCTGTTTTTGACAAATTTGCAAAATTAAATAGTTTAAGTAATGAACACTATATTGATTTACTACTGAGACGAAAAACAAGAGATCTCAAACTTCTTCATAAATTCATCTCCCAGAATATTTCTGTATCTAATTTGCTTTCTAACTTAGGTACTAAAAAAAAAAATTATAATACTCATACTCATAATGTTTTTGAACTGAAAAATTGTAAATCTGATGTATTAAGATTTTCCCCTTTATTTCGTTTACCTAGAACTTATAACAAAGATTTTGGTAATGATGATGTTTTTAATTTGGATTTTAAACAATTCACTAAAGTCCTCATAAAAAAATATTTTCCTTAATTTCATTTGATATATTGCCTTTTTATTTATTTGTGCATTTTATTGATTTTCTATTTTATTGGTATTATTTATTTTATTATTATTATTATTATTTTTTAATGCTTATTTAGATTTGTATTATTGTGCAATCTATAATTGGCTAAATGCTGTTGATATGTACATTAAATAAATAAAGAATTGAATTGAATTATTATTATTATTATTATTATTATTATTATTATTATTATTATTATTATTATTATTATTATTATTATTATTATTATTATTATTATTATTATTATTATTATTATTATTATTATTATTATTATTATTATTATTATTATTATTATTATTATTATTATTATTATTATTATTATTATTATTATTATTATTATTATTATTATTATTATTATTATTATTATTATTATTATTATTATTATTATTATTATTATTATTATTATTATTATTATTATTATTATTATTATTATTATTATTATTATTATTATTATTATTATTATTATTATTATTATTATTATTATTATTATTATTATTATTATTATTATTATTATTATTATTATTATTATTATTATTATTATTATTATTATTATTATTATTATTATTATTATTATTATTATTATTATTATTATTATTATTATTATTATTATTATATGAGCTGTATCTAGAAGTAAAAGTGTGAATATATAAAACATTCACTTTAAATTTATTTTTTATTTTAATATTTTTATTAGCACTTTTAAAATTTAAATTTACTTTGTGCCAATATTTGACTATGTTAAATTAAATAATACTCAATAAATATTTCAAGTGCAAAGTTTAGATTGTAACTATATAGAAGATAATTATTCTTTCTTATTAATTCTGTTAAACAATGGTGTTAAAACTTCAAGAATACTCTCATCCAGCCAAACTTTATATATTAGGAAAAAAATTAGGTCTATGATTGGCCAAAATACAACATCAGTTAACTTTTTGATATAAATAAACATTCGAACAATTGTACATAAGGCAGAGGTGAGTAATATTTTTCTGCTAAGGGCCATTTGGATATTTATAATAACATTTTTGGGCCATACAAAATTATGGACATAAAAAGTAAACCTGATATACTTGATTAAATATTTAATTAACTTACCCCCAATCATTAAAAATGGGCAACCTTTTTACTGGCAGGTCAATTTTAACTTTCCTTTTTTAAACAAGGGTCATATTTTTTTGTAAATTAAATAAATTTATATCATTATTATTAGTAACTGTACCACATTTAATGACAATTTTTCCAATTTACCTGGTAACTATTCTTTATGGCATGTTTGTATTCTCAGATTTTTTTTTTATGTTCTGTCATATTAATTAATTCTACAGCAGCTAGAATGCAGTCTTTTATAATTTTCCATTTGGAAAGTGATTTATATTTTTTTTTAAAAAAAATAATGTAACCTGTTTTTACAGAATTTAGTGGCTTGTTTGTATTTTTTATGAAACATGTCAGTCACTTAATGAAGCTTTCTATTTTAATATTTCTTTTTCCCCCAAACAATTTTGCTGAAATCAGAATGTTTTAATAAAAAAATATTTCTTAATATTGTGTTTTTTATTAATTGAAATATTTTCCTGATATATCAGGAAAATTGATTTACTATTTCTTTCTGTAAAATAAAAAAAAAGCATTGGAATACACTATTTTCTGTTTCAAGTTTATTTTATCTTACTCAATGTAGCAGTATTAATAAAAAAAAACTAAATGCAAAATAATAATAACAATAATAAAATGAAGTAAAATTCAAGTTTTATTTTTGATAGTATATGTTTAATGCCTTCAATGTCATAAATTAAATCCATAGTTGTCAAGCATTGGTGGCCAGGTGGTCAGCACAGTCGCCTTACAAGCTGGGTTTGTGGGTTCACTTCCCTGCCGATGCTTTGACACATGAAAAAAAAATCCATAGTTAGATAGATCATATATTATAATAATTTGTTGGAATATTGCATCTCTAATAAAATGAATTAGAACTATTATAAAGATTGGAGAGAGAAAAAAATATAGTTGAGAAAACAAATATTTTATTTTACTTAACTATTAATTCAGCATCTGCACTACACAAATGTTTAAATAGAAGTTTTATGAAAGGCAGTTTTATATGTATTTTTGAATATGTTGATGTCCACCACCCTTGCCATAAAAGTTTGCAATTTCATTTTATTTCCAGAGAGTTGAAAAAATTACTCTAAGATCAAGTGAGTCTGTTAATGGAAAGAATAAATGTCCAAAGGTTTTCCAAGCATTAAACCTTACAGTCATTCCATTGGTAATCCAAATTTTTTTTAAAAAAATAAAAAATCCTATCTTAAAAGAAAAATAAACTTGTAAAGCTAAATATACATTCTAAACATAATACTGTACCAAACAGTCTACCAGGTTTGTAAGTTAAAAATCTGAGTTCTAGACATCTAAACAGATGTTAAAATTTCTGTTTTAGAAAAAGAAATTTATCACCATACTCAAATTTTGCCTTTAGAAAAAACAGAAGAATTATGCTGGAGATTAAAAAGAACACTCTTGAAACATTGAAAACAAATTAAACATATCATATGATGACATGAAAGCTACTAACTCTCTTCACATAGACAAATCTATAACCATTCTTCCTAGTTTCAATAGCTATAACTGATTATGGTAACAAAATATGAGAGCTCTTCATAGCAGACCAATACTAAAAAGTGGCAAAACATTTTATACCACTTATAGAAATAAAGTTATTCAGAAAACAATACATTTACTTTACTGATGCAGAAAAAGTAATTTTATTTCAGGAAAGACCCTCATCTTTATGGTTTAACTAAAATTCATAAGAACCTTGCTCCCTTAAAACTTACTATTGGTTCAAATATACCTTGCCAACCTGTCAACATTTATTTCAAAAGTGTTAATTCTTTAATACACAAGACATAGTTCTTTGTCAGAGATTCTAAACAATTTGTGGAATTAATCAAGAACATGAAAATTAAAATAAATGACATATTACTACACATTAATGTACAAAGTTTATTCATGAATACACGTTATGATGAACCATCATCTGTTATAAGAAAAAGATTAAATCACTAAACATCACATGATCACTATCTCATACTAGCACATAATTGTTATTAAACAATTCAAAACAAAGCAAAACTCTCCATACAGTAGTGCCATCTTGTACTAACAAGAGCAATTAATGGATTGAAAATATTAGTGTGTTTTCAATTTCATTCTTATAGTTTTGTAGTTAAGTAGAGTTAAAAGATGGCTGCTGGAGGGTTTCAATAGATCCTAAGATCTAGGTGCAGTGCTCTCAGATCCAAGGCTCCTCACTGACGAAGGTCACAAGCCAGAAACTAGTCTGGGATATTGGATGAGTAGGCACTAAATAGGGATTTTATGCACAAGCCTTCTGGAATCCATTGATTGCTCTTGTTAGCACAAGATGGCACTACTGTATGGAGAGTTTTTCTTTGTTTTGAATTTGTATAAAAATATTAAATGATGATAATAACTTATAAACCAGGTCACATCTTTCTATTGTTAGTAAAATTGATCTATTAATACTCTGCATGACAGCAACATACTTTCAGTACAATATTGAAATCTTGAAACAAAATTAAATCATGGCTATGGGCTCACCATTATTATCCTTGATCAGGAACATCTATTAGAAAAAACTTCAAACCATAGCCATAAACAATACTTTATAACCATCTAAAGTCTAACTTCATTATATGAATGAAGCATTATTACAAACATTCTGGATGCATATTAATATATTTCTTTCCATTGAATTCATAATATAATTAAAATAAGAAATGATATTTTTAGGTGTTCTTTTGACAAGATTCCCCATAGCAAAATCAAAAATATAGTTTATGGAAAATTTACACAAACAGGAAAATACTTAATACTTGCACTCAACTGTAGAAAAACATTAATCATGAAGATTCTATCACTATGGAACAAAATAAAAAAAACTTTGTTAAAGCAGAGATTTGGAAAAATATCAGATATATATAAAACAAACTCTCATGAAAAAACTTATTAGTCCTCTATCATTAAATAAAACATTAAATAGACAACAAAAAAATCATCAAAATGAAAAATGATCACTGGTATTATAGTGGAATCCATTCATACTAGGGATAGAAGACAAACTAAAGTAAATCTACAATTAATAAAACACCAGAACAGCTCCTCAAAAGCCATAGCTTATTAGGAGACACCCTAATCTGTGCAAAACCTAAATTTGAATTGCTGAAAGACAAAATTTGCATCTACAAAATATCATGTGAATGTGGATGGTTACATACTACTAAAATCAGTTGCCCTATTGAAAATCAACTGAAAGAACACAAACTGATGATTAGAAAAATAGCAGATGTTTCTAAAATAACAGATCATGGATATATTGAATATTTTATGTTCTACTGGGCATAGATAAAAACATTAGACAGATAAAACAAATGCAAAGAATTTGTTCATATAGCAAGTATCTCATTAACTTTACCTAGTTGATTAGAATGTAACCTTAAATTTAATATTCATGACTCTAAATAGCCAGGTTTGATTTCCATACTAGTAATTTCACTGATCAAACCAACAACAAGTGAAGAAGAGGGAAGTGGACTGCCATTCAAAATGCAGAGTTATATACTAGCCTGTTGCTATTAGTAACAATTGAATATATTTAAAAATTTAAATAGTTTGAATTTTTCTAAATATTTAACAATTAATATTAGATGGTAGAAGTAGTATAATAAATCATTATCTAAATATATTATTTTTATTTTCTCTGTTGCCTGATTTGGTGAATGTATGTTTGTTCATAAGGCTGTCATGTGATATGAATGTATGTTTGTTTGTGAGGCTATCACGTGTCAGACCAATTTTAAAAAATTATTATATTTGTCTATAAGTAACTGTGAAATTTACAATTGAAAAATTAAAAAAAAAAACCTTTAAATTTGTTTTTATAAATAAATAACTATACTTAACTAAATCGTAATATTACTAGCATTTTATGTGAAGGAAGTAATTGCGCTATTAATAACCTTTTTTTTTTTTTTACAAAGCAGTCATTGGTAACACTAACAAATTCACATATCAAATATAACAAATATATTTAAAACTTTTAATTTAACTTTATTATTCCCTTGCCGGCTACATTTCAGAAGCTCCTTGTTCCAAATATTTTTTTTTTCAAGGGTGAATTTCTTACATTTATTTATTTATCAAATTCATAGGGTAATAATAATCTGGTTACAAAACAATTATTAAAATTAAATATTATATATATAGTGATATTTATATAGGTTTTGAAAACCTATAAGCCATTATTAAACTGTAATACAAAAACAAAAAACGACTGTATGGAGAGTTTTGCCTGTTTTAATAACAAAAAAAACCAGTTACATTTATCGCATTTATTTATATAATATTAAAATATTTTGTTTAATTCACATTAAATCTTCAAAAAAATTGTTAATGTAACCAATTTAAAAAAAAACGATGATCTTTATAGGTCAGGAACATCTGGTTTTAAGATAATATCAAATCATGTATATAAAATATTTTATCTTAATTAAAGTATACATCCATGAACAGTTAATTCTCTTCATGTTTCAAAGGTATTTTATTCATTGCTTGAAAAAAAATGCATTGGTTACCTTTGTTTATTTATTTTATAACATTAATTAAAATCATACACGCTAGATACAACCAATCAATTAAAAATACCAGATATTATTAATGAGGTAAGTGTGCGGTGCTATAGCTTTGAGGATTGAGAGAGTCCCAACAAGGTTTCTATATATAATTTGTATTCTAAAACTTTTCTGACTCTTTCTGTTATTCTTTTTAGCTTATTTTTAAAAGCATTTAGTAGTCTTTCTGGATTGTTTTTTACACAAATATGTATTTTGTCCACCATATAGCATAAAGAACAAAGATATTGGCATGTACATTCGAAAAAAGACCTTTATCAAATTCCCTAAACATATATCCAATATTTATTTTCTTATTCTTAAATATGATTGATATTTCTGCCTGATCTGGTCAAAACTGAGACATGAGAAAAAATGTGAGATTGTGTTTTGGACTGTCTTTTATATAAACTACAGCAATCTTCTATTAATTGAATCTAATCTAGATTCATATATTTTATATTTGAATAATCAGTAAACTCCAGTTAGTACAGGACTATAATATCCCATCATTATTCAGCGAATACTGGGCTTCACATTCAGAACCATTGTACTTATGCACCTATTAATTAATTTGTACTTTTTTATACTACTCAATCTTACAGCTTGAAATTAAAAATATACGATAATGTTCTGAACACAAGCTAACTTGTTTGCGTTCACACAGAGATATGAGACAGCCCATTATATATATATATTAGATCTTTCAGCTTCTGCCTTTGCCTAAGAAGATTAATATCAGCTACAATATTACATGATTTTTCATATAATTAATTGCCAATCTCTTCTTGAGACATATATTGCAAGCTTAAATAATTAATAAATACTAGATGATATAGGGATTTCTGGTTTTTCTTTTATGACTGGTGACCAGAATTCCAAGCTGGAACTAATGTACTGTAATTCAAGATAACAGCATAAAATTAAAAAAAAAAAACACTGAGATTTTGAACCAAAGCCAACTAACTCTCTTGTATAGTTATATATAGCCAACATAAGTCCTTTTCTATATATTTCAGAGAATTCATACTTTTACCAATTAAGTTTTTTTTTTTAATTTTTTAGGCTTTTAGTTTGAATACTATAATGCAGTAAGGTTTGAATCCTAATCCTCACTGACAAATGCAAAACTACAGATCAATATGGCATTTAATAATCGCTAAACTTACAGTAGTTAAATTTAAAATAAAGTGAAAAACTGTTCACTAAGCATATGAATAGACATATGAAAGGTCATATGATATTGTTATTGAATGATATGAGAAAATAAGTTTAATGCTTCAAAATTGAAGATTTAATTGTTTGATATTTGTTAGTCCTATAATGCAAGTAATTTGATATTTAAAGATAAGAGAGTTTTGAGCAGTGAAGTTAATAAACTGAATTAAATAATAATTTATCTAGATATAAATAAAACAATTGCATTGAAGAGACTACAGAATATAGGCCACTGTTACAAATTATTTGGGTTGAAATTTATGTTGCAGCGGCGATTTCCATTTTTCTCATTTAGTGCTGATTGTCTATGAAAGTAATTGTTAATATTATTAATTTAAAATCTTAGCTTAAGATTACAACACTACCGTTAAATAAATAATCCCCAGGTATTAAAAGGATATTTGACTCTTCAATCAAGGGGCAGTAAAACACAATAGTTTTATTCAATTGACCAAACTGAGTTTTTTTTTTTTTCTATTTTATAGATCCAGGGAAATTTCTGAGAAAATTTTAAAAATAAAAGATTGATGATTGTATAATTAATACATCTGATGTTTAATCTAATCAATCAGTCTTAAATAAAATAAAAAATGCACAAGAATATGCTAAAAATAATTAAAAGTATTAATGAATGAAACTTAACATTTTTTGTTCGTGATTGGTAATAGAAATAAAGAAGCTAGTAGGATTGGATTAAATATTGAAAAAATCTTCAAATACAAAAAAAAAAAACATTCGTTCTCTTGAAATTAACGACTTTACCTATACATCTTATATAGTAGTAAACAAAAAAAACGGGAAAAGGGATTTCCATTTTTTTTTCTCATGTGTCATAGCATCAGCCGGGAAGCGAACCCACTAACCCGGGGCAACTGCTTGTAAAGCAGCTGTCGCTGACCTCTTACCACCAATGCTTGACAAAGGGATTTCAATTATAAGTGTTAAACTTTCTACATACACATTTTGACTTCATTTACTTTAAATAAATGTCAATAATTAGTAAGAGATTATTACATTATTAATAGACGAATTCATCTTGTGTTTCATTAATGAATGCCCTAGAATAGAAATTCTAAGTCTAATAATAAAAGATATATAAATATTCTTTGCTTTTTTTTAATAGGTATATATATATACATTCAAAATTGACTTTTAATCTATTTTATAATTATAAAAGATATATAAATATTATTTTTTGTTTTTATTATAAGTATATATATATATCCGAAGTTGGATTTTAATTCAGTTAATACATAAAAAAGAAAAAAGATTCTAAATAAATACTTTTAAAAAAAAAAGATTTTAAAGAATAGAAAAGAAAAAAGGAACATTAATTGTTCACTCTACTGAGTCGTAGAACTTAAGATTATGTGCTGCTTAATATATATATATTACATTAAATAATCTTTTGTACTACATGAGAAAATACTAACCTATTTGTAAGTTGATTTTTCTGCGGATTATCAAAAAAGTCGATGTATAAACGTGACTTTTTAAGCAATTCATGCTCAGATATGTTCATTATGTAGGTTACACTTATAACAGAACAATACACGTTTATATGTATATTTAGAGATTAACTGAACAGTCGGCATCGGAGTAGTACCAAGGAAAACACAGTACTAAATGCCCACGTTATTTTTTTTTTTTAGCTTCAAACTAGTTTAATCAACAGCCAAATAATCTTTTGGGATAACTTGTATATTTATATGCTTTATTATATTTTAAATATTGCATCCTTTTCTTAACGACAGAAAAACGCCGGGTGTTTGTGTGAGTATTTAAGCATGGTGGCGGAGCGAGGGGGTTTATTTACTAACTTGTGTTTGCGTATATATTTATAAAGCGAGAGAAATATATAGAGAGAATTTAAATATCAGATTTTCAAAAGTACCTCTCCTTTTAGATTCAAAGTATATTTGTTTTCGCTTTTCTTTTATTATGTAACAATTATAACAGAAAACATTTACCCGTTTATATAATTAAATCAATAAAAAAAACGTTCATTTTTTTTAAGCTTTTCTTATTTGTTAATCAGGGACAAAAATCTTTAGAGCTAAATATGACTTTTTATAATAAGTCTTTAGTACTCATATCATCATTACTTGTTTTTCTGCCTGCCTCTTTCCTTTCTAGAGGGGCACCTGGAATTTACAATATGTAATCTAAACTCTAAAAGATTTTATTATGTGACGAGGAAAGATTTTAGAGGACGAATTTTATTTCAAATACTTACAATATTCGAAAAGTTCGTATTAAAATATATATATCACGTCTCTTAAAAATTACTTATATGTGTGTGTATTTTAAATATTAATACTAACTTTTATAATTGCTATTTATTAATTTATACTTTGTTTCAGAGTAATAATTCATTTTGTGTATTGATAAAGAAACTCATGAAATAAATAACACATAGACACAGGTGAAATAAATGAAGTGACTTAGAAATAGCAACGATGACATTAAAAAAAAAAAAAAACATTTTCATATTTTAGAAATAAATTATAAAAGGACAATTTCTGTCATTTAAGATAAATTACAAGTTACGTGTATAAATTTAGATGAAGATTAGTCTTTTATAAGTCATAAAGACTTTCGACAGCTGAATTCAAAATAGATTTCAATTAAAGCGATTTAAAGCAAACAATGAATTAGGATAAAAAATGCCTTTAATATTAATGTACTTTTATAATAGAATGAATCTTGCAAATATTATTATTAAAAGCAACTATAAGGCAAGCTGGAGTTGTCTTGCGGTTTGCGCATTAAACTATTCATTTGAAAATAGTGAGTCCTAAATCAAACATTTTTGCGACCAAGATAACAGGAGAAAAGAGTGGTAGGATAATCATAAAACCTGATATTTTATTGGAATAAAATTACAGCCAATTAAAATGTGCATGAGTTTATTGATAAAAGTAGTGATCTATTTAAATATTTTACTAACAATTTCTACGTGGTTATATTTACATATACAATACAAAGATTTATATATATAAATTTATTTTATATGTAAATGTAAATAATTTATATTCTGCCTGTCATATAAAGAATATGAATGAAAAGAATTTTAAAAAAACATGTAAATATTTATTTCTATATATCTTTTTAAGATAGATAGATAGATAGATAGATAGATAGATAGATAGATAGATAGATAGATAGATAGATAGATAGATAGATAGATAGATAGATAGATAGATAGATAGATAGATAGATAGATAGATAGATAGATAGATAGATAGATAGATAGATAGATAGATAGATAGATAGATAGACAGACAGACAGACAGACAGACAGATAGACAGCCAGATAAACGGAATATAAATATATATATATAGATAGATAATAAATAGTTAGATAGATGTACAATGAAATACATAGAAGATAAACAGAATTATAGATAAGTATATTATTGATGAAAAGAGCTTATTAATAATTATGTTGAACAACAGTCATTTAATTATAAAACAAACACTTCATAGTTGTCACTGATAAATGCTACTCAGGATGCATATAGTCATAAGCTCGTTGTAACTATTATTTTTTTTGTTTATATTGGTATATTAAATATTGCAGTGATTATTCCAAAGTAATTTAATTATATATATATCTTTTAAACTTATTTTGGAGCAACTAGGTCTGAATATTACAAGTCAAATGCTGAAATAATCATTTTCTAATAAGTAGCAAATAATCCACTTTCTTATATCAAATTAATCTATTGATCAAATAAAAAATGTCTACTTTTACATGACTCCCATGAAGATCTTTGGATCACTTCCAATTCTGATTTGTCCATCTTATAAACTCCCCAATATTAAAACCATTTTATTATTTAATAAATCAAGCACTTATATTAAAAAAAAAAAAAAACATTTTTATTAATACAGTTTTTCTAATATTAATCAAGCTATCTTAGAGTTCAAAGAACAAATAAAATGATTTCAATAATATTAATAATGCAGTTGATATAAATAGCTAACAACTTATTAAAAAATTTAAGTTTATTATACATCGAATTTCTAAAACTTTGTCAAAGCGTTTATGTGTATTCAAACCTTTGTAGTTTAATGGATTGTCATAATGGAACGATGAACTCTTAATAATTAAGAAGGTGTAATATTTTTTAAATACAAATATAAAATATATGTTAGATGCAATTATAGGGAATCTGAACCCAAACTTTCAATCTCTCTTCAGCCATCCACTCCATCTAATATAACTAATACACATGACCACATACATGTGTAAAAGATTACAGATTCAGTCTGTATTCTGACCAGCCCTCTTCTGAGTACTTAAATGGTACCAAAACTCTACTTATGAGGGGTTAGAATGACTTTCAGTCAACATGTGTATGACAACAAAATTAGCAAACAAGAGCTTTGACAATGCCATCATCAAATTTTCAATAATATGGATGGCTAAAGAGTTGGAGAGTGAAAAAGGTTGAAGCCTGTCCATTAAAGTTTGAAGATTTGCTATCTTAATATAAAATGAGCACTGACTATATATATATTTCTGTAAGAGATGATGATCCAGATCAACTGATGAGTGCTTGTACAAAATGAAATACATTTATTGGAGATCATTTATTATTGTCACATGTATGTGACAATGTGTGGAAGGAAGTTTGAAAGTATGGGTTTAAATCCCCTCTAATTAAGAAGATCATAAATGCATGGTTTTAAAAACTGAAATCAACTGCAAAATATAATATAACTTTTTAAAATAATTATAATAATGAATTTGACAATTTTTTGGGGGTTTAAAAATAATTTTTATGTTTATAAGGTATTAATAGATAAACAATTAATGAAAAAATATAATAAGAAATTTTTGTTTTAATAAGATAATAAAAATATCCACCATAGTATTGATTTTTCTACAAAAGGATGTAATGTGGTCAATGTAATTGATATGGTAGAAATTTCAGCTTTTGGTATAGAAATAAAATTTATTTTGGACCTATTAAAAAGATATTGTAATCATAGAATATTGTATGAAATAGTGACAATCTACCTGGTATAAGAATATTATTTTTTTTATATTAATTACTTGTACTAAAGAGAATAAAAGTAGAAAATCATTATAGAAAAAAATTGAAAAATTATAAAATTAACTTTATCAGTATTGGATAGTTATTCTGTGGATAAAAATAGCCTAGTGGTTAGCATAACTGCCTTCCGAGCAGCTGGCTAGGGTTCGCTTCCCGGTCAATGCATTGACATAGAAAAAAAAAATGAAAAAAAAAAGAGAATTAAATTTATTAATACTATGACCTTATTTAAATAATTTGTTGAATAGAACATTGTATTTAAATTTTTAGCCATCAGCCAAGGATTTTAAAAAATTTTTAAAAAGCATAAACAATATTTAAATGTCAGGGTTATTTGAATTTTTAAATGTATGTTCTTTATCAAGCAGCAGTTTATATTGGAATGATTTTGCAGGAAAAATGAGGATTTGGTAAACATACAATCTTCATTTTATTTTGTTAAAAAAAATTACATTAGTTTTGACTGCAAAATAGGTTATTTATTCTATATTTTAGAGAATTGTGTGAGCCTATAAAAAATAAAAAATCTACCTAATTGATTGATTAACAAATTTACAATTTAAACGTTAGTTTATTAAAATTGTATTAACATTTATTAACTGAAACACACAGGCTTATTATATACCTGTGTCTATATAAGTAATACATAGGGTATATGAGCACAGACTTTCACATGACCCACCACTCTCCACACTATCTCATAAAACTGATACACTTGAACACATATATGTTGAAAAGATAAATAATCACCAATATACATATATCATGCTAAACCAGCAATCAGTAGTTGGTCCAGATTACCATCTCTACATATATATGGTATAAGTGCTCAGGTATATATTAAGATAGTCAAACCTCATACTTTAATGGTCAGGCTTCAATCTACTCCACCCTCCAACTCTTCAACCATCTATCCAATTAAAAATCTGATGATGGAATGCTCGAAGGCCACCCTGAGGCCAAGATTCTTGTCAAAGCCATGTTGACCTAAGGTCAATCTGACCCCTCATGTACAGGACATAATCCATTTAATACATAGTGTGGTGAGTGGTGGGTCATGTGAAAGTCTGTGCTCATATATCCTATATATTATATATGTAGACACAGGTATATAATAAGCCTGTGTGTTTCAGTTATTACATAGTATATATATGCCCATCCCTTGTACATGTATTAAATGGATTATGTCCTTACATGAGGGGTCAGATTGACCTTAGGTCAACATGGGTTTGACAAGAATCTCGGCCTCAGAGTGGCCTTCGAGCATTCCATTATCAGATTTTCAATTGGATGGACAGTTGAAGAGTTGGAGTGTGGAGTATATTGAAGCCTGTCCATTAAAGTATGAGGTTTGGCTATCTTAATATATATCTGAGCACTTATAGCATATATGTGTAGAGATGGTAATCTGGACCAACTGATGAATGCTGGTTTAGCATGAAATATGTTTATTGGTGATTATTTATCTTTTCAACATATTAGTGTTCAAGTGTATCACTGTTATGAGATAGTGTGGAGAGTGGTGGGTCATGTGAAAGTCTGTGCTCATATATCCTATATATTAACATTTATTGTAATTTAATATTAGACCTGCTATAAAATATTACAGTCATTATAGCTTAGAGGTAGATTTAGGGATATGATTAGGATTGGTGTTAGGACAGATCAACATTTGATAGCAACTTTTGAAAATCACTTGGATAAAATAGGAACCTATTTAATGGTATTACCAGTTTCAGCTGAAATATGTACTCATAAAACATTTTAAGACAGTTTTGTCAGTTATGAATTACATCTTACTTTAGATATGTTGTATTTATTGTTGAACTACCAATTATAGTTACTAAATTGATGACTTGGAATGGACTTCTACTTTTAAAGCAATTTATATAGGACAAAATCCTTGATTTAAAGTTATGGATAAAAAAAATAATAGCATCAATTATGAATTGTTATGGGATCTTTATCAATTAGATGGTTTATATACTCCCAGTCAAAAGTTCCTATTATGCACAAATTTATTAGGTTTAGAACATTTTAAATTTAAAAGTAGCAAATTATCCAATATTGAAGTGTTTGTTAATGTAGGATATAAACAGGAAGACATTTTAAATTGATTTTATAAGATTACATAATACTAGGAAAAAAAATATCAAAAAAAAAAAAAGGATTTTATTCCCAAATATAACTACTAAAATGTGTGGTATGATTATTTCAGTTGCTTTACCTTATTTTAATATTGTATTTAATGGAGGATCAAATATTATCAGATTAATTATTAATGAAAAGAAAGCTATCAATAAAGATAACAAATGTAAAGTTATATATTAAGTATTGCACAAGTATGAAATGCGCAGTAAAAAGACAACTTATGGACATGAACTACTATATAAAAATGTATGTTATTATGTAAGTAGATTTAAATTTATGTTTAGAATAAATTTAATTATTTGCAATGGAAGTTTTTAATAATCATTAGGAATCACTCCACTACATATGCACTGCATAGATTTAGACATTTAATAAATACTTTTTTTTCCAAGCATAAGATAAAGTCTTTTGAAAAGATAGAATGAATCCACTCTATTTGGAAATAAGAGTATGAAGATATTAAATAATCATTTTCAATTCTTTTTACTATATTTTTAAGGAAAGTGTTTATTAAATATTTAAATCTATCCAGAACATGTGTAGTGGAGTGATCCCTATTTATTATTACAGATTAAAAACATAGTGATATACAATAAATATTTTGTTATATATGTTTAACATTTCATCTAATAATGACATATCGTAAATTGTAAAAAGTTCACAAGCATCATTGATTAAAAACATATTAAAAGGAATTGAAAGTGATTATTTAATATCTTCATTCTTTCATTTCCAAAGGCTTAAGATTTACCTATACATATATGCTTAGGTTAAAAAGATAGTAGATTCATTCTATCTTTTCAAAAGACTTTATCTTGTATTTCGAAAGGAGTGTATTCACTAAATAGTTAAATCTATCCATCACATGTGTAGTGGAGTGATCCTTAATTATTATTACAGATTAAAAACATAGCGTTATATAAATGGAAATGTTTTTAACTTTACATGTGGAAAATGATTTAAGGAAAAGAAAAAAAATCAAAGAGACATATTTTATAAATACACTGAATAGTTTTTTTTTAAATGAACAATATGACTGTGTCAAGCGTTGTTAGCCGAGAGGTCATTGCAGCCGCCTTGCAAGCAAGTAATTGGTTGCAGACGGTTGTTGGTTCACATCCCGGCCGATGCTATGACATACGAAAAAAAAAACAACAATGTGACTGTGTGAATATATACAAATTATGAAAAGTTTGGTCATTCGTGTTGGAATATTAATGCTATATGACGTTAATAGAATATCTACTTTTTAAATTATAACTCTAATTCACTTCTCAAGACGATAGTTGCCGTTTAAACTCCATATAGCATTTATTCATTTTATATATTAACCTATAATGGCTATAACTGATATGTGATACTGTGATGAATTTTCAAGCGTCTCAATTTTATATTGTTCCATTTAGTACTTTCTTAAGTATGGCTCTATATTACAAAAATTAAATTAATTTAAATGCAGCTCAAGTAGTTTTAATTTTATATTTGTTCCTTTGTGTTTTAGCATCATCTCATACTGCTTGAAATCTAGACTCAGCCGTAATTTTTTCATGTTTTCCAAATGACAGCATTTTCGGCTATTTTCTTAAAAAATATAATGAAACTTGCAATAAGTAGAAAATTATGTTCATTAAAAAACTGATTATAAATAAGACAATCATTTGATTATAAAAAAGCTATCAATTGAATTCAGTTAAACAAAAGTAATTTTATTTCATTTTCTTGCTATAATTTTTCAATTTTTTATACAGATATTTTAACATTTATTGTAAATAATCCTTATAAAAAATTAAATTTGAAATGATATATCTCTATAAAATAAATACATATCTTAGGAATGGTATGAGATACTGATTGTTTGTGGAGTGTAACAAATGTGCAATTGTAATCATTGTTAGTTAATAGATATATCAAAGTTTATGTACTTAATTTCAGAGTTTATCATTATATCTGTTGTTTACATAGATGATGGTCTTTAACAATGTTAACAAAAACACTAAATCAATCAAGCTATAATTGCTAAATATTTTTACATTAATTGAAATCCTAGTAAAATATTGCATTTTCTTTATATTCTTACTCAATTTTTTAAAAATTCATTCAATATTTTACAATAATAATACTAATATTAAAATAAATATACTTATATTGCTCATGTTGTTTAACATTCTTGATATAAAGGACAGATCATATATTTAATAACAATAGCTTTGGAAAACTATTCCCTATGATATATATATATATATATATATATATATATATATATATATATATATATATATATGATCACTAGATGGAGCTTTACCAATAGCTCCTAACAAGCTTGTTTACATAAATGCCAAGAGAGATAGAATTCAACATCTCTTTCATTGTCTACCACCTCCAGACCATGGTTTCAGCTAATTGGCTCACATCAGTGAAGGGTTGGAAGACTATCTAGTTTCCAACCCTTCACTAATGTGAGCCAATTAGCTCGAAACCATGGTCTGGAGGTGGTAGACAATGAAAGAGATATTGAATTCTATCTCTCTCGGCATTTATGTAAACAAGCTTGTTAGGAGCTATTGGTAAAGCTCCATCTAGTGATCATGAAATGCAAGCTAAGAGCAAGTTACGAAATTTATAAGTTATTTGGTTTATCATATATATATATAACAAGCTTGTATTACAAATGTTATATATAATGAGCTGGTAAATAGCTCTCAACAAGCTTTTCAGAATATTCCCAACCTCAGACTGGTTTCTGCTACTGACTTCATCAGTGAGGTGATAGAATATTTAAGCATTAGATTTATAATACCAGACCAAGCACAGCTCTTTATCTAACGGATAACTATTAAGTAGAAAATCTGACATTTTCAGATATCCATATGTCTTCCAGTCCAGCTGTATATTTAAACTTATCCAAGGTGGTACTATGTTTGAATAAACTCACAAGTCAGATTTCCAATGAATCATTTCTCATGAATTTGCAAATATTTCTCACTTTTTTATCAATATCAGTCTATTGTCCAGATCAAAGATGATTACATTCATTAGACTTACACATTGTTATATGATAAATAATTTAAAAACTTATATTCAGTAAGTCTAAAATATTTTTTATTCATGACATTTTTTCTAATATTAATTAAACCAGCTTACCATTTTAAATAAACTACATGAAATTCAAATAATTTTAATAAGACCATAAATAATATATGATTGTATTATGTAACATTATGAATATGCACTTATTCATGTTATTGTAATAATTCATAAGACAGACCCCCCCCAAACCCATTTTCTAATATTCTTATAAACAATGCACACTTTCTCATATCAATGTCTATCTATTGATCAGACAAAAGATAACTTTTAGCCGACTTCTGTACTACATTATATGATAAATAAATAATACTCAAAAAGCTGAATTTGCTTAGAGGTGATGTTTATAACATTAAGCAACTCAGCTTATAGCTTTAATACCAAATTAAATGAAATTTTAATTATTATAGCTATTAAATATGTAATGCTGAGATTATTAACTTATTTGTAGACACTAAGACATAATTGTTCCATGAATAAATTTATATTCTCAGTGATAATCATAATTTATTTATAGGATTAGTAAAATTATTAGAATTTTATCTTGTTTATTATTTGTGACTGAACATTGCCTTGATTATTATTGAAAAAAAAAAGGATATTTATAAAATTCTTCAGCTTGTTAATTATCAGTATTTGAATTATTTAGCATACAACATTATGAAGATCATTACATGATCACTATCTCTTATACTAGCACATAATTGTTATTAAACAAGGCAAAACTCTCCTAATAGGATAATGGTGGCTATGGTTGTTAAAGAGCCAAAGACACCAAAATGTATGGGTGCTGAACTGAGTTCAGACCCATATGACTATATAAGCTATTGAGCTTAGATTGAAAATATTATCATATTTTCAGTTTCATTCTCATAGTTTTTAGTTAAGTAGAGTTAAAAGGTGGCTGCTGGAGGGTTGCATTAGATCCTAAGATCTAGGTGCAGTGCTCTCAGATCCAAGGCCACAAGTCAGAAACTGGTCTGGAGATATTGGATGAGTAGGCACTAGATAAGGATATTATACACAAGCTTTCTGGCATCCATTGATTACTCTGGTTGGCATAGGGTGGCACTACTGTATGGAGAGAGTTTTGCCTTGTTTAATATGAAGATCACATAAAAGTGAGTGTTAACTATTAACATACTTTCATCATATGGTTTGTGTCAAAGTTTCAAGGCAGTAAGTTTGCCATTTATCAATTAAACTGTAGTAATTCCCTATTTATATATACTGGACAGTAATAAAGATGTGTGTAAAAAGATTGTGATTTGGGCTAACTGCATAACAAGTGCATCTTGGGGATTATACATTTTTTCACATGTCTTTGGTCATATATTTATGATTGCATCTCTCCACAAGATGTTAAAAGCAGATAGAAACCAGTCCCTACATTGCATGAGAGTGGTGTAGGGAAAATTACAATACGGAAATATTATCCATTAAAGTGACTGTCTTTGTCTGAACAATAGATTAGTAATGGCATGTTTGTTTTTTCTTCAAGTTTATTAGAAAATGATTTACTGAAAATCTGACTTGTGAATTATTATAGTAATGTATTTGGACTAAGTTATCTTATAAATACATTTATATTCTCAATCTTAAATATTTAATAATGTAAAATTTTTATGAAGTTTCAAGTGGCAATGTCTAATGGGAAAAATCAATTATTCATCAACAGCTATCTATAGACTTGTTGAGACCCAATTAAATATCAACCACAATTTCTAAGTCGATTTTAAAGTTTAAGCAAAACTTATACAAAATCATTTTTCCAGAAGAGTTTAGTTGTATTTTATATTAAACATTATCCCTCAAAAGGTCCTAAAAATTTCTATATAGATTACATAAATTAAATTAATGTTATATAAAATTATTATAGACTGATGTAGTTTTTAATCAGTTATTTACATATTTAAATGTTATTTGAGGCAAGTTTATTTTAAAATGAGTTTTAGTAATTATTTTTATACACATTTTAGCAGTCAACTTGTGAGTATTTCATGTTTTGTTTTGTTTTTGTTTTTTTAATGAATACATTTTTATTTTTTCATCATATTTTTTTAACTCTTAGAGTATTTATTACAAATTTATCTTAGAAAAATATTTTTAAAAATATTTTTTCAATTTTGAAATGTAAAAATAAAATAATAAACTCAAAGATAAAATGTGAACATTAGGTTTATTATTATTTTTTTTTTGCTCTTGGCAATAGAGATGTACTTGGGATGAAATAACTTTTATTTAAATTCCATTTCTATCCCTAACATGCATTATTATTAAGGATACATAAAACAGCATAATTGTATTTAAAATTTTTAAATTTCTCTTATATATTTTTTTTTTAAAAAAATCATAAAAAAGACAAAAACTTATTGAGGCACATTTTTGGGCAATGATAACTTCCTGTTTGACATTATTACACTTCCCTAGATTTGGATTCTTCTAAACCCCAATAAATATATGTTTAAAAAAATCTTTATCTAAATTTATCACATTGTTATCGAGAAAACTTTTTTTTTTTTAATTTAAACAAATAAAATATGTATAACTTACAGTAAACTTACAATTTACCCATTAGATTTTGTTAAACATTTTTCTATATGATAATGTCTGAAATACCTTAGTGCCTCACTGAGGATTGCCAAAGCATAAAAGTGGTCTGAGGATTGGGGATAATTTCTATATAGAGATTTCACAATGCTTTCTCTTGTGGCATTTATCAATATAGCTTGTTAGTGCTATTAGAACCACTCATTATTTTTTATTTACAAGTTTATAAAATTGAGTCATGTGATATATGACTGTTTTATTTTCTAATATATATTTAGTTCATGTTTTTGCTATCAAATAAATGCAATATTGATAAACAAATGCTACAGATAACCATAACTGAGTCACTTTAAGCAGAATGATGCAGTGTTACAATCAATCAAAATGTCTTTGTAATGTTGAGTAGAAGAAATAAAGCTCTGCATTGTCCATTAAAATTAAGACAGTACAAGAAAAGTTTTACTTGAATTAGTTCTAAGTAATATTTACTAAGGCTGTAACCTCACGAATATGTGCGTAAAAATGCAGTAGTAGGGACCTCTACAGGTCTTAACCACAAGCTTATGTTTTGTAAGAAAAGAGGTGAACCCATTCAAAAAGGGGAATTTATTTAAATTTTAATATCAAAGTTGGCATTGGCATTAGAATGTAAATAGAGAATACATTGCTGTTTGGTAATAACATTTATAATATTGGTTATAGTAGATATATTTGTTTAGTACACATTTTATTGATGTTTTTTTTATCAAATATTGCACTTAAAAGATTATAATTTTTATATTGATAGTGTAAATTAACATTATATAAAATTGTTACAGATTAATGCTAGGTTTAATCATATATATGTATTAAATAGCATAAGGTAGTATTCCATGTTTTGGAATGATATTGATTTAGACTTGCTTAATTTTAATATTACATATATAGAATGAGTACTGTTGTTTATGAGGTTATTAAAATGAATACTTAGATATTCTGCTTATGAATATAATTTAAAGCTGATTCTAAACATTTAAAGATTAAATGTTGGATCACATAATTTTCATCATCTATATTTGCATAATTAATATGTACTTCACATTGTACCTCAAAATGAATTCCTTTTTTTTTACTTAGCAGTCTGTCGATTATATTAAAAGATAATTAATTAAATTTAATGTAGATGGCACTTAAGCAGTTTATTGCAATTAAATATTGTATACTGACTTATTATTGTTTAATTTTATATTACATACTTATAATGAGTGCATTTATTTGTAAGGTTATTAAATTATAAAATTAAATATTAAGCATTGTGAATGATTTGAGACTAATTTATATATGGTTATAAGATAAACCTGTTTCGGAATAAAATGCTATATTTTGTTATTTTTATTACCTAAGTTTGTTTCCAACATATATCTTGGACTGCAACTGAAATTATTATTATTATTATTATTATTACTATTATTATTATTATTATTATTATTATTATTATTATTATTATTATTATTATTATTATTATTATTATTATTATTATTATTATTATTATTATTATTATTATTATTATTATTATTATTATTATTATTATTATTATTATTATTATTATTATTATTATTATTATTATTATTATTATTATTATTATTATTATTATTATTATTATTATTATTATTATTGTTATTATTGTTATTATTATTATTATTGTTGTTTGGTAGATAGACGATAATATTGTGAGACATTTAATTAATTTTAATATAGTTCATACTTGAAAATGATCCATGAGTTTATCATTGCAAAATATTATATTTATTTATTTATTACACTGGATGAATCAATAAATACACCACTTTTAATGATGACGTTGACCATGTAATAAACATACCACATATAAAGCAATCATTCTATACCAGGCAACCAATTGCTAAACTAAATCATCAATATTCAAATGCAAACATTCAAGGTTTTATTTATCCAACACATTATTTTTCAGTAACTAGATCACTAAACATCACATGATCACCATTTCTTATGCTTTCTCATAATAGTTATTAAAACAGGCAAAGATCTCCATACAGTAGTGCCACTCAGCATAAAAAATGGTGATCATATGCTGTTTAGGGGTTTAATACCAATTCTGCCTAATAGGATGGTGGTGGCTATGGTTATTAAAGAACAAAAGATACCAAAATGTATGGGTACTGAACTAAGTTCAGACCTATATAACTATATAAGTTAATGACCTTAAATTGAAAACATTATTGTGTTTTCAATTTTAGACTCATAGTTTTGTAGTTAAGTAGAGATAAAAGGTACTGCTAGAGAGTTGCATTAGATCCTAAGATCTAGGTGCTGTGCTCTCAGATCCAAGCTCTTCACTGATGAATGTCACAAGATAAAAACTAATCTGGGGATATTGGATGAGCAGGCACTAGATAGGGATTTTGTGCACAAACCTTCTGGCATCCATTTATTACTCTGGCTTGCACTGAGTGGCAATACATATAGAAAGTTTTGCCTGTTTAATAACAGTTAAGAGCAAGCATAAGAAATGGTGATCATGTGATGTTTATTGGCTTAAAAGTAATCCTGCCTAATAAAATAGTGGTGGCTATGGTTATTAAAGAACCAAAGACACCAAAATATATAGGTACTAAACTGAGCTCAGACCTATATGAGTACATAAGCTAATGAGCTTGGATTGAAACTATTATAGTGTGTTCAGTTTGTCTCATAGTCTTGTAGTTAAGTAGAGATAAGGGATAGCTGTTGGAGGGTTGCATTAGATCCTAAGATCTAGGTGCAGTGCACTCATATCCAAGCCCCTCACTGATTAATGTCACAAGCTAAAAACTAGTCTGGGGATATTGGATGAGTAGGCATTAGATATAGATTTTGTGCACAAACCTTCTGGCATCCATTGATTACTCTGGCATGCACTGAGTGGTACTATTCTATGGACAGGTTTTCCTGTTTTAGTAACTAGATCACTGTCATAAACAATCACTGTCATTAATTTACATAGTGTGATTACACAAAGTATAATATCAATGTGATTAACTATTTATATTTTCCTAGCAATAATAATAATACTACATCATTTCTCTGTATTTATCATAAAAATAATATTGGCTAATTGAAATCAATTTTATTTGTTTTGAGGGTAAAATGTTTCTACATATTTTAGCACTACTTCCTGCTCAGAGAATGGAATTGGCTATTCTTATAACTTCTTGATAATTTTCTTATTTTAATAAATTATCTGTGTTTTAGAACATGTTGATATCATTATGAACTCTTTTCTATACATTAGATGGACCATAGTTACATGTACACATAAATTGTATGCTATGCATTAGGTTGAAAATTAACTAAAAATAATACACCTAATAACATTTAATTTTAAAATAATTCAATATATTAATAAATTATGATAATGATAAAAAAAACGAAAGTATATACAAAATCACACTTTATTCTCACATCAATACATTAAATCATTGTGTACCTATAAATATATAAATTATAACTATATGGTGGTACATCCATAAGTACATAAATTTTTCCATGTGTAATGTTACAGCTAAACTACCTTTGCATGGTATTTAGGTTTATTAGGTTATAATTCCTCCATCCACCACCTTTTTCTAAGATTATCATGTCCAAAATCATTTGATTATTATGTACACACATTTGACAAGATATCTCCTTAAAATAATATTTTGCATTGTTTAATATCTCATAAAAAATTATACAAAAATGTATTATATAACGAAAATGCAAATTGTATAAAATCTTCAAAAAATAAAATAAATAAATAAATATTATGAAAATAGTCTGGAGACTATGGTATACAGAAAATTAAAGAAGCCTTGTTTAATTATTAATGGAATCATTCTACCATTATATTTAATATATCAAATTTATTAAGTGCAAACAGATAACATTGTAATACATGAAAGCTAAAACCTTCAACAGATACGCTTTAAACATGCTTACGTGACAGGCAATCAGATGGAATAATGACATCACATGGACCTCTCAATTCTCAAACACAAGTCAGAACTATAAGAAAAGATGGGACCCATCTTCATCTATGCCTCAATTTATATATAAATAAGTCAGACTCAAGCATTTTGAACTGAGTGTGAAGCTTAAATACCTTCTCATTTAATTCACTAAATATTATATATAAATAAACAACGCAAAATCTTTTGATTTACTATAAAGCAATTTTTTAAATCTAATAAAATGATATTAATAAACAAATATATCAAATTTATTAAGTGCAAACAGATAACATTGTAATAACTTGAAAGCTAAAACCTTCAACAGATATGCTTTAAACATGCTTACGTGACAGCCAATGAGATGGAATAATGACATCACATGGACCTCTCAATTCTCAAACACAAGTCAGAACTATAAGAAAAAGATGGGACCCATCTTCATCTAGCCTCAATTTATATATAAATAAGCATGTTTAAAGTGTATCTGTTGAAGGTTTTAGCTTTCAAGTTATTACAAAGTTATCTGTTTGCACTTAATAAATTTGATATATTTACATTTATTAATATCATTTCATTAGATTTAAAAAATTTCTTCATAGTAAATCAAAAGATTTTGTGTTGTTTATTTATATATAATATTTAGTGAATTAAATGTGAAGGTATTTAGGCTTCACACTTTTAGTTCAAAATGCTTGAGTCTGGCTTATTTATATATAAATTGAGGTGTAGATGAAGATGGGTCCCATCTTTTTCTTATAGTTCTGACTTGGGTTTGAGAATTGAGAGGTCCATGTGATGTCATTATTCCATCTGATTGGCTGTCACTAGTAAGCATGTTTAAGGCATATCTGTTGAAGGCATTTAGCTTTCATGTTATTACATTATATTTAATGTTTTAACTTTTATTTAGTTTAACATTATCATTATTTTACCATCCATGGTTTAATTTTAATACACACATTTGATAGTAAACAAAATAACTATTTTCTTTGCATATTATTCTTATTAGCTAGAAAGATTCTGTTTCAAATCTTGGATTTTTCACATGCTCTTCTATACCAATAGTTTTGCTGAATTTACTCATTTTAAATTTAGTTCTCTTCATGAGATCATTTTTATTTTAATTCTCGATTGATTTTTATTATCCACAGCACTGGTTGGTAAAGAGGCTATCGATTCAGAGATATATTTATCTTATAGGAGATATAAGATATTGTGACAGCTCTACATTCATTCTCTAAGTGCTATATTTTGAGACTACTCGGTCAACAATTAGCAAATCATTTTATTAACAAATTGAATAATAATAAAAATAATCTTGATTAAAGTTGTATATTTTTTTCTATCTTTAAACAATATTTTTAAGCTTTATAGAAATTCAAGTTTAAACTGTTAAAATTGACTTTATATTTGTTAATTATTTAAAAAAAAAATTAAATTATTTATCCCGCAAACAAAAATTCATTTTACAATTTCCTATTTCAAATTTATTCATTAATTTTAATAATGTTTAATTACGTAAAATATACAAATGAATATCTGTAATAGTTATAAATATTATAAAGGATTTTCTGGCCGACAATTTTACTCATCATTAAAAATATGTTTTTTTTCTACATATCTCAATAAATTTACATTTTAACCAATATATTTTTGCAGTATATTAATTATATTTATTTAATTTTAATCATAGAATTGGTTTTAAATCCTTAAAATTGTTCAAATATTTAAAAAATTTAAAATAAAAATGTTCAAGCAATAAGATAACTTATTTAACTGTTTCTTTTAAACAGAATATTTTTTCCCCTCATAGACACATACATTTTTAAAATATATTCATTATTGTTACAGTTTCAATTTTGCATTAATAATATTTTATGATTGAAGTTATTATATAAAATCAGCAAAAATTTCTGATGTGTGTCTACACCATCTAACTATTTTTTATACGATTTTTTAATACTTAAATTTCTTTTGTCTTAACTAAATTGTATAACATTACTATTATATTTTTTATCTGAATATAAGTTCATGTAATGTTGTGCTATAATATATATTACGTTTAATATTTTCATAAATATATATTGTAAATAAAGTATTTTCATGTTAAACTGTGTGTTATTTTGTTTAAATTTATGGATAAATTACAGGATGTTTGACAAAATATTATTTATCATTATCAACATTAAAGTCTTAATAAAAAACTTTCATTAAACTTCTACCTTTTAAGGCAGGGGTCCCCAACCTTTTTGCACTTAAGAGCACATTCTATAATACCGTCCAGGTGGCAGGAACCATTTATTTTTTTAACCAGGTGGCAGGCCCATTTATTTTTCCAATGTAAATTTATAGTTGGATATTGTTAATAATACACATAATGTACAAAAAAATATTTATTTCAAAAATAAAATTTTAACATATAATTAACGTTTATATTTTTACGCTGTAAAAATATAGTATGCTGTAAAATTTGATTACAATATAATACAATAATTTATAAGAAATTTTAAAAATTAAATTTATTTGTATCAGATAAATAATTTTTTATCATGTTGGGATAGCGGTGGGCACACATAAAATGGTCTGCTGGCACCATGGTGCGCACAGGCATAGGGTTGGGGACCCCTGTTTTAAGGCAATAAAAACATTATATATAAAGCTTCACATAGCATTGATACTAAGAAGAAAAAAGAAGATGAAATTAACAACTCAATAGTTATAGAATTGTTTTATATTAAAGGAATCACTTATAAAAACAGTAGAAGTCATTTTTTCCACAAGCGAAAAAAAAAATGGTAATTTTTTTATACCTAAAGACAAAATACTTATGGAATACCAATGTGTCTATGAAATTCCATGTTTTTTTTTCATAATTTTCTTCTTCCATTACCTTATATAAATAATATTGTGTGTAATACAATTACATAATTAAAGTCAGATTATTTTAATGTCAAAGTTTGCCCAAATACTGGTAAACTAGTTATTAATGGTAAAGATGTTGATAAAATATTAAATGTTATGTTATTTATAAAGTGATATGCCATTGTGAATTTAGTTATATTGAAAAGACTAAATGTGCATTAAATAAGAGATTTCATGAACATGAATTGTTATATAATAAATTGTGTTACCCCATGGTCAGGTATAAATCTGTATTTGCAGAACACACAGTGATTTGTAATGTTGACAGTTGCTTTGATAATATCTGTACTATGACTTGGAGAAAAGAAAAATCAAAGAATCATATTTTATAAATATGACATACAATATATTTTAAATAAACAGTGTAACTGTACTAATATTCATAACTCATGGAAAGTTGGTCATTCACATGGAAATGGTAAGGTGTGATTTTAATGAGATTTGAATATTTACATTTAATTGCTATTCAAGATGGCATAAACTGTTGTAAGCTGGCTATAGCTAATATTCAGTTATTTATTTTATATAAAAGTAAGAGTATATTCTAGAATATCTCAGCCTCAAGGTGGCCTTTGAGCATTCCATCATCAGATTTTCAATTGGATGGATGGTTGAAGAGTTGGATTGTGGAGTAGATTGAAGCCTGTCCATTAAAGTGTGAGGATTGGTTGTCTTAATATATATCTGAGCACTTATAGCATATATGTGTAGAGATGGTAATCTGGACCAATTGATGATTGCTGGTTTAGCATGAAATACATATATTGGTGATTACTTATCTTTTCAACGTATATGTGTTCAAGTGTATCAGTGTTATGAGATATTGTGGAGAGTGGTGGGTCATGTAAAAGTCTGTGCTCATATATTCTATATATTACATATATAGACACAGGTATATAATCAGCCTGTGTGTTTCAGTTATTGTATGTGTTTTGTATGGTTATATATATATCAAATAGAATATTAGTAATCTGCTGTCAATGCAATATTGAAATTCTGTAGTAAATAGAATCCTAGATAAAAGTGTGCTAATATTCTATTAGTTTATTAACACAATGGAGATGTGATAATGTGATTTACATATGATGTCAATATATAAATGTACATATTATTCAGAAAATATAAATTACTTTTAGTGCCATAGTTAAGTATAATTATTTATCTTATATTTCTTTGAATAAAAAAAATAGGAGCAAATTTTAAGCCATTTAAATGACTTTTTTAATTTTATAATGAATTAAAAGAAACATTTGTTTTTAGTATTAACTAAGATGCTAGCTGATTTGATAACAAAAAAAAATAAATAAATATAAAGTTAGTGGTAATTAGTTTTTGTTAATATTATTTTATAAACTTTTTTTAACATTTGCTAACATGTACCAAGCTTTGTTTAAATATTTTCTTTGAACCAATTTTATCGTTTGCATTAATAAAACCTTTGACAACATTTTTGTTTACACAAGGAAATTATTAAAATTTAAATATAAATTAATTAGAAGTTTTTTGGTCTTGCTTTTTATAGCATTTATTTAAATGCAAAAAAAAAAAGAAACCTATTATATGCAGAAAAAATATTTAATTATTAAATATTCTGCCATAATAGTGAAAAGAAAAGGATAAAAAATATCTATAGCTTAATAGTTAACATTCACTATGACTATATTATTTATATGTTTGTGAAAGAATTTATTAGGTATTCGTGTATCCTGCATTTTATTACTATAAAATATAAAATCAGAAATAATATTATTAATTTAGAAATATATAAATCATCAATACAATTTCATATTTTAATATTTTTATATTAAATTTTAATAACCCAATTTATAACCATTTTTTAAGACATTAAAGAAAATATAACTTCATTTTTTATTATATATTATTAATTTTGTACAGATAATTTTAGTTTTTTTTATATAATATATAACAGAATCATTGTTACTTATAATAAAAAATAATCAAATAAGTAGGTCCATAGGAAATCAGTAATGGTTGAGATCTATGAGTCTAAAGTTGCTGCAGTTTATATTTTTTTAACAGAGTTCTTCAATTATTAATGAATATTTTTATAGTTTAATTTTCACTACATCTCTCTCATGCATTAAAACAATAATCTCTAGTCTAATGGATGACTGATAAAAATTATTAATTTACTATCATTAAGTGATTTGTGTCAAAGTTGTGTGGGCAAAAGTTTGACACATCAATCAAACTGTAGTGATTTCCTATCTATCTATCTATCTATCTATCTATCTATCTATCTATCTATCTATCTATCTATCTATCTATCTATCTATCTATCTATCTATCTATCTATCTATCTATCTATCTATCTATCTATCTATCTATCTATCTATCTATCTATCTATCTATCTATCTATCTATCTATCTATCTATCTATCTATCTATCTATCTATCTATCTATCTATCTGTCTGTCTACCTGTCTATCTATCTGTCTATCTATCTGTCTATCTATCTGTCTGTCTATCTATCTATCTATCTATCTATCTATCTATCTATCTATCTATCTATCTATCTATCTATCTATCTATCTATCTATCTATCTATCTATCTATCTATCTATCTATCTGTCTATCTGTCTGTCTGTCTGACTGTCTATCTATCTATCTATCTATCTATCTATCTATCTATCTATCTATCTGTCTGTCTATCTATCTATCTGTCTATCTATCTGTCTGTCTATCTGTCTGTCTGACTGTCTATCTCTCTATCTAGCTATCTACTAAACAATTATAAGGATATGCATAAAAGATTGTTATCTGGTCCAACTGATGAGTGCTAGTTCAGCATGAAATGTGCATCTTGGGCATTATACATCTTTTTCACATGTCTTTGGTCATATGTTTATGATTATACCCTTTCACAAAGTGTTAAAAGTATTCAAAAACCAGTCCTTAGCTTGCATGAGAGTGGTGTAGTGGAAACTAAATTATATAAATATTCATTAAGATGATAATCTCTAGTCTAATGATTTGTAAAAAAAAATATGTAAAAGCTAGGAACTTCCACAAGTAGCATATAATATTAAATTATTTAGTCTTATGAAAGTAATACTTTTATTAGTAATATGTAAAATGCATTATTTTTTAAATAAAGTATAAGTTGTAAGATGTTTAAAAAAAATAAAAGTATGCAGAAACGTATAAGGTATAAGACCGGGGTCCCCAACCCTATACTTGTGGGCACCATGGCACCCACAGACCATTTTATGTGTGCCCACTGCTATCCGAACACAATAAAAAATTATTTATCTGATACAAATAAATTTTTTTTTAAAAATTTCTTATAAATTATTGTATTATATTGTAATGAAATTGTAGGCCCTGCAATATTTGAAATAAATATTTTTTTGTACATTAAGTGTATTATTAACAACATCTAACTATAAATTTACATTGAAAAAATAAATGGTGCCTGCCACCTGGATGGTATTATAGAATGTGCTCTTAAGTGCAAAAAGGTTGGGGACCCCTGGTATAAGATATTTTGAAAGAATAAAAATGTGCAGAAACATAGTGCAATGGAAATTTTAATATATATATATATAATTAACAGACAGGCAACAAATGTTAAGATCATAGAATTGTGGAAAGGTTAGTCTTTCAATATGTTAGTTGACAAAGACTACGAGAAAGTGCTCCTAAGTTGATAAAATTTTTAAGTTATTTGTATTTATAAATATTCAATTATAAGATTACGTATATTGATTTGAAGAAATACAGACATCGAATTATAATATTAATCCACACACACACCCGTATTTATATATATATAAAAGATCAATATTTGTGTTCATTTATTATATGCAAATCTAATGCAGTCTTGTGCTAAAATTTTAATTGTAACTACTACTACTACTACTATTAGTAGTATCATCATCATCATCATCATTTTTCAAAGGACTTTATTCAACAAAGTATAAAAGGTTGCATCATTTCTTTTTTATACATAATATTGGATTAAAATTCAAATAAGAATATTTTATAAAGAGTCAAAGTTTTGCAATTTCACAGTGCTGTTTTTAATTTGTGATATTGTAGTGGTAACAAGTGATACTCTTTGGTTTTTGCTTCTTATTGCTGCTTTCTTAAAAATATAGTCTGTTGTTTATTTATATTTTTAACTTATAAATACTAAACAGTAATATGAAATATAAATAATAAGTAAAAAACAAAGATTTTTTAAAATAATGCTTTTATGCAATCTATTATTATTACGCACTCAAATAATTGTAATTGTAAAAAAAAAAATCTCCAGTCATGCACTGATTATAAGTGTATATTAAAATCTCCATGCACTCATCTGCCAGTAATAGTTTGAAAACATAAGTGAATTCATTTATGTTTAAAGTGCATTCTTATATAAGCCAACCAGTACTGACA
This sequence comes from Epiperipatus broadwayi, assembly GCA_028023455.1. Taxonomy (NCBI): domain Eukaryota; kingdom Metazoa; phylum Onychophora; class Udeonychophora; order Euonychophora; family Peripatidae; genus Epiperipatus; species Epiperipatus broadwayi. The sequence goes on along the minus strand of JAQFVV010006266.1, from coordinate 3,386,135 downwards.
ATGCTTAACTCAGTTCTTGAATCTATTATATTTCTAAGGTTCAAATTGATAATTATATTCTACAAATTCTCATTTTTTACCATTTGTGATTAAATGTATATTGATTCTTTCTTTATGATTACAAATATTTTATATTGATTTTTTCTTTATGATTACAAATATTTCAGTGCTTAATAATAATCGATCTATATCTATTCATAATTAATATATGTTTAATCACATATGGTTAAAAATGTGATTCTGTCTTTCTTCCATGATAGAATATCTAAATTCATACAATCTAATTGTCAATTTGAACATCAGAAATATAATAGATTCAAGACCTTATATAAGCATGGTCAGTGGCTAGCTTATATAAAATGTAAGCATAAGTAAATTCACTTATGTTTTCAAACTATTTCTGACAGGTGAATGCATGGAGATTTTAATGTACACTTACAAAAAGTGCATGATTGGAGGTTCATTTATTTTTTATAATTACAATAATGCTTTTATATACCCACCCAACTAAAAAGTAGAAAAATAATAAAATAATCTGTCTAAAAAATATGTTTTCATTTCATAAAAACATTTGGGGCCTTTTTAATTTTTGTGGCCTCAAATGCTTTTATGAAATGGTACAAGGTGTTTTTTTTTTTTAGGCAGATTGTTATTTTTCTACTTTTTAGTTGGATGTTTACATAAAAGCATTAATTAAAAAAGTATTTTTATTACATTTTTTTTTTTTACTTTTGAGTTATATTTATGAATTATTTTAAAAAATGGTTAAAACTACAAATAACTATAACAAATATTATAATTTAATAATAATATTGAAATACAAGTATAATGTATGTACCTCATCCATATGTAATTAAAGAGGATTTGAACCCAAACTTTCAAGCTTCTTACAGTTATCCACACTATCCAATATAACCAATACATATAACCAAATAGATGTGAAAAAGATAAATAATATCCAATACACATATTCCATGCTGAACCAGCACTCATCAGTTGGTCCAAATCATCATCATCCACACACAAATATAATCAGTGCTTGGTTTATATTAAGATAGCAAATCTACAGACAGGCTTCAATCCTCATCATTCTTCAACTCATCCATATCACTGAAAATCTGATGATTGAGGGCTCAAAGCCCTTGATGATGCCAATATTATAGTCATATCCATATTGCCCTTAAGTTAATATGACTCCAACTCCTTGTATACAGGACCGTAATATACCTATTTAAATATATAGAGAAGATATGTGCAGAATACAACTGAAGATGTAATACTGAAATACAAGTATAATGTATATACTTAAGCCAGATGTAATTAAAGGGGATTTAAACTGAAACTTTCAAACTCCCTAGAATCATCCACTCTAACCATAAATGTGAAAAAGATAAATGATCTCCAATATATATATATATATATATATATTTCATGTTGAACAAGCACTTATCAGTTGGTCTGGATCATCTCCCAATTTATTTATATATATATATATTCTAACCCATTAAAAATACCTGGTTAGAAATTTTTGCGCTGTATTTTTATTTATTAGTTATTTTGCACTTTTCACCCATGGACACTAATTTTTCAGGTTGTTGTTAAGGCAACCAAAATAAAGCAACATATCCATTAATTTTCCAATATGATCTAAAATACTTTTCATATAATACAATTGTACATTCAATTCTCTTAAGCCATGCCACGATTGTAATAACAACAATAATTGATCACTTATTAATTTAAAGAATAATTATAATAATATTAATCTCAGGGTTCTTTGTTTCATGTAAGGAAATGCTCGGCAGTATTGTGTTGTCGCATATGACTGGCATTCTGGTCGGCTATAGGAAACATTTATTTTACTTAAATTCAATGTGTCTTCATCTCTCATATCAACTGCTATATTATTTAAAGAGATGATAATTCTATTCAATAATGACGTATAATTTTGAATAACACAGCCCTTTTTTTTTTCAGAATCTCAGTCAGAATAATAAAAAGACAAGGGTGCTTTTTGTGTCCTTCCATCATCCATGACAACACAATAATATAACTAAGATTTATTACTTAGACAATTTAACTAAATGGGAATGGAATAATGTGCAACCAAAGTTAATGGTTTGGGAATAAATTCATTTTTTTTTTTTTTTACACAAAGGTGAATGTTTAGTCTTAAGTTTTCAACTCCATAAATAATTATCATTAAACTAAAATATAATGACATATTCCGATCTGCTTAACTTTATTTATCTGGTATATTAAGTTTTTAAGAATTTGGAATGATTTCGGACTCAAGAAAAGGTTTTGCAAATATTGTGCAAACACTTATATTTAGCATATAAAAACAAAAAAAATGAATCTACAACAAATTTTAACAAGACTATAATTTATTATTATCACAAAAAAAAATATATGAACATTTATTCAATAATCCCATAGTAATACAAAAATATAAAATATAACTGACATTAATCTGTATACTCTTTTGGTTATGGACTAGAGGTTACTACTTCTCCTGTATGCAATCATATGGATTGATTAACTAAAAGTACATTTCATTACCAATACATTGTTTATTAAATTTTGGTAACCTTGTAGAAGCTTTTATTCAAAATTATTGACTAACTATTTTTTTTTTTAAATGATTAATCCAATCATATGCAATACGCAAAATATTAAATTTATTTCTAATACATTTACTTTATTTATGGTCTTTAATGGGATAACCTATTCTAATTATAGGCCAGTTATCAGAAGTTACACTTACCATCTTACATTTAACTTAATGCTAACTTAAGTTATGATACAAATTTTATTCATACGTATAATTTTAAATATGAGTATTATTTAATTACTAACCAGAATTAAATATTGCATTTGAATATTCCTTCAGTAAATAAGCGTTTTAAATTACGCAATTTTAATTACTTTCTCCATTGATTTACTTGTCAAATACTAGCAATATTTAGCAGCACAATACAGATATTGATCCTAGTTACTAACGCACTATTTATACTAAAGTGGATCTTGAGGAACTAACACCTCCAATATAACCTTTATCTTGCCCGAACTTTCAAAATTAAGCACAATAATCAACACCTTCCATGGTGGAGCTATCTTTATTTTCACATGAGGAATATGGAATAACCACGAAGGTCTGTAGAGTAATCTACTACATTAAAATATTTTGGTGGTTTCTTGCCTCTTACTTGGGCATACAACGAACACACACCAAATACAATCCTCTCCTGGGATTTAAACGAATGAAGCATACTAAATGCTAGATAAATTCTTGATCGTCCTATCTATGAGAATCGATCACTTGGGCTATAAACATACCCGAACATTATATTTAAAATCTTCCTCTCATGGAAAACAAAGCTTTTGGGGAGATCATTTTTCATCCCACAAAATAAATACATTATAATTATTACCTATGCGAATATTAAGCATATACCAATGCTATATCTGGGCAGGATAAGTAAATACACTGATTATAATAAACTTATGTTACCGTGTATACTTTGATCAACATCTGAAATCAATGGACATCATAGAATAAAAGTATAATAATTTTAATTTTAATAAAGGAACATTCAAAAATAGTTGGTAGCATACTATCTTAAACTAAATAAAGTGGATGTGTTATTTAAGAATAATTAGGAATAAATTCCTCAATTAATACAGTATAAATTCGTTTCAAAACTTTAACAAGAAATATTTTGTTATAGCATTTTTTTTTTTTTTAGTTACTTCTGATAATTTTCAATATTTATTTTACCCCTTAAATATCTAAATATTTTTCTTTTACGTATCTAACATACAAAATTTCTACCTACAATTGTATGTAATAATTAAAACATATTTTATAGATTTTTTTCTTTCGTGTTAAATATCAACTTAACCTATAATAATTATATTAAAACATACCTTTGTCATTACAAGGCTATTAAATATCCCTTGACCATACAGACTTTAACCTATGTGATATAACAAAAAAATACATATCATTTATAACTTAGTTTTAAACAATCATTAATTAACAAGTGCATATTCTCTCATTAGAAAATGTTTTTCTGTTGAGCAATTGGTCCAGGTGAAGAGCTTTATCCAGTCGTATTTCACGAAGCAAGTTTAAAAACAATAAACGCATGGTATTATTTCCTTTAAATAAAAGTTTTCTCTTATTTTGTGCGTTTAATAAATTAGGTAAAGAAAAATATAGCAGAATTGAAGATTAATTCTTACTTGAATTAAACTGCTACAATTTTGGGATCCATAGAAAATAAAATATACATATTCTAACATAACGAACAGTTGACGATAGACGATAAACATACACAATTCTTTTTTTTTTTTTTATTGACGATACGTACAATTCTTATTAGCTAGCTTACTTATGGACGGAAATGCGCAATTTTTCCGAGATTATTCTGATAATAACTGCAGCTGATTTACATGTATAGGAAGTTTTAATAACTCCAACTGATGTGTAATATAATATATCATTTATTTTTATCATTAAGTCACTAAGATATTTGGTTTTGTTCATACTTTAGGAATTATAAATTTTTTTTAACGGTAACTTCTCCGTAAGAATGCACGTATATAATTTTTTTTTCTTACATTTACTTCAAGAAAGTCTTTCATTTTTTTTCTTTTTTTTTTTTTTAAAAAAAAAAATATACAAATGTATAGTTTAATATTATGATGATTATTATTATTTTTAGACAATTCTTGATGAATAAAAACATTTTTAACGTATGTAATTGCATTATTTGTAAAGGCAGACGAGATATTCAGAAAGAGCGCAAAAAAATGTATCTAGTTAATCCTCCTTTGCTTCTCAACATTTCTTTCAATTATTATTTTTTTTCTATACCAAGAAAAGATTAACAAGTGATACAAAGTTACTAAATAATTATTTCTCACTTGGAAATCATTTATCTTCCTTAATTTAGACATAATAACACTTTTCGTGATTCCCTTAGTTAATTCTGTCATTTTTAACTTTAGCGTGAGACAATAAATTTTTAAGTATAAAAGGTCTTTAAATAGGTAGATGGCAAAGAAAATCAGGATATCTTATCAAAAAAATTTAGCCACACATTATATTATTAAAATTTTACTTTGATTACATTTATTTCTGCAAAATAAAATGAAAAAATTGAGTTACCAAATTTCAGCACTGTTCCTTCCTTGAAAACTAAAAGCAGACTATCTTTTTCAAAAAAAAATGATCCTGATTATGAAATTGGTTGTTTCGTTTTGTTGTTGTTTTTTTTTTTTTTACTTTAGCGACCTCTTACAGAAAAATAATCATTTGATTATAACATAAACAAAAGAAAGGAAAAACCTATTACAATCATATAGTTTTAGTATTATTTACCTGGATTACAAAGTAATTTGACAATATAAAAAAAATAATAATAAATACATTAAATTAACAATCAGTGATGTATAATTCTTTAAACATTTTTTTTTCTTTTTTTTTTTTTACAAAAAGAAATTACCAGAAGTTATTGTGCTTTATGATAAGACACTCATCCACTCTCCCCTCTACCCATCCAAAATCAATTACTGTTTAGCTTTTATACCATATTAATTTGCTCTAATTATTAATATCTCAATTAAATTATTCATGTTCTCTCTTTAAAAATGACATTGAGTTATTAAATCTATTAGTTATTCACCCAAAACATGCCAAAGTGAGTGAATAGCATACTTTATTAATCAATTATTACTATTGTTATTTTATCTTTTTATTTCTTTAAAGAATAGCATTGTTTTCCTGCAGAAATAATGCCAAGTAAACCAAGTGTCAATAACACTAGGTTACAATATATATATATATATATATATATATATATATATATATGTATATACATATATATATAAACCAAACACTTTATATATATATATATATATATATATATATATATATATAAAGTGTTTGGTTTATATTAAGATAGCAAATCAATCAGCACACTTTAATTGACAGGCATCAATCCTCAAAGCCCTTGATGGTGTCAATATTATAATCATACCCATGTTGATCTTAAGTTAATCTGGCCTCTCATATGTAGGACCTTAATTGTCTATTTAAACATACAGAAGAGGGATGAACAGAATGTAGGTTGAATATGTAATATTGAAATACAAGTATAATGTATATACTTAATCTAGATGTAATTAAAAGTGAAAATAAACAATATGTCCTATAACAAATGAATTATAAATTTAAATATGTGATCATCTACTATATAAAATACTTATGTATTGGCTTTTTAATTAAGTACCAGTTAAATCAATATTAACAAAATTTTATTCTACAAATGTAATTTTTCTGTTTGGCTCAGTGTTAAGGAGTTTTCTTGGGAATCGTAAGGATGTGAGTTGAGTTTTAAAAAGAAACAGATTTTTTTTTCATTGTTAAAAATTCAAAATTGTGGACATGCAGACATAAACACAGTTAGGGCAAGTTAATATAAAAGCATTTAAATAGATTTAATAGAATTGCTAGCATAACTATTTTTAAATTATCTGTATATTTTGAATATACATGTGTATGCATATAATTTAAAAACATAAATATTAGTATGTGATATTAATTAATTAATTAATTAGTATGTGATATTAATTAATTAAAGTTGACAAAATTCAAATGAAATTCTTTAGATACACATTGATTAAAAATTCATATATTTTATTTTTTTAATATTTCACAGATTGTTTTAACTTATTTTTAATTATATACAATTTTTATTCTTCTACAAAAAAAAAAATTTTTTTTATAATTAACCAGAAACCTGTAAGCAGAAAGTTAAGTGAGTAATGATAGTCAATAAAAAGCACTATTTCAAAAACTAATTTTCTAGTAGTTATTTAACTATTTCCCTTTGCTTCATGTTTCATTTTCAATAATTGCCTACCATATTATGTCATCATTCCATGACTTTCCTTACATTATTTCTCACATAAATTTAATGTTATTTCTATGGCTATTAACATATTTTTGGAGATAAAGTATTATCAATATACAAAATCTTTAATTGTGATAAAAAAGTAACATGGATGTTGATAAATGTTATTTTCTTGTTAGTGATTGTATTAAAAATATAGGGGATTTAAATGCAGACTTTTAAGTACTCTTCAACTATCCAAACTTTCTCATACACTGATATGCATGGCTACACACATGTAGAAAAGATAAATAATCACCAATATATGTATTTCATGCTGAACCAGCACTGATCAGTTGGTCCAGATCATCATCTCCCATATATATATATAATCAGTGTTCAGTGATTGTATAAAAGTAAATGAGCCGGACTGTTTTGGTTATTTGCTTTTTTTAAATAAAAGTTATATAATCAAATAAGAACAATTTTTAAATTTTCTAAGATAACATTTAATATATAATCATTCTTTTATTATGAATTACACTAGTTTTTTTGTTTCTTTTCAATTTTTGAAAATTTATTATTTTTATTTTTATTTAATATTAAAACAGCTTTAAAAATATTTATCTCATTTTTATTTATGTTGCAAGATTAAGTATGTATAATATTAGAAATCACATTCTTTATGCATTTGAATATTATGCTTTAATAATCTTTTATTTACTTCAATTTCAAATAATCTACAATCTTCATCAGAATTGTTTACTTAATTTGAAGATATGTTAAAACTATTCTTGAATTAAAAAATATATAAAAATATTGTACTAAAGTGCAAAAAAAAAAAATGGATTTTTTAAAAAATATTGTGAAGTAATATTAAAACAATGGAAAAGAAGATTAAAAAGTATTAACAATTAGGATATCATATATTAATTAATTATATGTCAATTTTTCCATTATATAATATTAAATATTTAATGTCTTTAAAATATGTTAAACTTTATTTAAACTTCCCATATACATCCAATTCTTAATAATAGTACACATTTTAGTATATGTTTTGAGTGATACCAGTAAAACAATGCTACTAGCCTTGGAATTAAAGGTGAACTTTAGATTTGTGAATAGTGAATTTCAAGATAATTCTCTAGCCAACTGCCAGAATACATCAGTTGGTTATAGGAACTATTTTCAAATTCAATATTCATGAATCTAATGGTCCAGGTTCAATTTTAATTGTACTATTGTCACTATTCAATCCAGCAACAACTGAAGATGAGAGGAGAATAATACAGTTGAATGTATTAGGAAAATTTAAATGAAGTTTGAATTTTTCTAACAACATGCTACATTTAATATTAGATAATGGAAATAGTCCACATAGAATTAAAACGCCATCATCACAAACCTTTAGACAAATGGCAAGAATACCATATAGTAATGGTACAAACATGGAGAATTCCTGAGGAATCAGCATTAAAAGTTGGTAAAAATAATAACAAGTTATAATCATATATACATCATCAGTATTAATCATTAGAAAAATAAACAGTCATCCTTTGTGACTAGATTTAAAAAAGATACATTATAAAACTGGTTGATTATCTTTTAGCTAATGCTCAACTCAGGGCATAAGTTAAAAGCTATTATTAATAACTATAAAAATAATTCTACATCAAAAATGCTGGAATCATTCTAGCAATGCTAATCATCAATTATGTAGGCCATCATGTACAATGTATATATTGAGCATCATAAAACAATAATAATTATAAAGTAAGCAGACTTTGCATCAACCATCAATGATCCCATAAAATATCTGTCTGGAAGTTTAAACACAAATGCATACCACGCCCAATATATATATATAACCATTAGAAAGCAGTCAACACTTAGACAATCCCAATATATATATATATAACAATCAAGAATTGCAAACTGTTGTCAAGGCAACCTTCTTTTAGCAATAGAGATGGAATCCCACCTCTATTAACGATGCCATATATTTATATAGACACTAAATATTGCAACTTAACCACAGAGATTGAAATTATTGATAGAAGTTTAAAAAACTTCCTTAAACAGATATATATATATATACACAAACACACTCAAAACTAGCTTGGGATTGCAATAATCTACTAACTGGAGTGTGAATAAGAAAAAAATAGGCATCTCTAAAACTTAATCTTTTTTATGTTGAGTAATTTCTCTGAAATATTTGTTGAAATATTGATCAACAAATTTATTAAATAGAATTAACAATAACAAAATGAAAAGACTATTACGCACTCTATATTACAAATACATTATTTTGATTTTGACCTACGAATATTAGAAAATATGTTATAGCTTGAAATAAATAACAGTATAATTTACAAATACATCAATATAAGTTTACATACAAACACATACATAAGCACATAGGCTTGCCAGTATGATAAAACAAAATGTTTCAATAACTATTTAATGCTAATAAAAATTATCCTGTCGTTATAATATGTAGGTGCATATATATATATATGCGCGGTATAATATAAAAGTATTGCATTTATTAATACTATATTACAAATCATTAAACAACAAACATATACATAATATGCTCACATATGTGGACATTTTCTAATATAAAATAAAATATTTTTGATTACTAATTCTAATTATTTTACTCTCCCATTAATAATATTCGAAAATAGTAAAACAAATATTTTTTCTGTCTTTAAAATAAAGAAACCTTATTCTCTCTTTTTCTGACACTTCCTAGATAAATTTTTTATTTTTATACCACTGTTAAATTGTAGATAAAAGCTTTTAGGATAAGAAATATTAATTACCTTTTAAAAAACCAGCGGGAAAGTTATTCTAAAAAAACTTCTTGGCTTTTGTTTTTTTCCATTTCTACCAATTAATTTTTTGGCCGGATATTTTATTTCTATATAAGTTATTTTGTTGTTAACTTTTTCCTCTGTTTTTTTTTTTTTTTTTTAAAACTTTTCTTTTTTTTTTTTTTGATAGAAAAAAAAAATTCTGAAATCCATTTTACTATTTAATTGCTTTAAAATTGTTTATGTAGTTATTTATAGTTCATGCTGTTTTAGCATGAAATATGAATATTGAAGATCATTTATCTTTTTGGGATGTATATGGTCGGGTGAGTTGTTTGCATAAGATGGAGTGAATGACTAAAGGAACCTTGAAAGTCTGGGTTTAAATCCCCTCTAAGTATAGTTATTGTAAAAAAAAAAATTCTTTTTTTTTTTTAAAAATAAACAAAGACGTGGAATCATTTTTTTTCTTCATACTTTCACAATTATATTTTACAATATATATATATACAACTTAGAGTATTTTTTTCCTCTGTGTTTCAGTGCATATCCGATAATTTATAAAGTACTGGAGTATTATGGTCTTGCCCGGGATAGGCATAAATGAGATGAATGTTGGCGGTTCCCTACTCCGTTTGATTTCTATAACTTGTTGGATTGCATTCAGGAAAGCTGTAAACCTCTTGCATATTGGGCTATGAATTCTTCGTGAAAACATTTCTACTTTTATAGAAGTTCAAATTCATCCTACATGGACTAGCGATGATTCATTGGAGCTGCTTTTCGTCACATACTATATCTTCATTCATTGTAGTCTAATAACTTCATAATAGACAGTTTTTTTTTTTTTAAAGCCACCATAGTGAAATTATAAATATGAATAACTAAATAAGTTTTTTTTTTTATTTTATTTAATAAAACAACCAGCAAATAATTTAATTACATCGTCTTGTTTTTCGGATTCACATTCTTTAAACCAACTTTTCTTATTTCTTTAATTAAAACAGATTATACAATTAATTAATTATATTATCAGAAAAAACACTGCTTTCCAACAGGTATATAACAAGCCTGTGTTTCAGTTATTAAAATTAATTTATGTTTTTGTCAAAATCAGAAAAGTCAAAATTACTGTATTTGATCTTAAATAATTTATAGTAGTTTATAATAATAAAATTATTATTTAACCATTATCTCGTTATTCCAGTGTATATAATTTAAATAAATGTCTATAGTAAATTTTGTTTGTATTCATTTCTACTTTTCCTTTCAAACTTTATATACATATGCGCGCGCACTACTATGTGTACAATGAGACCAATTCTGTTTCATTATACTGTATGTATAAGTATGTAAATACAATAGCTAAATAGCTGACATTTCAGTACAATAATAAGTACTTTTCTTGGAGATTTAAAATCGTTATTTATTTTTTTGTTATTTTCTCCTCATTGAGAATTTTTTTAAAAATATTTTATCCTCCAATAGCTGTATCCAAATATTGTTAAGTTTCTTTAATTCACATTTTTCATATATGCTCTTAGGCCTTTTAAAAATCTCTATATCTTCCCTTGATCATATTGTTTAATTTTTCCAGACTATGTGTTTTATTACAATTGATGTCATGGTTAGTTAATTTAATGTGTGAATAAGTGGCTGACAAATAGATTTTTCTTTAACTGCCAAAATATGTTATTCTTTTCTTATGTTTATTCTATGATTGGTCAGTCCAATGTATGAATATAAATGAACTCCATGTGGAATTTTATATACACCATAACCCTTCAAAGGAATTTTATCTTTAGGGCATGGAAATACTTTATTAATTTTTTTTAAATGTAGTATAAATTGTGTGGATATTATATTTTTTAAATCATTACTAATTTTATCAAAAATTAATAAAGTATTTCCATACCCTAAAATTCCTTTGGAGTGACATGATGTTTATGAAATTCCATGTGGAATTTGTTTACATTCATACAATGAACAGACCAATCATAAACATAAGAAAGGAAGAATATATTTTGGCAGTTAGAGAAAAATCTAATTCATCAGTCATTTATTCATACATTAAATTAACTAACCATGACATTAATTTTAATAACACACATATTTATCCAAAATGTAACAACATGATCAGAGATTGCTAACAGAAGCTATAGTGAATTTTAAAAGGTCTAAGAGCATAAGCATATTTATGGAGATAAAATATTAATGAATATAAATCCACTTATTAGCAGCCATTTTAATAATAATTATCCATAGCTTTTGTATAACTATGGTTGTTTTATTACTGAAAAATTCACAATGCACTGACTGAATATTTTTTTTAGAATCAAGCAGTTAATTAGTCTATCAGTTTACATTAGTTTTATAATATTCATCTGAAGCTTTAAGTTGTTGTATTAAGTGTAAATTCAAGCAATGATTTCTGGTTTGGAGAAGAAATGAATAAATATGCTGTTCAGATAAAATATGGCATTCCATGAAGCAATCATGAATTCAGTTATTGGTTTTCATTCTCTTTTAAATTTATTATTTAAGTGGTATACATTATTGGACTTTTAATTTCTTTATTTAGCATGATGAAGAGGAGCATTTGCTATTAAGGGGCAAATGCTGAATTCGTTATTTACCCAGATATTATTGTAAGGCAGAATGCAAAGATGGCTTATTCTGAATTTAAGTCCTATACAGTCCTTCTGCATATAATTTAGTAAAAGACTAAACAATTTTGAGCATATAGATGTATTTAGAGATTCCTGTCATACAATTAGTGAGATCATAGTTTTTACCCCAAATTTTTTTTTTATGGGAATATTTTATCATGGTCACTTAGAAATAGCATGAAGCTGGTGATATTTTACAAATTTTAAACTTTATAGCACCAAAATTTGATGATACCATTCTACAAAGTCTAGACTAATATGATTTTGAATTATTAAAATATCAGATTACATTAATTGAATGATTAAAATAAAATAAAATAATTATATTATTATTTTACATATACATTGCTTATATTAAAATATTACACTAAATGATTTTCATTTTATTTATTGTAAAGTTCTCATTATAATTAGTAATAAATTTCTTTATTGCTCTACATTTATTTAAAGCATTTTTTGATTATGTATATTAATTCTAAATATATTTAACCATGTTAACAGTCACGCATGCACTCACATGTGTTTGAAAATTATGTTAAAGTTTGAATTGTTATGAAGTGTAGTCTAGATTATCTAGCTGTGATAATAAAATCTATTATTATAATAAAATATTTTTATATACGTTATTTATGTTACTGATAGTGACATGCATTTTTATCCTGTCTGTTACTTTTTCAAAATTGATTTTACACGTATATGTATCTTTCTTAATAAAATTTCAACCATGATAAAACAAAATTTGATAGGTATAATTTTTAAAATGCTGCATATTTATAAAATCTATTTGAAGGACATCTTGGATATTTTAAGGCTTGCTTCACTAGGTATAATCACCAGAAATATGAATATTGCTTTCAAACAACATTATTTGTAATAATAACAATAATAACCAATAATATTTACTTTATTTCACAGAGGCAAAACTCTCCATATAATAGTGTCACTCAGTGCACTAAGTAGTGCTATTGTATGGAGAATTTTGCCTCTGTCAAAAACAGCTTGTGTAAGCATAAGAATTGTGCCCATTTGATATTTGAGTATTTTCTTTCTTGATAAGCCAACAATTTTTTTTAGAATTTATAATTATGACGATTAGCTCGGACCTAAGAATATCATTACAATATATATATATATATTATTAATGTTATCATATATATGACAATTGAGTTGCAGTATTGAAAATATATATAATATAACTCCATGGGAGGTAGTTACATATATATAATATTAATATAAAGAAAATATATTTTAAAACATATATTAACAAAATTATATCCGAAAATTCACATAAACTCTATTAAAATATAGCATACAGAAGAGTTAATATAATTCTAATCAAAAGAAATTTACAATGCTTTATACTGGGAGCATAATAAATAACAAGTTTTACAAATACTAAATTATATAAGATCCCCCTCCCCCCCCAAAAAAAAAATTTCATTTATTTTTTTGAAAGATAATCATTTATAAATATTATGTTAAAAAACTTATTTAATTCTTTTCTGTAGAGGTCCCTACTATCGCATTTTACATGCATATTCTCAAGGTTACAGCCTCGGTAAATATTACTATTATAAATAAGTGTTTTTTGTTACATAATATTGAGAAGTAAAACTATATTTATTATGAATCATGTATCTTTTTTATAGAATTATCTATTTTAGATATTATGGACTTTATTTTAATTATGAATATATTTCAGTCCAAACAATACTTTTTCATAAAAGTATAAACAAAAAATATTATGATGTATTAAAGTGTTGCCATGTCTATGTATAAGTATATACATACTATACATAAATATTAAGCGATTATTTTTTAAACTTGAAATTACAAATTTTTATATTTATGATTTGCAATTTAATTTAATTTGAAAGTTTAAATATATCATATAATAATAACCATTAAATGTACATTAACTTACAAGCATTTTTATTCATGTGTATGAATAAACAATGTGTTATACATAAATAGCAAGGGACATCAAGACAATTCCAAATTGGTTCAGTTTAAGCATGTCATGATGGCTGCTTTTATCTTTTATATGTCTCTGAAATAAATCTGTTTAAATATTATATATTCATCTTAAAAAGTCTGAACTATTCAGAATGAAACCTTAGATCAGGGGTCTCCAACCCTATGCCCGTGGGCACCATGGCACCCGCAGATCATTTTATGTGTGCCTGCTGCTATCCAAACACTATAAAAAATTATTTATCTGATACAAATAAGTTTAATTTTTAAGACTTCTTATAAATTATTGTAATCAAATTGTAGGTCATACTATACTTTTACAATGTAAAAGTGTCATCATTAACAATACCCAACTATAAATTTACATTGAAAAAATAAATGATACCCACCACCTGACTGGTATTATAGAATGTGCTCTTAAGTGCAAAAAGATTGGGGACTGCTGTCGTAGATTTTCCAGAATTTTTATATGACTGCTATTTGTCACCCAATCTGGCATCTTGCATATACTTATAAACATTAGTAATATAAACAACATTGCTAGTGTAAATTCTCAGCTGACATATGGTATAGTGAGAGAAAATACATCTATAATTAACACTATAAAATAAAATGACAGGATTCAGATTTGGTAATCAAAAAATATATTATGAAACAATGTGGATATGTATTTTTTTATTTGCTTGGTGATGTCTCATAAGTAATACCAATATGATTTTGACTTATCATAGATTCATTTTAAACAAGACATTTATTTTATATAGCATGATGTTTTATAAACTGTATTTGGAAAGTGGGAGTATTCATTTATATAGATACATCTACAAAGCGCATGTGCATTAGCTTATTGGCTTATTAATATTATAGATTCATTGTGTAAAAAATTATGTGACATCATAGTTTTAAAATTGAAGATAAATATTGCTTTATAGAGGTCCTAGTACTATCAAAGAGAGGATGTATTAATGTTTTAGGAAGTCATAGAAAAATTGAAAAGAAAAAAGAAAAATTTTAAAATCATGGACTTACCTTTTTTTAAAATTTATATATGTTATATACCAACATAACTATCAGACTGTTAATTATACCTTAAAATGATTGAATTAATCTATATATAAAACAAGGCATCATAAAAATATTTCCCTTGTAAAAACATTCTCAGGTAATAAAAAAAAAAAACAGTGAAAGTCTAGATATAGACAGAGACAGTAGATAATAGTTATTATAATTTGGTCAATCTAATATTTCTTTTTCTAATTCATTTTTTTATAATTTTTTATTTACAGTTTGATTTCTTATGTCCAATCTTTCTTATTACTATACTATGACCCCCCCCCCCATATTGCAAATTTTAAAAATGTATTAATCTGGTCATAATTGTCCACTTTCTAAATGGTTTAATGTATGGAAGTAAATATTGTTACCCCCCCCTTTAAAAAATGATCATAAGCAGTTGTGATTTATCTAGTATGCAAGATACGTTCTGATAACTCTGAGAGCTTTTAAAACTAAATCATTTAGAATCAAAGGTGGCGCTAAGGCTTGTAAATGATTTTATGACTAAAATTTTTTTTGACATCTCTTTCAATAATCAAAAGAAAAAGTATCTATTATTGTTTTCTTTATATATATATTTATAAAATAAAAACATTCATCAACAGTTATAGCAATCGTGCTAATTGGAAAAATAAATTATATTTAGGGTTTGCTTAAAATAAAAAAATAGAAAAATAAAATTTAAGTAATTTTCTTTTTAATATGAATTTATTTTAAACAGTTTTCAAAGGATTTTTTTTTCCAAGTTAGAGAAATCTTTTTCCATTTATTATTATACAAATCTTAAGCACATCGATGGACAAAATAAGCATTAATATCATTAACTCTAATTATCTTAGTAGCATTATCTGATCTTTTTATCACTTACTTTAGTAGTAAAATTAAAAGAAACTATATATTGATTAAAGGGGGGGAAATGTTTTTTTAAAGAAACGACATTTCTTGTTAAAATGTAGCAAATGCTTTGGTGGTCTTAAAAATAGACTTGCTCAAATGAAAGACGGGAATAATGAAAGATTTATGGGTTATGTATAGTTTACCTTAATAGTCAACCAGCAAATGATTTTTGAATATCTACCGCCGCACCTGTTGTTCGAATTTTTAAATGCGGCAATTTATAAATTTCTAGTTCATTCATTTAAAACTCCTCTGGGTCTAAAAGTAAACATTTATTTTTAAACTTGTTCTTATTGATTGCTAAACAAATTATATAAATCTATAGATCTGTACAATCGTTGTATCTTACTTAACACTGGAAATAATTTTTTACTATATACATTATGCTTGCTTCTTTTTTTTTTTTGCCAATATTCTTTTGTTACAGAATTTTTATTTCTGCTTCTATAAATATTTCGCAAGGTGTATTTCAAATAATACAGAAAATTAATACCACTGGTTGTCTTTTTATTCATATTCTTGAATGCGATATAATAAATAGTAATAAAAGAATGATAAATAAAAGATCAAAATTTGAAATGCAAATATTTGTTTGTCCATTTCAATTTGTCTAGAATGGTAACAAGCATTAAAGCCTCACCTCTCGAGTTAAGTACGATAGTTTCTAAAAAATTATAAAATTAAAATACTGAATACAGAACAATACAAATAAACTAAAACGTTGAATAAAATTGAAATGACTAGTTGAAAAAAATAGTTGTGATTTAATTAGCTTATCTACTTAATTAATTATTTTTAAATTAATCTTGTGTGTAGCTCTTTCTACAATAATTTTTTAGATGTCATTTGCTTTCAGTATTTTAAGTAATAACTTATATTTATTTTTAAGCTTTCCGACATCACTTCTTAAATCTGGTTCGTAATTCAAATCTAAAAATAAGTATGTGCGTGCGCAAGTATATAGGTAGACATTTAAAGGTTAAAACAGTTTCACTCAATGATTTGAACGTTTTTTAAGTACAGTAAATGTATGGCCAAGCATATATAAATTTATTTTGTAAATAATATCTTTTTTATTTATTTATAAAAATGAGTGAAAAAAATCTAAATCGCATGCTGTTTATAAAATAGTATCACAATTTACAATTTGGTTTAAATATGTGTGTGCGTACGTGTGGCTACAGAAATTAATTTGATTCCAATTTAAAATGAGCAACACTATAAGCAACTTGATGTTTTAATTAAAAAATATTGTTAGCTAGACGATTATACATAGAAGATATATGTATGTTGAAGAAAATTAGCATTGTAGATTCCATATATTTTATTTTTCTATTATCAGCTGAATGACTTCTTGCAATGGAATATATGACAGTAGAAAACTGTTTGCAAACAGAAAACAATATTCAAATCTCTAAATAGTGATAAAATTTATTATGTGTTAAAATACTTTAATTCTTTTATATTTGTCCAGATAATGCTCTTATCCTTAAATTACAATTTAATCAATGTTATTTATCAAACTATTGCATCAATATTAGAATCGATTAATTGTTTCTTGATTGAATGTAAAAAAGGGATTATGAAAACACAGCTTTGACGGTCATATTAATTATATAAGTCTATTAATAATATATGATAAAATAAAATAAACCCTCCACAATAGTATCATCTATATACTAATTAGTAATTACTAGATTACAGAAGATCTATTAATAGTGTAATATATATAATTTAACTGGCTTTTATGTACATTTAAAAAAAAAATTATAATTTCCATTTCTATATGCTTATCCACATATTTACCAATTTTACTAGTAATAAGTGTTTAACCTATGAAAAAGTTATAAATTAGATTACTTAACCTATGAAAAAGTTATAAATTAGATTACAGTTCTGTTATCCTTTTGCTCATTTTAATGTTAGGTAAAAAAAAGTTAATTAGGTATACTATATTTAAATTCTCAATTTTCATTCTATATAAAGCAGGTGTGTATAATATACTTATAAACATCACATGATCACCATTTCTTTTGTTTGCTTATAACTGTTGTTAAAACAGGCAAAACTCACTATACGTATTGCCACACACAGCAAGCTAGAATAATCAATGAATGCCAGAAGGCTTGTGCATAAAATCCCCATCTAGTGCCTACTCATCCAATATCCCCAGACTAGATGCAGTGCTCTCAGATCCAAGGCTCCTCACTGACAAAGGCCATAAACCAGAAACTAGTCTAGGGATATTGGATGAGTAGGCACTATGGGGATTTTATGCACAAGCCTTCTGGCATCCATTGATTACTCTAGCTTGCTGTGTGTGGCATTATGTAGAGTGAGTTTTGCCTGTTTTAATATACTTATTGAAAGAATGAAAGCAAACAAGTTAATGAAGTAAATGTGACTTTTGAGCATAAAGACTGTTTATGGATCTCATAATTGCTGTTCCCCTGATCTTTTGTCTTTACTACTTATTTAATGTGTTAAGTCAAATGTACACCCAACTGTTAAGTTTAATGTAACCCAACTAAGAAAATCATCTATTCATCTATATTGTTTCTTGATTATTTGTGTAACCTTCACTTCATGATGTAATTATTGTTGTTAAATGCATTGAGTACCCAAACTGTTTATTGTGTGTTGTTATTATATCCTGCTTAACTATAGAACTCTATGTATGAGTTCCTAATTGTACTGCTCTTTTATTCTAGTTTAATAATTTAAGGTTTCCGATTGGGCAAAATTTGTAACCATCATAACCCAATTAGTTAAATCGTGTAATTGCCTAAAATGTCTCTTGACCATCGATGTGATTTGCATCCTAGTATAATTTTGTTGTTAAACCCAATTTGTATTGCTTTTAATTCAATGTAATTGAATGTATCTTGAGTATCTAGGGAATACTGGAGATAAGATCCCTACCTTATATCAATTGTGTTTAACTCTAATAACTATTATCATCCAATGGGATTATCTACACAATTTTCCTTTTGTATTATACTTTGTTTATCACTTTGTAATTATATTTCTATCTTGGGTTGTCATACCATAACCCATGAAACCCAGATATGTAATGCATGTAGATCATCAGCTACAATTTACTTGTGAATTCTCAGTCTTGTACTTTTCTCTGTGAAATAAAGTTCCCTTTTGAAATGTAAATTAGAATAATAGTTAAATAATAATTTTTTTTTTCCAAATAGTCAAATTCATCCAACCAAATAGTAGTAGTTATTTAATCACTGTTGTATGCAATTTTCAAATTCATAGACAAAGTTAATGAAAAGTTTATGAGCTCCATCTGTAAAATTTTCAGTATGGTTTGCACTTTAGCAAAACGAAACTGACCATTTTCTGATATAGAATTATAAAAAAAGAATGGATTAGATATGGGAGTGGAACTTCATTTTCAATTCCTGGCTGTCAAAATTGTCGAGCAGATTGAAAAAATACATTAAAAAGAAAGTGTTTAGAAAAATAATAGATCAGAATTTAAAGACATGTTTATAATTAATGAGGCATCAACAATATCATGCAAACCAATTCTTATCATTTTTATTAAGGTTAAAGATGCAGATTTCTCACCAACAATTTTTGTAGATTTAGTGGAATTACAAAACAAAGATGCTGAAACCATTTACACTGCTCTATTACAAAGTCTGCAATCAGTATGAATTGATAATCCATATTTGAAGAATAATTTGATTGGATTTTGTTCAGATGGAGTAATTGTGATCCTGGAAAGGTGGTCAGAAGTGAATGTTAAAATAAAAAAACCACTATCCTGAGATTATTATTTGGCATTGTTTGAGTCATCACCTTCAGCTTATGCTGGAGGATTTTATCAAAGACATAAAGCAAATGAATCACTTTACAGCATTTATTAATGAAATATGTAAAATCTTCCATCAGTCTAATAAAAACCAAATGACATTGAATAAAATTTTAACCAATTTGGGAATTGGAAATTCTAAAAATTGTAGAGTTTTTAACCCAAGATGGGAAGCATCCCATCATAGAACAGCAGTTGCAACATGGTGAGCCTATCCAGCAATATATGATTTTTTTTTACTAATAAAAAATTTTCTGGAATGGCTAAACATCTTGCCAACAAATATTTTATGAGATCTAGCTTTAAGAATCGATATTCTAGAAGAAATTGCTTTGTTGGTGGATGCTATTCAAGGAAGGAGTATAAATATATTGAATGCTGAGCATTTGATTAAGAAAACAATTAAAGCATTTGAATATCTCAGAGAGAAGAGTGGTAGTTATGACAAAATAATAAATGAAACTATCTCTTCTAAGGAATTCCTGCATATTAATTTTGTTGAAGACAACAAATGAGTGAGTCTTCCCTGTTAAAAATTACTGAATATAATGATAACAAATGTGGAATTAAGATTAATGGATTGTAATAGCATAAGTAATAATATTCAAGATAGAAATCATAAAATCCATCAATTAGTTAAAATTGTGAACTGAGATATTTAGAATCTGGAAGAAGCTGTAGTTCTCTGGAAAAAATTTGAAGAGAAATTATCAGATTTTTACAAAGCATTTCACCATGAGATTTCAGTTAATGATTTCCATGATTATGTTGAAAATGTTTTGAGAAATTGCCAGGAACATGTTGCACATGAAACTGTCCAAAGAGCTAAAAATATAATTAAAACCAAGGCTGAATGAAGATTTTCCGTGGTGAACACAATTTATTCAGATAAAAGAAATCACCTTGAAGTGAAAAATGTGGCAAATTCTTCTAGTAATAAATTGGATAGGTCTTCCATTAGATCACGGGGATTGCAGTGACTCAGTTCAAGTTTGGCCAAGAAATCACAATACAGATGATGATGCTATAGTCAAAAAGCATCATCAACCTGAAGAGACATATGATGTGACTAGAATGTCACTATAGAAATATCTTGCCAAATAAATAAGTTTTTTTTTTCCAATTAGAAAAAGGGTTTAATTCTTTTTTAATTCCATAAGTGAGATTGCAAAGTATATCATAGTGCACATTGCAAGGCAGCACTTTTTTGTGTATGGGGGGGGGGGCATGCAAAATTTCTGAGAAGTCGCCAAAAATTTTTAGGTATGAAACCAAGAAGTGATTTACTTCCATGCTTAGAAAAAAGAAAAATAAACAGAATAGGTTCTTACATACAACCTACTTTTAGAGAATCGGTTCTTGGAAATTTGGGATATCATCACTGGTTGTATGTAATATATATATATTATAACGATCCGGAGAATAGCACTTAACATAATCTGCACTACAGGGCACCATCTAGGCATTTGAACCTAGAAAAATTTATAAAGTAGGCAGATACGTAAGTCAAAAAAAAATTTTTTTTATTTTATTTATATATTTTGATATCTGGTCATTAGCCCAAGTCACTAGCTCAGGGAATAGCAGAGATTTAATAATATAATATATTATCTAATTATATTTCAATATTAAAAAATAAATAAAATAAGCCACTGCCAGTAATTAACATACAAAAATTTATTTACGCACATATATATATATATAAGATTTAACATTATTGTTTTAATATGTTTACTTTAACATTTAACATTATTTTTACTTTTATTTTAGATTTTTAATTTACATTTTAAATTTTATACTATTATTAGTTCGCACAGATTTGTTTAAAAATGTTGAGTATAGATTGGTTACATAGATTCCACGATCAAAAACATTTCAAATAAACTTAAACGACCAAAATACAAAATCATTGATACCATCAATTGCAGAGGGAAATTTATAAGTAACCCAATAGCATTCACCATAAGATGCTTGCATTAACACCAATAACTTAAAAGACATCCGAATAAGTACATTTTAGATACTCACTGTAAGGTATCAGTATTTACCGAATGTCTATATATATCCCGATCGAATATGAAAACCAAAAACATAATCAACCGGTAACGAACCCATGCAAGCGTTTATACCCAACTTAAATTTAATGCATCTTTATTTAGAGTGTCGAGTATGAATAGACTACATAGATTTGCATTTGAAAAGAAAATATTCAATCCTTGTTTAACCTTAGGCCAAAGGTTCGCAGTCAAACCAAACTTCAATCCATCTGATATATTAATGTGTTCAATGTAATATGAATATGGCAGCACAATGAGGTTAAGAGAAGAAACTGCTTCTCATCAGATAGGAATATTACATCTATCTGACGATGAGAGCAATAAAAAAAAACTCCATAGGAAGGAACTGTGGTCTCCAACTTATAATTCCTCCCATAGGCAAAACGAGTGTGAGCGGCATATAATAGCGATTCTGCCCCTAGCGAATCTCGTACTACATCTACTAATTACACCAATATATCCAATCCATTGACCTAATTCAACTACAAAATGAATAACCTAAGATTACCCTCCCCCAATATAACTTTACAAATCTATATAGCCATTCATGCCCGACTTAAGTTTAATATTTATATAACTATTTTAATGAAAAACAGAAATCATAATAAAACTTAAAGAACAAATAAGTAAATAAATGGAAATGATTTTACAAAAGATATACATTAAATAAAATTATAACTAATTAATAAATAACGTTGGTCAAATAGGATTCTATTTCTTAATTATTTTAAATACGGAAAGTTTTTAATTTAATGTTCATTAATTATAAAGTTCTTACGGTTTAAAACAGTTCATCTTTATCTGTTGCTTGCCATTTGAACATGAATTCCCATGCCATCCTAAAAAGATTGTTTGAGTTAGCCATTGTTTTTTATTTATTTATCCGGAGGTTGTTAGTTTTGGTGGTTTTTATGTAGAAAAAAAAGGGGTTCCTCTCTTTTTTTTTTTATTTTTAAGGGTTGGAGGGGGGGTTTTTCTTTTCTCCTTTCTCTCTCTTCACACATATCTTCTCTTAAATAATTATTTTATTTTTTCTATCTTTTCTTTTATTATTATTTTTTTTATTTTATAACTAGGTGGTGAAATTTTGTGAGTTTTGGTTGTGGTTTTTTTTTTTTTTTTTTTTATTATAATTAAAAAAAATTTTTAATTAATAATTTTTTATTTATTTATCCAAACACTGGAATTAATTCTGCTACTTTTAATCTGCAAATATAAATGAATAAATAAATAATAGCTAATAACTAGCTTCTAGAGTAACTTCCATGTCCAGTAGTAAAGTTTAAAAAGGATAAAATCTCATTAAAATCATATAAAAGACATGAAAAATCATGAGAAAGTTATTTCTAAAATATCTTCATTTATGATTTCTGATATAAGATATGATGATTCATAGTATAAAAAAATTATTATAATAAGTAAGAATGTTCAATAATAATATTCCTTACATTAAGAAGGATAAATATGGAATATCATATTAGATATATAAGCATCAACATAAATAAGTTTTTCAACAAATTGGAAAAATTAGAATTGATATTATTGAAATTAATTATACAATACAGTGAGAATATTTGCTGTTATATGTGATAGTATGTTGGGTAATGTGCCTATGTGTTTGAAAAGGAAAGTTTTTAATAAATGTGTTTTACCAGTTCTTACTTATGGTTCTGAGACTTGAATACTTAACAGAAGAGCAATACAGAGACTTCAGACCACTCAAAGAAGTATGGAGAGATGCATGTTGGGAGTAACAAGAAGAGATCAAAAACGCAATATATGGGTAAGAGAACAAACAGGTGTTACTGATCTCATTGAAAAAATTAAAAGACTGAAGTGGAATTGGGCTGGACATATTGCTAGAAGAGATGATAATAGATGGACAACTAAAATCTTAAACTGGATTCCAAAAGATTGTAAAATACCCAGACAGAGACCACATGTTATATGGATGATTGAAATAAGAAAGCATGCAGGGATGATGTGGAGAAGAGAAGCTAAAGATCAGAGGAGATGGATTGAACTTGGAGTGACCTTTATCCTGCAGTGGATTGATAACGGTTGATGATGATAATGATGTTGGAAAATTATAATAAGTATTTGAGACAGTTTTTAATTAGATATCAAATGTAATTTAAGAGCATTGATAATGTGATTTTGTTGAATTAATTGTTGTAGTTAAACATCTTGTAGGTAAATTAAATAAAAGTGATGGTTTGAAATAGACTTCTACTTTTAAAAACAATTTATATAGCTGAAGTATCTTGATTTAAATTTATGTTGAAAAAATAATAGATTAATTATAAGTCATTTATGAAACTATTATTAATTAGAAAATTTATACAACCTCTACCAAAGTTTTAAATTGTTTGGGTGTATAACATTATTATTTAGAAATAAGATCCGTTCAATGAATTTCAAATCGGCCAATTATTTATCATTATAATATATATTAATACATTATTGAAAGTAGAATATAAAAGATGTTATTTTAAATTTATATTACATAAGTTAAACCTAAATTAAAAAAGAAAGTATTAAAGAGAAAATATGGATTTTATTATATCGTCTATAAATAGTAAAATACAAGATATGATTATTTTAGTTTTGTTTTTTTTTCATATTTTAATATTGGATTTAATGTAGCCTCAAATATTGTTGGATTTTTATTAATGGTAAAATGCTTTTAATTAAATCAACAAATGTAATTTTATATACAAAGTGCTGTGTAAATATAGATTATGATATATGGTGAATCAAAATGTGTCTTTGACAAGAGGATTCATCAACATGAACTATCAATAAAAAATATTATTCTGTGGCTTGATTTGAATCTGCATTTGCAGAATATTCAGTTATTTTTAATGAATGCTTTTGTTTTGACAATGTTTTAATTTTGTTTGTGGAAAATTATTTGACGAAAAAAAAAATCAAAAGGTTTATTTTATAAATATGACAGATAATTCATTAAATAAGCAGTATAATTTTGTAAATATATACAAATTTATGTGTAACATTAATATAGTAAGATTCTAGTGCAATTTTGATTTTGTTTTAAAATTTATTTGCAAAAGCTTGTTTCTGTAAATAGTATTTATGCTATAAGCTGAATATAGCTATTATTTGTTTATTATATTTGGCATATTAAAAAATGTACAGTATGTTTAGTTTTAATATATTATTATATTGAATAAGATAGATAGATAAATAGATAGATAGATAGATAGATAGATAGATAGATAGATAGATAGATAGATAGATAGATATATAGATAGATAGATAGATAGATAGATAGATAGATAGATAGATAGATAGATAGATAGATAGATAGATAGATAGATAGATAGATAGATAGATAGATAGATAGATAGATAGATAGATAGATAGATAGATAGATAGATAGATAGATAGATAGATAGATAGATAGATAGATAGATAGATAGATAGATAGATAGATAGATAGATAGATAGATAGATAGATAGATAGATAGATAGATAGATAGATAGATAGATAGATAGATAGATAGATAGATAGATAGATAGATAGATAGATAGATAGATAGATAGATAGATAGATAGATAGATAGATAGATAGATAGATAGATAGATAGATAGATAGATAGATAGATAGATAGATAGATAGATAGATAGATAGATAGATAGATAGATAGATAGATAGATAGATAGATAGATAGATAGATAGATAGATAGATAGATAGATAGATAGATAGATAGATAGAAGATAGGAAGATAGGCAGATAGGCAGATAGACAGCTAGACAGATAGATAGATAGATAGATAGATAGATAGATAGATAGATAGATAGATAGATAGATAGATAGATAGATAGATAGATAGATAGATAGATAGATAGATAGATAGATAGATAGATAGATAGATAGATAGATAGATAGATAGATAGATAGATAGATAGATAGATAGATAGATAGATAGATAGATAGATAGATAGATAGACTTAATAAACCAGTAGTTAGAGTCTCTCGGTTAATATTTAAGTACGTGTGTAAACAATAATTAAACAAAGCATTTCAACAACTTTCTATAAGAAGAATGACAACAAAACAATGACATTACTTCTCAATTTTTAGAGTTGTAATATTTTTGTTTTTTATTACAGTCTAGCTATAAATAATTAGATACTCTTTTGCAGAGTAATGTGGATAGATTTGACATGTCAGAGGGTTGACTTCCAAAAATAAATTGAATCTGAAAATATTTCCAATTCTGATTTGATTTGGATTTAAATCTAAGGTCATGTTCATATCCTACTACATTGCAATATGATTATATATATATATATATCATTAAAAACCAGTCAACACTTAGACAATCCCAAAATCAATAACAATCAACAAATTTCAAACTTTTGTCAAGGCAACCTTTTTTTAACAATAAAGATGGAATCCCTTGTTAAAAGGAGGTTATTCTAGAACAGTTTGAAATTTGTTGATTGTTATTGATATTGGGATTATCTAAGTGTTGACTGTTTTTTAATGATTACTTACAAACCCATTTAGCCTTGAGCATTATATATATATATATATATATATATATATATATATTCTAATGGTGTTGAATCAGCATTGGAAATAAATAAGCATTGTATAAAATATAAACAAAACATCAACAGTAATCATTATCAAAATCTTGAATCATTCATAATGACAGGAATTAAAAATGTTACTTTATAAAATTGAAATTAATCATTACATACCTAGCCAATTTCAAATATGAGACGTAATATAAATGCAATAATTCTTTCAACCGTTTGCACATATGTAAGTGCTAAAATAACTACAGTAATAAATGTATCAAAAAATTCTGGAATAATTAATCAATACTCATTATTGTCAATGCTCTGGGCCATCTGTAACATTGCTGGTACTGTCCATCAATAAACTAGTCATTATAAAATATATAAAGTAAGTGGGTTTTAAAGGTGATCTTTATCTTTCTGCTATCCAAATAATTCAGACGAAAACTATCTGGATGTCCAAACATTAATGCATTAATATAAGCATACAGATGTGAAAACAGTAATAAAACAAAATATATAAATAATTATTAATCTAATAAAGAATATTCTATTATAATAATGCATAATGAAATTATTTAGATATCCATGTAAGCATCTACTCAAGTTCACACATTGTATTTTATAATATTCTAATAATATTTTATTTGTTGATAATAAATTCATTAAATCTATAGACAATATGTAAATGATCAGATATAAAATGTACCTATAATAAGTGCACACACATGCTTTCTCTAATATAAAATAAAATATTTACAATTATTAAATTGTAATTTCCATTTAGAATTACTTTTAACAGTGTTTTGTATCCTTAAAATCTGGAATTTCATCTGTCATTAAAAAAACACATTGTTCAATGCATTATAATTTTTTTATTTCTAAAATAAGAATTTTACAAATAATAAAATAGAATTTAGAGAAGATTCCGTTTGAGTTTCATCTATTCTCTAGAGATAAACTGGGCACTTTTATTTTCTTCCAAAACATTTTCTCATTAGTAGGATAATTTATTCAGTTAACTTCAAACTTATTTATATTTAAAGCAAATCAGTTTAGTAAAACAATATTTTCATTATGTGCAAAATAAATATTTGAAAGAATATGTTAATAAACCAATTTCTTCCATTTGTAATCTATATGTTGGTAAAATAGATTTTATGCATATACAGTGTAGTATCTATGAAGCATTCGATATAAATAATGTACAATAGTGAAAGTTTATGATCAATAGGTTGACTTAGGCATAGCATTAGTGTCTCCAAATGAGTTGGCTTTTTATTATCAGGTTCAGAGTATAGATAGTTGCAATAATGCTGGTCATCATCAATTTAGTTTAGCTTCAATAATTTGACGGATTTCAGTCACAAAAGCAATCAAGTACATACAGAAAAACATACAAAATTCAACTCTTACTTAGTTCAAACTAAACCAATATAAAATTAGCAGCTGCCTTTTAACATTTTTTTTCATATGTCATAGCATCAGCCGGGACGCGAACCCACAACCGTCTGCAACCAACTACTTGCTTGCAAGGCGGCTGCAATGACTTCTCGGCTAACAACGCTTGACAACATTTTCTTTAATATAATAATCAGTTCTACACCTACTATTTATAGACATAAAAAAAATATAAAACAGGACAACTAATTATGTTTGTTTCCATCTTGATTAATAAAAAAAACATCCATCCATTAAAATTAATTAGTTAAAATATTTTTATTTACTTTTTAATTAAAACAGTTTTTAGGATTATGTAGGTAGAAAAATAAATTTCCAAACATAATTTACATTTTTGTCAAAATCAGAAAAATCAAAATTATTTACAGTATATTTAATAAGAGATCTTTTATATTTGATTTAAAATAATTTCTATTACTTTAAAATATCAAAATTATTATTTAATCATTACCCTGTTATTCCAGGATACAATTTAAATAAATATATATAGATAGTAAATTTTGTCTGTGTTTACTTCTACATTTCCTTTAAAACTTTAAATATATATACGTGGGATCACACACTACTATTTGTGTGTTATGAGACTAATTTAGCATATATATATATAGTGTCAAAAGAGAGTTTATAGATTCAATAATATAATTAATTAAGCTGAGTATTCTTTCAATGCTTGTACATTTTATTCGTGTTTATTCTGTTGGGAAGACCCACTTTTTGCTAAAATAGAAGTCAAAATACACAACTTTGATAAGTTTAATGTTGTTTAAGCCATTGACTGTGGCCAAAATGACTGTCCACATACATACTTTTGGGAACTAAAGGCTAATCTAAAAGCAAGAATAACATAGCACACATTAATATATAAAGGGCAATAAGAAAGTCTGATTTTTCCAATTTATTGATCTGTTATAACCATAGAAAAAACATCGACACAGTTTTGATCCAAATATTATTAAAATAATACACAAGGAAAAAAAAGACAGCAAAAGCAAAATTAAAGATGCATGGTTCATTGCATAAAACAAATACATAATGAACTAGATCGAACAGTATTCAAATTAGCAACATGTTTTTTCCAACAAAATAACCATGAATATGATGTACAAGAATCAAAAGTATTCTCAGTTCAATTCTATTAAAAGATCTATAATTTCATCATGTTATATTAACCATTATCAATCCACTGCAGGATGAAGGTATCTCCAAGTTCAATCCATCTTCTCTGATCTTTAGCTTCTCTTCTCCACATTACCCCTGCACACTTTCTTATTTCATCCATCCATTTCACATGTGGTCTCTTTCTGGATCTTTTACAATCTCTTGTAATCCTATTTAAGATTTCAATTTCCATCTATTATCATCTCTTTTAGCAATATGTCCAGCCCAACTCCACTTCAGTCTTTTAATTTTTTCAATGAGGTCAATAACACCTGTTTATTCTCTTACCCATATATTGGGCTTTTGATCTCTTCTTGTTACTCCCAACATACTTTTCTCCATAGTTCTTTGAGTGGTCTGAAGTCTCTGCATTGCTTTTCTATTAAGGGTCAAAGTCTCAGTCTCAGATCCATAAGTAAGAACTGTTAAAACATATTTATTAAAAACATTCCTTTTCAAACACATAGGCATATATATATATATATATATGGATTTAATATTAAACAAAATTTATGCATTTAATATTAAACAAAATTTAGTTTAATAAAGTGATGGTCAATTTTTCTATTTCCTTTAAAGTAGATAATAAATTAAAGAGGATGCATTACGTTTTCAATGTTCATATTAGCGCTTGTATCAACTCTTGTATTTTTTAATGAAAATAATTTTCTAGATGTAGGAAACTAGTATTACAGCGATTCAGTTTCACTGTCTATATTTGAAATGAACACAGATAGTCCAACATATTGAATTTTAGATTATAACAGGTAAATGTATTTTACATCACTTTTTTTTTTTTTTTACATCTCAATTTATATTTGACTACTTTAATTTTGGTATATTATATCCATTATTATTTATAGATTTTTTTATTTTTCTGTTGTGAGTTGTCAGTTAAATTATTTGGCCCATTAGACATAACCTTGTGGATTATCTTAGAACATGTAGCTTTCATCCATTAGAATATTTACCTTCAGAAGTTTGTTCCAACTTTCTATCATCATCTTCATAATCTTTGTAAATGTTTAATATTTTATGAAACTTGTGACCTATAGCATCCTTAATTTAATTTGCTCAATATATTGAAGATTGATTACATGACAATAACTTATTATCTTTTTTTAATGACAATATTCACAGCTTTCCTGAATCTTCTTGTTGTGTAAATAAAATATATCATTATCCCTCCCCAAATTAGCATTCACAATCTTATGTTGATTTAAAGTTATATGAAAATAAATTTAATAGTCACGTAAATATTCCATAGAATTAGAAACATTCTTTAATAGCACAATATATCAGATGCATCTTTATGTGCCTTTTTAAACATCTCTGTTTTACTGATGCAAATATCAATTGAAACAATAAAGCAATTAATTTATATTTGATTCATACTGGAAATCTTCAGTGTTTCCATATTCTAATTTGGTCATTGTTGTCCTTGTATTATTCACGATATTGTCAAATCATGCTGACACTTATTCCTTAGTGTGAACGCAGATATTAAAATTTATTTACTACTTAAAATTTATGCAACACTACCTATTTAAAAAATTTTAATCATATAATTCAAAATCATGGTTTTGATTTTAAAATATTTATTTCAAAATTTTGTAAATCTCTATCACCTGATAGTTTTTCAAAAGTATTAGATTCGTTCTTTTCATCAGAAAAATTTAAAAAAGTTATGTCAAGTGATATTCAATAGACCCATTGCTTATATATATATCCTATTTGGAAATATTTTTTTAAAAAACATTCTTAAATTTAACATTTTTGCTATTGGTGGAACTTTAATGTTTTTTTTTTTTCAAATCAGTGATTGTAGCGCCTCTACAACTGTCTTTCTACCTTTTATCACCCAGTGGATGACTTGTGTGACCAAGTCGAAACGTCTATATTAATATTTAAATTTTTTAACACGGATGAAACCGCAAAATATGTCTTTTATATATATGTGTGTGTATATATATATGTGTGTACATGTTGAGATGAAGAATTTCATGGAGTACAGATATAAATAATATATTTTTGTCTATGATTTTGATCATGAATATGCCAACGTTTTGGCTTATGTGATAAATCAGAAATGTCATATATTCATAATCAAATTGTATATGGACGAACTAGCAAAATTTATCATTTTTATATATAAATATTTGCAGATCTATTATTAAAAGTACATATGATTTTTAATATTGTTTTAACATCCATTTTTAGCTGTGTTTACTCTTTGGATAGATTATTAGTTTTGTATTTATGTCATATTCATATATTTTTAGGTATATCACAATACATAATTTGTTTTAATCCTGTAAAATTAAATGTAAATTAATGGTAACCATAGGGTTTTTATTAATATTATTTCATCATATAATTTCAGACTGAATTGTTTTATCACCATCAATGAATTTTGTCTTAAACATTTTCATATACATAAATTCAACTGTCTTTATTTAATATATAGGGTATATGAGCACAGACTTTCACATGACCCACCAGTCTCCACACTATCTCATAACACTGATACACTTGAACACATATATGTTGAAAAGATAAATAATCACCAATATACATATTTCATGCTAAACCAGCAACCATCAGTTGGTCCAGATTACCATCTCTACACATATATGCTATAAGTGCTCTGATATATATTAAGATAGCCAAACCTTATACTTTAATAGACAGGCTTCAATCTACTCCACACTCCAACTCTTCAACCGTCCATCCAATTGAAAATCTGTTGATGGAACACTCAAAGGCCATCCTGAGGCTGAGATTCTTGTCACACTCATGTTGACCTAAGATCAATCTGACCCCTCATGTACAGGACATGATCCATTTAATACATGAGGTGTCCTGTACATGAGGGTCAGATTGACCTTAGGTCAACATGGGTGTGACAAGAATCTCGGCCTCAGGGTGGCCTTTGAGCAACATCAGATTTTTAATTGGATGGACGGTTGAAGAGTTGGAGTGTGGAGTAGATTGAATCCTGTCCATTAAAGTATAAGGTTTGGCTGTTTTAATATATATCTGAGCATTTATAGCAGATATGTGTAGAGATGGTAATCTGACCAACTGATGATTGCTGGTTTAGCATGAAATACATATATTGGTGATTATTTATCTTTTCAACATATATGTGTTCAAGTGTATCAGTGTTATGAGATAGTGTGGAGAGTAGTGAGTCATGTGAAAGTCTGTGCTCATACACCCTATACATTACATATATAAATACAGGTATATAATAAGCATGTGTGTTTCAGTTATGTCTTTATTTAAAAGAATTATTTCCATATGATTTTTTTTTGTAATTAATAATTATTAGTAATAAAGAAATTAAAGACAAAATTGTAATTTCTAAAAAACATTAAATATAAGAAAAAATACTGTAAATTATTTATTTTAAGTTTAGCTTTATATAAAGCAATTATGAAGATAAGAAGAAAAAATATTTAAAAATGTAAATTTGAAAATCAGAATGATAAGTTGGAAGGGTTGAAGTCAATAAATAAAAAAGATTAATTATCAAGGAAACAATAACTAGAAAGAGGAATAGGAATGTAAAATTTAAAACAAAATAGGAAATACATGTTTTAGAAACTGTGAAGAATATGAAAAAAAAGTTAAAAAATAAAAGAGATCATAAGACTTAAAATAAAAAATAGATATTAGATGGTGAAGAATAAAGGTATGAAGAAAATGGTTTGATTTGGCTTAAAGCATCTGTTTTTTCAAATAACTAATAATGATGGGTCTTAGAATTTCATGCATCAATTTATATATGTATAATTATATCAAATTTAATATCAATTCTTTCAATTATATAATTTCTTTAGTAGTTTGTAAGCTAATCAAAAAAAGAATAATTGAAAACTTTATTATGAATTTTCTAATAAATTTTACACAACACTTACTTTTACAGTAAATAACTATTATGTCTATTGGACCTGTTAATATTTTTGTTAATGATGTTATTATTGTAAAATATATGTTTAGGTTTTAGATATAAAAAATATTTTTTTTAATATACAGAAGAGAATGGCAGACTGTAGAACTCAAGTTCGATAGATGTTGTGTAAGCTTTGGCACTTACTTTTTTAAAACCTTTTATGAACTTCTAAGCAACAAGTCATTAAGTTATTATTTTTATACATCATTTAATCCTTCAATTTAGCCTGGTATTTTTAATATTAAAGATAAATACAGTTATCTTAATTTAAAGATTCACTTAAACTTAATTAAAAAAATAAAAATTTATAAAAGTTTAAATTTATCAACAAATACAAATGCTATTCTTATTTTTCTTCTTTTACTTTCGTTGCATTTTTCATATATTCATATATATTGCTTACAATAACCCCTTCATATACATTCAATGCAAGAAAATTTTTAAATGATTCCTTTATTTTCCTGACAGTTTTGTTCTGATGAAGACTGTAAGACAGTCGAAACTGTTAGGAAAATAAACAAATCATTTTTTAAAAAAATTGCATTAAAGTGTATATGAATGGGTTATTGTAAGCAATATATATAAAATACAGAGGTTATTGGATTGTAATAATTTTAAAATATTGACAGATATTTAAGATCATACAAACTACAACAAAGATAGCTGGTACAAACAAGCAGAAATTAAGTCAGTATATTTTTAAGTGACACAAGAAAATGTATGAATAAAAAAATATATAAATTTATTAAAAATAAATAAATTCCAAATCAGTAAAAATATTATACAAAAAATTTATAATAGTATAAGAAAATATATTTATAAATTATGAAATGAAGCTATAGAAAAAAGCAAAAGTTTAAAAGATTAAAACAACATCTTGGTATTAGAAAATAAAGTGTTTGAGTAATAATAAGAAAAGATGAAACTATTACTAAAAAAGTGATGACGTCATGAAATATTTTGGAAAGATATACAAAAAATTATATAGTAATAAAGACCAAAAAAACATACAATTAAATCTATAAACAAAAAAAAAAGTTCTAGGAGTTTGTAAAATTATTTATAGATGTTTTAAAACAAGCATGTGTAAAAATAATGGCAAGATTATGTACAAATTCTAAATGATAAAGATGTATCAGAGTATTGGAAAAATACAGTAGAAATATTAATATTTAAAAAAGTTATAAATAACATATTAGAAATTAGAGATCCATCTGTTCTCTGAGAAATATTTATTATGATAATTACAATTCATCTCTAATAAATTTTGTGTCTAAATCAATCAATATAAGAAGCTGGATTTTAAGGTAATTTTAGCACAATGGAGAAGTTGTAGAAAGTGCCAATGAATATGAATTGCCATTATGCTTGGATTTATAGATTATAATAAAAAATTTGATTTTATAAATTTTGAACCATCAAGATATAATCCAGTAAATTTTAATATCTGAACAATATTTCTCAAAATAATGCAGCTATAAAATTATAATATTGATATCATTATGTTCTTTTTTTCCATATGTTAAATGCATTGACTGGGAAGTGAACCCAGACCAGCTGCTTGGAAGGCATCTATGCTAATCACTAGGCCACCAATGCTTGATAGATGTTCTTTATTATTTTTCCAATGCTTTTTACAATCCACTATGACAGTTTTGATTTCCCAACAATCTTCTTCAGAACTATAACAAACACAATACAAAATATATGAATACAAATATACGTGACTATATAATTTTACATTATATACATATATATTCTATCTTAAAATAGGCTAAACTTTATATACCTATTGTCATTCCATGCAAGCCATAGTAATCAATGGATGCCAGAAGGCTTATTCTTAAAAATCCCCATCTAGTACCTACTTATCCAATATTCCCAGACTAGTTTCTGGCTTGTGCCTTTGTCAGTGATGAGCCTTGGATCTGAGAATGCTGCACCTAGATCTTAGGATCTAATGCAACCCTCCAGAAGTAACCTTTTATCTCTACATAACAACAAAACTATGAGTCTTAAATAGTAAACACTATAATATTTTCAATCCAAGCTCATTAGCTAACTCAGATCAGTACCTATACATTTTGGTGTCTTTGGTTCTTTAATAACTATAGGCACTACTATCCTATTAGGCAGGATTGGTTTTAAGTCAATAAATATCACATGATCACCATTTTTTATTCTTGCTTATAACTGTTATTAATACAGGCAAAACTCTTTATATGTATCCTAAGATCTAGGTGCAGTGCTCTCAGATCCAAAGCTCCTCACTGATGAAACCCATAAGCCAGATACTAATCTGGGGATATTAGATGAATAGGCACTAGATGGGCATTTTATGCACAAGCCTTCTGTCATCCATTGATTACTCTGGCTTGCACTGAGTGGCTGTTTTAATAACAGTTATAAGCAAGCATAAGAAATGGTGATCATGTGATGTTTATTGGTTTATATTCTATTTTATAATGCAAATGATATTAATATTATGTGGATTTGGCAATGTAATAAGAAAGATAAAACAATAAGATTACATAGTAATATTAAGAAAATTAGTATTGAAAAAAGTGTATAATAAAATGACTCCATATTTCTAAAATTGGTTATAACAACTTTACAATAATTATTTTTGGATTAAAATGGGAAGTTATAAGAATAAAAATATGTAGAAAGCACAGAAAAATAACGACAATTCATCAATATCTTTGGAGCACTCAAAAAGGACTGGTCACACATTTGAACTCCCCAACCCTAAAATAGTATGTATTGAGAAGAATGACTAAATGAAAAATCAAAGACACGTACTTTATTAATAGCAACAATAACTCCATTAACTTACTTTGATATTTCCAAACATTGGGCTAATTAAATAATTTAAATATAATTTGTATATTGCCATTTACATTCTACTCTGCACTATTTGTTTTCTATGGCTTTGAATATGAGGCTAAATGCCTCAAAAGCTCTCAGCTGTCAAGTATTTTATAGATTCATATAAGTATTTATTATAGCTTCTCTTTCCAGCGACTCATCACGCTTGTAATTTTGTTAAATCATCTATATTTTTAGATGAAGTTGTTTATGTAAATAACACTTCAGATTTTCAAGAAATATTGTAAGAGTTATCAAATGAATGCAAGAAAGTCGGACTGAACTTAACTATTAAAAATACTGAACTAAGACTAAATGGATCTTATCAACAAAAAAAAAAAATATTGATATTTATGAATTAGAAAAATTAATAACTAGAAAACATCTTAATCAGATTATTAATATAAATGGAAACCTAATAGATAAATTAATTAAAGAATAATACTTCCTTTTGTAGATATAGTTAAATATCAAAAGGAAATCTGTCTAACTATTGGAAAAATGAGATTTTTAATTTATGTGTTTTACTAGTTCTTACTTTTTTATTTGAAACTTGCATATTTAATAGAAAAGAAAAGCATAGACCTTAGGCCATTTAATAAAATACAGAAAAATATATGTTGGGAGTAACAAGAAGGAATCAAAAGTGAAATACTTGATTAAGTGAGGAGCATTTTCTAAAGATAACATTAAATAAATTAAAAGACTGAAGTGAAACTAGGCCGAAGATAATTCTAGAAAGAATGATAAGTGGACAGATGATAAGTTATACACTGAATGCGGACATCACATATTTATTAGAATTTTTATTTATAGTGTTAATTAATTCAATCTACAGTTTTCTAAAATCAAATTACCACTTCCTTTGTCCGTCAAAATTTTATCATTGAAGTAACTAAAAATTAAATACAAAAATTTTGGTGCCAATTTAGCATGTGCTCTATGTTATGCTAGACACAAGGCAAAGCTCCATAGCCAACACCTTTGACGCAAACAAATGATAAATGATCTTAGATAATACTGCTAAAATTATTAACAAGTGTTCCAGATATTCTGTCTAACCCACCTAAAAAATTTGCCATGTTTATAAAAAAAAAATGGAAAAAGCACAAAATTTTTTTTAGGAATAGGTGTAATCAAAAAAAATAAAAATTTCAAAAACAATATTTTCCTAGTATTAGTAATTAGCAAATGACGAATTAAACGAAAGGCTTTATTGAAATAATAACGTGACCAAAAAATCACATTACTTCTCACAAGAAAATATCAAAGAATAATATTTAGTAAATATTAGTAATTAATAAATAACAAAAATTAGTGCAATGATGTGACTAACAAAATCAAATTATTATCGCAATCAAATGTTAAAAACCAATATTGAGTAAGTATTCATAATCAGTAAACGACAAATGAAAATTATGACAATCATAGGATCAAAAAAAAAATCAAAATACTATCATAATGAAAATTAAAAGCAATATTAAAATATTTTAGATTTACAATATTGCAGCAAAACACAAACATGTGCTAGCATTAACATAAGTATTGCAGCTGAAAAAAATTGCATAAACTAACATAAGAATTAATGTACTTAAATTAAAGTCTTTTAATATTGCATTTAATAACTGAAACGCAGGCTTATTATATACTAGTATCTATATATGTAGTATATAGGGTATATGAGCACAGACTTTCACACAACCCACCACTCTCCACTCCATCTCATAACACTGATACATTTGAGCACATATATGTCAAAAAGATAAATAATCACGAATATTCGTAATTCATGCTAAAACAGCAATCATCAGTTGGTCCAGATTACCATCTCCACACATATATACATGAAATATGTATACTGGTAGTTATTTATCTTTTTGACATATATATGTTCAAGTCAATCAGTGTTATGAGATAAAGTGGAGGGTGGTGGGTCGTGTGAAAGTCTGTGCTCATATACCCTATATATTAAATATTACATTTAATAAAAAAATAATAAATCAACAATAAAAAAAATAAAAAAAATTATAAATTTAGTTAATTTTTAAATAAAAAAAAAAAAATTTAAAAAAATTTAATTAAAAATAAAAAAAAATGCCATAAAATGTTCAATTATGAGAGATATATTAAAATAAGACAGTGTAGCAGAATATAGAAAAAATTCCATAATTACCTAACTCAATTATGAGAAAACTTTGCTGAAATGAAAGTATTGTAATTTTACAATTAACAAACATCACATTTTAAATGTCATCAAATGTTCAATTATGAAAGAAATATTACTAATGAATAATGAATGTAAGCTGTATATAATAAGATAAAAATAATAAATAAAACTATAAAACCATATTACACATGATTTAAAAAATTAAAAAAAAAAATTATTAAACCAACATAAAAACTTGGATGTAAAAACATATACAAACATTTATCAGTTTATTACGGATTAAAATTAATACTAGAATTAAGAAGTATTATATTTATATTTTATGTTGATTTTTGAAAATTAAAATAGATTTTACATTACCTCAATGGTTCCAAGATAAAACCTTACTGATTTATGAAGTAGACTGAAAATAATTAACTAAGCTTATCTTTTAATTCTGCAGAAGTTATCATTGAACACTTATTTTTTTTAGAATAGTAAAAAAAAAATCTGACTAAAAAATTAAAATAAACTTTAAAATGTTTATAATCTTGAAGTAATACAAATGCTTCCATGAGTACAATCCCACAATAATTACATGGAAAATTTTATACATTGACCATTTTTGATTAATAAATAACTATACTATTACCTGTAAATACCTGAAATCGTGGGGGGGGGGGGTAGAAAGTCTGTTTTTAGATTTGTCTCATCATACCAGGTGTTTTAAACATTTGACATCTAAATGTAAAGCAGAAGAAATAACAGATAATTTTTTTATTTTAAATGCTTTTATTGACTGTTCACTAAAGAGAAAAAAAATAATTGTTTCTTCAATCACAATTGGAGATTTTAGATTTAACTTGAAATAAAAGCATGGGGGGGGGGGTTTCAGAAAGTAATTAAGTCCATACCTAGTTATAAAAAGTAGGGATTGATTTCATTAATTTCTGGACTCCCTCATGCTTTTCTTTCAAGTTAAATCTAAAAACCACAATTGTGGTTGAAGAAACAATTGTTTTATTTATTTTTACTGCACAGTCAATAGAAGTATTTAATATAAAAAAAAAATCTCTATTATTTTTCAAGTTTTTAGTATTGGCACAGTAAATGAAAATGTAGAACTATATCATACATTAAATTGACAGTACTCTTATAGTTGATATATATATATATATATATATATATATATATATATATATATATCTAAAGATATAGATACATATATATATATATATATATATATATATATGTATTACAGATGGAAACAAAGGAGGACATTAATCATAGAATTAAACTTGGTTGGACTGCTTTTGGTAGAAATAACTTGATACTAAAAGAAAATATGCCTATGTGTTTGAAAAGGATGATTTTTAACAAATGTGTTTTACCAGTTCTTACTTATGGATCTGAGACTTGGACACTTAATAAAAGAGCAATACAGAGACTTCAGACCACTCAAAGGAGTATGGAGAGATATATGTTGGGAGTAACAAGAAGAGATCAAAAATGCAATGTATGAGTAAGACAACAAACAAGTGTTACTGACCTTATTGAAAAAATTTAAAAGATTGAAATGGAGTTGGGCTGGACATATTGCTAGAAGAGATGATAATAGATGGACAATTGAAATTTTAAACTGGATTCCAAGAGATTGTAAAAGATCCAGAAAGAGACCACATGTGAGATGGATGGATGAAATAAGAAAATGTGTAGGGGTGTTGTGGAGAAGAGAGGCTAAAGATCGGAGAAGATGGATTAAACTTGGAGAGCCCTTCATCCTGCAGTGGATTGATAATGGTTGATGATATATATATATATATATATATATATCATATACATATATATATATATATATATATATATATATATATATATATATATAATGTCTATTAATGAAAAAAACTATTGTAATAACAATAAAAATAATAAATATAATGATAATTAACTATTATACACAGTCTTTCAATCACAAGTATTTTCAGTTAATTCCTTAGTTAAGGAATAAACCAAAAGAACTTCTGCAAATTGATAGACTGTATATAATAGTTAATTTCCATTACATTTATTATTTTTATTGTAATATATGTAATATGTATCACCAAATATTTTTTATATAAGTTAAAATATATACCCATTTGTATATATCTCAGTACTCAACATGACTTGTTGAGCTATTATGAGATCAGTACAGAGAATATATTAAAGGTGGAAATCTTTTTAATTACATATATAATATGTGTGCATACTAATGCATGTGTATATATTGTAAATGAACTTCACTTAATACATATAATTTTTCTTTAAATCAATATCACACATACAGTGAATACAGCTCATTAGATAAGTCTGCAGTAAGTTAATATATATACTTTTAATATATACATATATT
The DNA here is from genome assembly GCA_028023455.1 of Epiperipatus broadwayi. Classification (NCBI taxonomy): domain Eukaryota; kingdom Metazoa; phylum Onychophora; class Udeonychophora; order Euonychophora; family Peripatidae; genus Epiperipatus; species Epiperipatus broadwayi. The sequence continues at coordinate 3,345,385 of JAQFVV010006266.1, read as the reverse complement.
TACTATGTGTATATAATTATATATGTATAATAAATCGGTAACTAAGTTATCTATTTAAAATTGTTTGATAGTTTTTATTATTTATTTTAAAAGTCCTTTTTAAAAAAATGTTAAAGAAAAAAAATGTGATCATTATTTTAAATAATTATCACAAGTTTTCTTTTTAACTTTTTGCAATCAATTTAAATAATGCAAGTTGTTTATTTTTTTAAAACAATATTGTTTTAAAATAAAAACTATCAAACAATTTTAAATAGAAAACTTAATTATGGATTAATTATACATATATAATTATGTACATATACTAAATATAATATATATTAAGAGTTTAAAATGATTAAAAAATGTTATTGAATTGTAAGAAAAAATATTTATACTGCACTCTTGTGATTATTATTTAAAACAAATTAAAGTTTTAAAAATAATTGTTAACTCTAATAGTAAAGTTATTGAATATTTTAAATATTTTTCTACCTTCTGTTCCATATCTAAGAAACTAGTAACATATTGAAAAGATAAAAGTTTCAAATGTATTAGGATAATATAACTTAGTTATATTCCAATTTTCAAGCAATTCTATTGAATTTAAATATATTAAACCTCAATTTTAAAATTTTATTCTAACTTGAAAAAGATCAAAAGTTAACAAACAACCATACTGATTTTTCAACATCAATAAAGACATTTAAAAGTAACAATGTTTTGTCTATGAAACAAAATTAAAACAGGATTTTTTTTATATTTATGAATGTTGTTTATTTATTAACTGAATTTTCTTAACTCAAACATAATGTAAAGTAGGTGTTTTTTAAAAAATCTATAAATGTTGTTTATTTGTTAATTGAGTCTTTTTAAATTTGATGTACATGTAATTGTTTTGTTTGTTACTAATTGTAATAAATACTGTAAATGAGTTTTTGGAAATTTGTTTTCATTTCTTGTTTTAATATTTTCTCTTTGTTTTTATTTTTGATGTGATAGCATAATAGCAGTGGTATTGACCTCTAGTCATCTATTTAATTATATATTTATCTAAATATGTATTTATTTATCCACTTTTTTTATTTATCTGTGTATTTATCTGTCTATTTATAGTCATCAGATCATCCATCTTTCCATTTATACATATTCATCAGTCCAATAACTATTTATATATCATTCTAATAATCTATATATTTATCCATTCCTTCATCTGTCTATTATCTTCTTACTTTATATATATATATATAACTATATCTGACTTTCTGTCTATCTCCTCATTCATCTCTTTATCCAACTATCAATTTATCTATTTATTAATCAATTTAACCAGCTATCTAGATTGACATGTAGATGGGGAGATATTCAGACAGAGTAAATAGATAAAATTGATGGGTTTATAGATAAATAGATGAATATATATATATATATTGATGGATGGATAGATAATTTTATAGATAAATAGATGAATATATATATATATATTGATGGATGGATAGATAATTGGCTGGTTGTATAGATTGATGAATGAATAGATAGATAACATATAGACAGAAAGGTAAATAGATTGGCAGACATAAGTAGATAGATGGATACACAAATAGACAAGGAAATAGGAATATAAGCCATCAGCAATAGTTTTATATCTATCACTGGTATCCAACATAGCATAGAATTCACACTAAATTAACAGAGTTTTTTTTTTGGAAGATTAATTTTATAAATTATATAATGTAAACAATATTTTTTTTACATAGCCAATATATCTATAGAACAGTGAAGAAAATATCTATATAAAAATAAAAAAATATTTTTATAAGCATTAGAAATCAAAGAAATAGAAAGGAAAAAACACACACAAATAGCACCTTAATTCAAAATAAATACATTTAAAATGCATATAAAGAAAAACTTGGTTTGATACTTTAACAGCATGGTATGCTAAGCATGTTTTTCACTAACTGGTAGTCATATTAATAATAATAGTTGTTCAAGAAGCATGTGATTTTTATAAAAGCATAAACATGAGTGGGGATTTGCATAAAATTTGAATCTAGGATATAAGAATGTTAATTTAAATGAGCTACTTTTTTGATAAGGGAACAAATGATTATTTTTTGTTGGTTGCATGTATATTATTGGCAACATGCCTGGCTTTATTAATTTTATGTTTAGCACTATTTCTCTCAGAGCAGACAATACTGGCAGATATAGGTTCAAAATTTTGACCATACTTAGGCTTATGTTTAAGGAAAATGAGTTTAACTCCAATATTAGTCTTAGCTTAGTTGTATTGTATCTGTGCTGTGCCATTTCATAGACAGATCGACATGTTGATTTCCTATAACAAACTGTGTGGCAGTTTGGGTTATTACTTATAACTGTGTATATAACTTGAGAATTTTACTCTGAGTGCAGCTTGTCTTTCATATTGTTAACTAGGTAATTCAGGGTGAGGAGGATCTGAAGGGCAATTCTGTATATTTCAGTGCAGATTTTGTTTATACAGTGTGCAGCCTCACGCATGTATGGAAGTAATATCCAAAGATTTTTATTAGCTTGAATAGGTCTATTCATTTCATTTAATTGGAATTCATTGAATATTCTAAACTTCCCATTTTCAACAATTTCTTTTTTAAATACCTTAACATGAAGTTTCACAACTTGTTACAAGAATGTAATTGCTGTTAAGTATTTATTGATAAGTTAAAAATATTAATTTTATAATTATTAACCTCATTCTAACCTTAACATTATAAATGCATTAAATATAGGAAAACAAAATGGGAAAATAATAAACTATAATGTTAACAATCAATGTATGAGTAACAATAACAAAGTGACTGATATTAGACAAAATTCTAATTTACAACTTTAAAAAAACAACTAATTAAAAAAAAAAGCAAACAATGTAAGTGCCAATTGAATATTTCATCTACCTATTTATTTATCTACCTAACTATCTATCCACTTAAACTACTTACAGTAATATTTATTAAGGCTATAACCTTAGGACTATGCCCCTGAAAAAATGACAGTAGGAACCTCCATTGTTCATTTGTCCATCTAACTGACAGTTTATTTATTAATATATTAAATTTTCTATCTATCTAGGTAATTAGATATTTGTTTAAATATAAAAATGTCTTATTTATTTATCCTTCTATTTATTTATTAATCTATCTATGTGTGACTTTTATAAAGATAAATAAAAACATACATGAGTTGAAAATGAATAGATAGATAAATAAATATAGATAAATAAATGAAAATATGGATTTATATGCACTACTTATTTATATAATAAACATTCTTATGGCAGCTTTTGTTGTAGAATGTAAGAAAAAATTAAGTGCAATTAGATAATTCTTTTATTCTTACAGCCAAATAACATTTTAGATACATGACACTTACAATCATGTTTTCTTGAGACAGCTTTACAGTTCTAAAAATGTCTTTTCTAAAAAACCATTTTAATATATTTGTCTTTCAATTTGTTTATTTCTCTTAAATACTTTACAGTAACTTAGTTGGCAATCTTGTGTTTCACTAATAGAGACATATAAAAGTTGTACTTCTTTTAGTTTTTAAATATTATTTACTTACCAGATTCAAAATAAAATCTGTACTTAACTTAGAGAACATAAGTGTATTGTGAGCTCTTTATCTACACAGATCTCGTATTCATTGCATAATGAGTAATTATATAAAATTATGTCCCTACTGTACTTTTATCATTGATTTAACATAAGGAAAACCATTTTGTAGTTAAATTATATTTTTTATGCATTTTAATATAAAAAAATGCAAATACATTTCTGGTTTTCTGCCCATGTTTTAAATATATAATACTAGGGATGTTTGCATCATAAGATTAATTGTTAGAAGTTGGATAATAAAAGGATAGAATTTTAAAAATTCCCAATACTTACAATACTAACCTGTGTACTATTACTAACAGTTGAATGTATTTGGAATATTTAAATAAAGCTATTTTTTTTCTAATGACATTCAATATTTATACATATTACTTATAATAACTCTTTTCATATACACTTTAATGCAAAAAAAAATATTTATTTTCCTGACAGTTTTGACTATTCAGCAATCTTCATCAGAGCTACAATATTTGAATGATATAAATACATAATATTATTCAATACTCATATTAAATGATGGAAATAGTCCAATATATAAATAGAACTGAAATACAATCATCACAAACCTGCAGGAAAACATTACCTTTAAAATGTTTTAAAAATTAATAAATAGTTTTAAAATTTCCATATATTAGTTATAAAATATTTAAGAGATCATTTATAATAGTGTCAAAGAAAAAGGTTCATGATGGTAGCAATACTTACAAATCTAAAAGAAATTTTAAATTGTTTTCTTAATTTGAAAGCAAAAAAGTATTTGAAAAAGACAAAAAAATATGCTAAAATTTTATAATTTAATAATAATAATTTGTAAATCTCAAAATATTAAATAAAGAAAAACAATATACTAGAATAATTTGTTTGGTTTTTTTAAAGTATTTAAATAACTTCCATGTAATGTGGGAAATATTTAGCGAACACTGTAAAAACATTAAATCAGTACTTAGAGAATATGAACGAAAAATAATATTCATGTAAAAACATATTTTTCCCCAGAAAATAATAACTGCATCTAAAAACATTAGCAAGAAATTTATGAAAAGAAATGATTTTTAAAACATTTACCATAAATAAGAAATGCTATATAAATCAGAAATTGCATCAACTTTAAAATGAAACATTTCATGATTGAGAAGAATATGAAGAAAGGAATGTTCCAATAGATAGTAATGTATACAATATAACATTAAATTATTGATGCATCATGGAATTTTTATTAAAAGTTGAATTTAAAAGTTATCATTAATTAATTTTTCAGATCAAAAACGATAATCGTGTAGATATAAAAATAATATAACCCTAAAAATGAATGATTTTGTACTTCTTTTTAGAATTGGCAAAATGATTATGACAGGAAACCAAATTTTAATTTTTTTTACTTCATTTATACATTTAACACAACTTAATAATTATTTAATTTACATTTTATCATTCACAAGAACAACAAGAAATAACAAGAGTGGTATGTTTTACTTGTTTATTTTATTTGAGATAAAAATTTGAGTGGACAATTCTCTTAAGTATGATTGGTGTTTATGTGCACAAAAACCTCCCTCTGTCTCAATTTATTATTAATGTATTATTGGCTTTTATTAATAAATGATTCATTATTATTCACAAACTTTGATATTTCCACCAAGTCTTGAAAATAATGATATGGAATGGAGATATGAGACTATTTATATAAATGATAGCTGTCTTCTGAATTGTAAACTGCAACAATATAAAGTTTACAGGATAAGTTTTAAAAGAATGTTTTTTTTTCAGTTTTTCTAAAGCCAGTTTTATTGTTAGTGATGCATAAAGGCTTAGCAAAACAAATGAAGATGTTTCATACTACTAATCCTGGAAACTATTTATTGTCAATGTTTATAATTCAAAAGACAATTCTCATAAATAATACTATTTTGTATAGAGACAACTATATATATATATATATATATTGTGACCTTTTCTATAGGTCAGTAATAGTTCATAACAGTCAATTACTAAAAATTTTAAATTTAGAATATGTTCTTTTAATACATTAATTATAGTTTGTCGATTATATTTTTAAAGTACAATTTAAAGCTAAAGAAAATAGGTAGTATATAAAATCATTTAAAAATAGTTATATAAAGCTTTAAATATTGTTTCATATGGTTGTAAAAGCTGGCCATATTAAAGAACACAGCGATAAATAATTAAAAGTATATTTAATAAGCTCAATTTTAATAGTCTTAAACGTATAGATAAATAAATGTTATACAGTATTTAAATTTATAAACTATGTTTAATAATCAAAATTAATATAATATATTTTTAAAATGGACTTTATGATGGTGAAAATTATATCTAGTTCTATATTTTCTAAATTGTTCTTCCAAATTTTATAATTATATTATATAATATAATAAGTGTAGCAATTTTATAAATCTAGGCAGAGAAATAGATTAAAAATCGTCTGTCAAAGTTATTAATCATGTGACTTGTATATTACATACTTTCTCACACACGCTTGTTTGAGTTAGTAATAAAGTTTAAAATATTTTGAAATTGCAGTATAGAATTGGATAGAATTGTTGCCTATCATAAAAGTAAATAGTATTAAACATTAAGTTAACTATTGTATGTAATGTTTTAAGTAATGTAATAAAGACGAATACAGATATAATAAAAATTAAATAGTTTAAATAAAAATAGATAAATGGAATAAGTTATTAAGGTTATTTTAAAAGTTATTTTAAATGTTTAAATAATTTTAATAAAATAATAATTGATTCAAAAGTAATATTTTAAATAATATTTTAAGTTCATTACATCATAATTTCTAATTTTGAAATTTAATTCTACTATAAACTAAAAATATGTAAATTTGTTCTCAAGCTAAAGTAAGAATTAACCAATAGGAATAGGTATTCTTACAGACTATAAATATGAATTGCACGGGGGTATAAGGGGAGATTAATAATGTATTGAAACCAGAGAAAGGTATATAGTAGCTATCAAAGAGATAATATTTTAAATTTTTATTTTAGTCAATTTTTATATACTTTGAAAAGAGAGTTTAAAAGTATAATATATTTGGGAACTTCGTGAAAAATGATTGGTTAATTTAAGTATACTTACCAGTCGTATTTTATCTAAAAAATTTAACCTAAGCTTCGCAATAAAGGATGGATATACTACGAAATAAAATGGATATAAGTTGTAATGCTGAAAAAATGTTTGGAATATTTATTGATACAGCTTTATTAATATTTCACCGAAAAACTGCTTCAGTATATAAAAACCACAGCTCGGACGTTATACGGAGTCTAAAAAAATGTATTGAAACGTATTATTTATAAGCCTATCCAAGATTTATTTTTTAAATAGTAATAAAACAATTGTATATTGAATGAATTATTTTATATAATATTATATCAAAAGAAGTAAAATGTTATATCCTTTCTGAAGGTAACATTTTTTTTTTTTTTTAAAGTGATATATAAAAATACCAAACGAAAGTTTAAATGTATTAAGAAGGAAACTTATATAAAAAGTGAACATATAGTTGAATAAAAGATGGATCCATGGAAATACAAATAGTACTTAAAAGTTTATCGAATATTTTTAAAGTTAAATTAGATGGATTGATGCATCGGATACGCAGAGAATATTGGCAGAGAAAATACTTAAAAAAAAACTTCACGGGATTAATTAATATTATGATTTAATAATTATCATCCTAAATACTAAAACCAAGGATTATTTTCTATAAATTTTACTAAATGGATTAATAATTATTTTTATTTTAAACTTTAATGTGCTTGGATGAGAACATTTTTAAAAACTCTAGAGAAAATAATAAACATTTTGGACTTATCAGGAACTATTGTCAAGAAAATATGTAAATATAGTTTTGATTCCTTTTATTTTGTTAACCTAGTTTAAATCTAAATTTTTATATAAGATTAGGAAAAACATAAAAGTGTTAATTTATTAATATTAAAATTTTATAATATAACAATCTAATAATTTAGCTAAAAATATTTTAATATAAAATGTATGGGTGTGAATTTTTTTTTTGTATCTGCAATGCTCAAGTGGATAAAGGAAGCCTACTGAACACGATGACTAGATAAAGGTTATTGGTAATAATAATAACTATTGATAATTTATAATGTATATATTTTTTTTGTTTTCTTTAGATCATCCATAAATTGGAAGAATGAAGTGTAAAAGTTTTTTTACTTATATGTACCGCATTTCATACAACATTTTAAAAAACATTATGAGATAGGATTGATTTGAAAATATGCATACGACAATTTTTTTTTTTTTTTAGTGATATAATCCAACATAACAAATAATTATGTGATTCTTTAAAAATTTTCATGTTATTGGATATTCAAATATTGTCTAAGTAGATTGTATATGATTAAACATACAGAGCAATGAAGTAAGCAACTTTTCTTATGGAATCGTAAGATTGTTTAACTATTAATGAATTTTATTTATTGTTTTTGTAAATGCAGATAGTTATTTATCGATGTAAGAAGTGGAAAATCTTGAGAAATAATGTTGAGATAGTGTCTTGGAAGTACATAGTGAACAGGAAACCAAGATGATGTTTTAAGAAATAGGATGTTATAAGGAATGGAAATAATATTTAGTCTTTATGTGAATATCAGCATAGTTAATAAAGCCCTATGACTGATACACATTTTATTTGTACAGTGTTTATATTTCTTTAAATATTTGATGTTCTAATAAAGCTGAAGAAATAGCTTTAACATCGTCCCTGTACTAGAGGATATTAGGCAGGTAAATGTCATACCTCTTCGCACTGTACCATGATTTTGAGATATGTTAAGAGTAATACTCTAGCTTTCTTCCTTAATCCTATGCATCTGTTTTCACTATCTTTATTTCATGTAACTGCATCGTTCAGTAAGATATGTTTAAGAGAAATGATAAATAATTTAGAACTTAGGTTATGCTATCGTTTTGTATAAGATTGGTTTATTTCTTAGAAGGAATAGTACGTTATAACTTAAAATTGAAGATCCAAAGTATCCTAAGGAAAGAAAAGAATCATAGAATATATTTTGAATTTTATTTCGGAAATGAAATATAAAACTTTTTTAAAATAGGGTATCTAAACAAAGATAGTTTCTTTAAAGTGATAATAATTTTAAATGATTTAGTTTTTTTTTTTAAGAGAAAAATAAGCATTGCATATTTTTAAAATACAATAGTACAAAGTAAATTATGTAAACAATATGCATAGTATATTTTTTGTTTATTGATTAACAGAAATATATTGATGATTACACTTATATCATACTAAAGTAAGGCTTAAAGAAGAATATATTATGATTAGTAAACATTGTGTGATAAATACTAAAATCTAGTACTGAATTTTGGATAATATTTTGTGTAACATCTTTGACTTTGCAAGATGAAATTTTTTTTAATATTTTGAGAAATCCATACTCATTATAAAATTTTGTTTTCTATGGAATGTTTTCTAAGTATGAATTTTTTAAAATAAGATAGTTTAATAATATTAAGGATAAAATGCTGTTGCTAATAAAGTAGATAAATATATTTGTAATAAGTTAACCATAATGAGAAATCAAATAATAACATTTTTTTTTTTAATTTTTGTCCTAAATCTAAATAAAGGTATAATTGAAATATAAATTTTTTTTTTTTTTTATAACCCGATAGATCAAACTGTAAAGTAAAAAGTTAAGGATATCCACTGTAATTAGTGTAAATAAATTGTTTATTTATTTGTTGTTAGTAATAAACTTTGTTAAATTTTGTTATTTCAAAAATTTTGTGTCCGAGTTATTTATTTCTCCACATCGCTGCATGAAATCATGATATATGCATAATAATTGAAACAAATATATAATTTTGCACAAAAGATAAATAAAGAATTATTTTAAGAATTTTAAATATTTTATTGGTATTCATTATAATTAAATAATCATAATCTTACATTATTTTATTGGTCATAAATCAGTTATCACAATATTATATTAAATTAAATGCTATCAGTTGCCACACATATTTTGTTTGTCAGATTATTAAAATGCTACCACATATTTATTATATCATTACATGAAAATATAAGATCATATTATATTATTTCATTATTTTATTATGGTAATAAAATTATAGTAAAAAGAAAAGATATACAGAATTAGTTAAACAATGAAGAATATTATTATTATTTATTATTATTAGTTTAAGTGTAGTAGATTATGACATAAAATCCCTTCTCATATTTTACTACCGTATTTTAAAATTAACTTAGAATAAACTTTATGAACCTGAGATTATTTTATTTGAGCTAGATTATTATTAAATAGAAGATTAAGATTTAATTATTGGTTTAATCTTAGTGAGTAGAAGTTATTAAAGTCGTAAGAATACTATGAGTTTGTTATTTGAAATAGTAATAAGGGGGATAGTGTTCTTATGCCATTGAGGTAGTATCCTGTGGGATATTGGCTCAATGTAATCTATCTTGTCACCTGTATTTTCACTTCAAGTCTCATGAAAATATTAAATATTTATTTAATTTATTTTTTATAAATTGAACCTTGTTCGAATTTTAAATTTGAGCTAGTGAAATATTTTAATTTTAATGTTGAATATTTTAGTTATTAATTATTAACTGAGATAGAACCTGTTTTATTTCATATCATATATTATCTGGAAGTGAGGATGCACGAGATGAAGGTTAGAATATATATATATATATATATATATAAGTAATGAACTATTATATACAGTCTTTTAATCTCCAGAAGTACTTTCAGTTAATTCCTTAACCTGCCTGACTTTTTAGAAGATCAATAAAAAAAAAGGAGATTATGGGCTGATTCTTATAGAAGAACAGTGGGAAAAAATAGATTACTGGGTTTCTAGATTAAAATAGAAATTGATAGATGTGCAACTTTTGTTAAATGATACACTGCAATAAAGATGAGTATGAAATGATCATAGCTGGTAGTCTTTCTTGTTCATATGAATATAGAGATAAAAGTTCATACAATTAATTTCAAACTTAAATAAAAAAAATAATTGATGGGTTTTATTGCTCAAGAATTCATAAAAAGTTCATACATAGTTTGAGCAGTTGATATGCCAAAATTAGAATCACCCTAATGGCTCTTTTGCTGCAGAGTATGCTATTCTACTACTGCACCAATCTGTACAGGGCATTCTAAACTCGTAAAATAAAGTTTAATTGCTAAGTATCTTATGAACTCTCAATCAGCATCATGTAGATATCAATTATGTATAAACACAAATTAAATTTTTGGTGACTACACAAATTATTTATTATTTGTGCACTTTTTACTATATATATTTATGTATAGAATGTTCACTTTGTAAATGCATGTGGTATAAACAAATATATTTGTCATGAAAACTCATTCATTTAATTTTAAACAGCTAGCGTTAGTCGAGAGGTCAGCGCAGCCGCCTTCCAAGCAAGCAGTTGTTTGCAGACAGTTGTTGCGGGTTCGTCTCCCGACCGATGCTATGACATACGGAAAATTTCCGTCAAAGAATCCAGTTTAGAACAATCATAATAAAATAGAACCACAATGTTTTCATTATAAATGATTGATAACTATAGTTTGTTTATTAGACATTTTACTATGTATATACCTATAAATATAGTACTATTCTCGATGAAGTCAAAATATGTTTTTACCAACTTGTATTCTAAAATTGTAAGATTCAACACATATTTCACTCTCTCATTCTCTTTATACACACCTATATATATATAGTCTCAGAATTATATACACATATACTCTATCATCACCGTAAATATTGCCAAAAATACAAATATAAGATTAATTAGTATATATTACAAATATTATTTCTGTAAATATGTAGATTAAAAAATACTTTTTAAGGTTTTTCAATAATTAAAAAAAATTCATCGTAAAAGAATTCATTTTCAACTAATGAATCTTTATTTTATAAAAGTGGGAGAGAATCTGATATGAAATAATACTTTTTTTGTCTATTTATTACTCATATGCAACTTAATGCAGAATACAGAAAAAAATATTTATGTATGTTTATGTACTGTAGATATATATATATTTATAAGATTGTTGATAGAGTTTTTGTTATTAATAACATTTAGAAAATAATTCTCATAAGAATATCATTCAAGGAAATGACTTGTTAAATCTTAATATGTTTGACACGGACAGGGTTCGATCTGGTGACAGCTGAAATGGTTTTTGCCAGCCAAGTTCCATCATCCCCACTGTGATATCCTCCAGGGCTCTCTTTTATAAAGATCTAAGCTTTTAAGCTTTTCCTTTTGTTTAAAAGTTTTAGATTTGTTTGTTTTCAATTTTATAAAATAATAAAAAATCATTTCTGATAACAATAAGTAAAGTTTTAAAGTATTTTGAAAGAAATTTAATTTATGTTTGATAGACTTAAATACTTTTTACTGAATGAAAATTTGTATTAATCAATTATAAAAATATCTCTTCGAATGACAGTCTGAAAATAGATTTTTTCTATTATTATTTTTTTAATATAAATAAAAGAAAAAAAAGCAAAGAAATATATTTCAATGGCTATAATTTACCTTTAGGCCAATACATTACAATTAGATGTACTTAATAATCTTTTTTTTTTATGTATATACCAAAGCATCCTTATTAGAAAGAACCTAGACATTAGTATTGATAATAATTTTTATTTGGAATAATAATGTAAAAGTAGTATTTAATGTAAAGAAGCTCATATTCCCGTTTGACGACGACATATGGTTAAATCATAAAGAAAAACAATCGCTGTCAAGACGCGTAGCAGTGGGAGGGCTAGGAAAAAATAACTCCAACACTAGGGCACTCTTTTGGCTCCGTAACTGTGTAACTGGATACGAGAACCATCTCTCTATCTTCAGTGTATTACATAGTATTTTCAAGAGCTATTGAAATAAAAGTTTCAAACTTTCCCAAGACTATCACCATTTCAGCTTCGTATTGTAAAATAATACTTAAAAAATAGAGTAACCTTTTTTTATATATGTGCGTGCTTTCATAAATATCTGTATATGAAAGCACGTATGCAAAAAAAAAAAACCTACGGTATATTATAAATGTGTGTTTGTGTACGTGTAATAATTAAAATAAATCAAAACGGATATATATATAAATTTTAAAGTATAATTTATTGATACTATAAAAATGATTAAAATGTATAAAATAAAACAATTGTCACCAAAAATTGAAAAATATGAATTATTACTTTTTCAATCAATGCAGAAAGTGTTCAAAAAAAATCTTAGGCATATGCTAGGACCTAGTAAATTAATACTGCAGTAATTTTATACAATAAACACGTTTTTTTTTTTTTTTCTAATTAAATATTTTTTTAATTAGTATGTAAATCACAACCATTTTACTTCTAAAAGCAAGTACTCAAATACAGCAGAAAAATGCAAATAAACACTAAGATATGTTTTACTGCCAATATGTAATATATTTAATCTCTAAAAATTAAAATATTTAGCATCATTTTTTAAAAAAATGTTTTTAAGGTAATTGTTTGATGTATATATAAAATAGTACAATTAATTAATATCTAAAGATTTGTTGTTGTTTTGATGACGGCTTTTTATCTCCATTTTCTGTATGAGCGTTTCCTATTTCTGACGATGCCAGCCGGTAACTCAAATAAGTTGAAATCACACTTGGTCAATAATTGAGACGTTAATAAGAAATTTGGTAGAAAACCATGAAAGGAATGTCATTTCTCTATTATTTTGATCAATAAGATTTTGTATATAATTTTCTGCAGCAAAATATTACTTAAACTTTTAACTTTTTGTTTATAAGTTGGCTGCCTTAACAACAGATTCTAAGACAACTTTAAAATATACTATTTTTTTTTTAATATACTTCATTCATATCTTTTTATATACTCGTTATAGTATTTTTACTCATTATTCGATATAGATGTAGTCGGCTGAGTGATAACTACTCTTTTATTCATTTTTTTTTTTTTATAAGCGATAATAAATTAAAATCCTATCTGAAAAATAATTGTTTCATATCTTAATGATAGCTCATCTGTTTGCTATTTCCTATAATCTGGGTTCAAACCCAAATCAATAATTTTTTTTCAGCTTCTAGTCAGATATGCGCATTTTCTTCCCAGTATTTAGTCCATAGTTAACCCAAACTCTCCAATATTATTTTTTAAATTATATACAATTCTCAGCTTGAAGATAAAATAAAGAACTCAAATTCTTATATTACAGTATTTGACAAGTTTGGAGATTTTGTCTTCAATATGGATCTGTTGGAGAGGTCTTTATTTTATTTATTTAACTATTTTTAATAAATATTCTATATTAAGCTTGTAATAGAAACTGCAATTACTATTTAAAAATCAAAATAAAATTAATTATTATACATTAATATTAATCGATTTGTTTGCATTGATATCAAAATTAATCTTAATTTTGTATATATATTAATATTTAAAGAGTTTATTGTAATACAATGCTTTTATATTACTTTTTTTTTCATATGCCATAGCATCGTCCGGGAGACGAACCCCACAACCGTCTGCAACCAACTACTTGCTTGCAAGGCGGCTTCGATGACCTCTCGGCATATTCCAAAATAAGTCCTACTCGTTAAATTAGATAATTGCTGAATTGTTAAAGATTTTTATTTTGCTTTTGTTTCTTATGATTTTCTTCAGCTATATATATAAATAATACACATTGCAGATTTATCCATATATAATTTTGATAATGAATATACTGACGTTTTGGCTTGATTACATACTCCATTAAGTGAGTGATGAATAGAATATTATAAAAGTATGTATATTCATTATCAAAATCACACACAGATGAACCTGAAAAGTATATCATTTATATCTGTATCCGTGAAAATATGAAAATTTTCGTATCAACATATATATATATATGAAACAATTTTTATAAGTCTAACACGATAGAGATTTTGCTAAACAATTTTCAGGCTTTTCATAAATTTTAGAAACAAACATCAAAAAATATGATAAATACACATAGGTTGCAGACAAATTTACATGTTATATAAACTAGCACATTTATTTGTCATATTTTATCCTTTTTTTTTTTTTTGTGAAATGTACTTTTTAAAGTCTGTGCTTATATACCCTATATATTACATATATAGACACAGGTATAGAATAAGCCTGTGTTTCAGTTATTATATTGTAGAGATGTCTTCCCATCCTTGCATATGTATTAAATGGATTATGTCCTGTACATGTGGAGTTCATATTGACCTTAGGTCAACATGGGTGTGACAAGAATCTCGGTTAGGTTGGCCTTCGAGCATTCTATCATCAGATTTTCAATTGGATGGACGGTTGAAGAGTTGGAGTGTGTAGTGGATTGGAGCCTGTCCATTAAAGTATGAAGATTGTCTATCTTAATATATATCTGAGCACTTATAGTATATATGTGTGGGAGATGATAATCTGGACCAACTGATGATTGCTGGTTTAGCATGAAATACGTATATCGGTGATTATTTATCTTTTCAGCATATATGTGCTTGAGTGTATCAGTGTTGTTAGATAGAGTGGAGAGTGATGGGTCATCTGAAAGTCTGTGCTCATATACCCTATATATTATATATTACTATGATTGTAAATATTTTCATTTAAATTAGAAATGATTATTTTTACTCAATAATTTGACAATTGCTCTAAATTTACTATATATTATATACTCTACTATTACACTAAACAGAACAGACCAATGCCATGTTACAACAGCAATTAACAAAATTTATATTATATATATATATAAATGTTTAAATCTCTCAGTGACTTTTATTCAAATATCCTAATTTATATAAAAATGATATATTATTATTAATAATTTATTTTAAAATAAACTGAAATTAAGAAATATTACCTTATAATAATTATGATAATTTTGCAGTATATTGAACAATAGTCATATAGTAGGCAATTATATTTATCAGTCATATTTTGTCATAGCATCAGCTGGGAAGCGAACCTGCTAACCCAGGACAACTGCTTGTAAAGCAGCTGTCACTGCCCTCTCGACCACCAATGCTTGCCTAATATTTATTGATTGATTACAAGAGACGAAAGTACATATTTAATTGATTTTTAATTGCTGAATCTTTTAATTCATATACATGCTTATATGCGAATCATCTAGTTAATATCTTGCAAATAACTGTAGCATGAATTCAGCATATCATTTTAAATATATCAAATTTATTAAGCGCAAGCAGATAATGTAATAATGTGAAAGATAAAACCTTCGAAAGATACACCTTGAACATGCTTATGTGACAGCCAGTCAGATATAACAATAACTGCATGTGGAACTTCCAATTCTAAAACAAAAGTCAGATTTTGAAATATAGGATCCAGGGATCAATTTTGGCAGAGTCTTAACATTTTTCTTTCAATACCAATAATTTTCTTTCTTCTTAATACTTATATTATCTTTTCTTAATACAGATATTTTTTTTTTTTACATATTTTAGTAATCTGATTTTCCTTAGATTTGGACTGTTGTGGGGTTTACAACTAGCTGAAAGGTTATAATAAATCAAAATTAGTATAAAAAAAACATAATTTTTTAAAAAGATATTATTACATACCAAGATATTTAATTCTTAACAAATATTATTTAGATGATAGTAACATTTAAAGCCACTACTGTGTTGATTGAAAAAGACATACAACTTGTCTTGAAACCTCTTCAAAATGATGCTCTTTTGGGGAAAAAGCTAAAAAATTGATCTATTCTAATGACCAAAGCAATTGTTTGATTTTTATAGATATGAACATAACTTATCATTAAACGAAAAATGTGCAAGGATTGATAGTGGCTTTTAAAAATTTATCAAATAAGCAATGTAAGTATAAAAATTTAAAATGTAAATTCTTAACTACTATATATTAAACTGTATAGCAGATATATAATAAAAGATCCTGAAAGAGATCATATGTGAGATGGATGGATGAAATAAAAAAGTGTGCCGGAGTGATGTGAAGAAGAGAAGCTAAAGATCAAAAAAGATGGATTAAACTTGGAGAGACCTTCATCCTGCAGTGGATTAATAATGTTTGATGATGATGACCATATGTACAAAAATGACTAAGCTATTATACTGAAATAATGAGCAGATAAAGAATTAAGTCATGAAATAATATAAATATTTTATTACTGAACAAATATGTGAGAAGTTAACTTAGTTAATAGAAAATAAAAACAAGTTATGCATGAGAGATTCCAAATTATATTAAAAATAACAAGTAAGGCCTACATTTAGCAAACTAACTAACATGCTGATTAAAATTGGCCTTGTTAACACTAATCATTATTTACTATATGGAAAATTTTTAGAAGTTATTTTGTGTCCACCAAAATCAGAAAAGTTAATATGTAAATAAAATGGTAATAGCAAAAATAATTATAATTTTTTAATGTTCTATTTCTGTGTCTTTTGTTAATTTTTATTTTTTTTTATAAAATTTATTTTGTTCTAATTTACAAATATTATTTCATTGGATTGCTAGTGGTGCACAAAACATCTTGTAGAGTCCCTAATAATTAATGTCCTTCAAATAATTTATTGACTAGTAAAAAGACTAATAAACATGACCACATACATGTGGCAAAGATAAATGATCTCCAATATACATATTTTGTGCTGAGCCAGCACTCATCAGTTGGTCCAGCACTCATCAGTTGGTCCAGATCATCACCTGCCATACATATATGTAATCAATGCTCAGTTTATATTAAGGTAACAATCTTCAAATCTTAATGGACAGGCTTCAATCTTCTCCACCCTCCAACTCTTCAGCCATCCATATTATTGAAAATCTGATGATGGAAATTCCCAAAGCCCTTGTTAATGTCAATATTGTTGTCATACCTGTCAATACTTTAAATCACTCTGACCACTGATATATAATACTTAATATGTCCACTTAAATACACAGAATAGGAATGGGCAGAATACAGGCTGAATATCTAATATTTAAATACAAGTATATTGTCTATACTGAACTTAATATAATTAGAAAAAAATTTAATGTAATTAGAAGGGAGCCTTCAAAGTCTGAGTTCAAATCCCTTCTAATTATATATATATATATGATCACTATATGGAGCTTACCCATACCTCTAAATAAGCTTTATTTTTATAAGTGCCAAAAAAAAAAAAAAATTCAAAAGCTCTATGTTAAGACCCTACCTTCAGATCAATTGGTTTCAAGCTTATGGCTCTTCTCAGTGGAACTCTGGGTCTCTAGAAACTAGATCTAAAATAACTAACTTAAAAGTCAGCACTTATAAAACATGTTTCTATCAATTTGAAAGTCTGAACTTTTCAGACACGTAATTATCTTCAAATCCAGCTTTGCAAAACTTATAGCTATATGGGTCTGAATTCAGCTCAGTTTCACAATATAGTAATAGCCTCTGCAATATAGCATTGCAAAAGTCATCAATGATACATTTATAATAATTAATAAAACAAATTATAAATTTCGTAACTTGCTTTGAAGCTTGCATTTAAATGATTACTAGATGGAGCTTACTAATAGCTCTAAACAAGCTTTATTTTTATATATCTGGTTTGCATTTGAAGACATTTACATGTCTCAAAAGTTCAGACTTTCAAATTGATAGAAACATGTTTTATAAGTGCTGACTTTTGAGTTAGTACTTTAGATCTAGTTTTTAAAGACACAGCCCTGCACTGAGGTCAGTCATAAGATCGAAACCAATAGGTCTGAAGGTAGGGTCTTAATGATAGAGATTTTGAATTTTTTCTCTTTTGGCACTTATAAAAATAAAGCTTATTTAGAGCCATTGGTAAGCTCCATCTAGTGATCATTTAAATGCAAGCTTAAAAGCAAGTTATGAAATTTATAACTTGTTTTATTAATTATATATATATATAATATTTGAGATTAAGATTTATAACATTGTACCATAAATATTTTAAAACACTCACTAATAGAGCTTAAGTAAATATTTAATAAGAATAATGCAACCATTTATTCCTGTGTCTCATTTGTTTTGACTAATGGTTAAAAAGAATGACTTTTTAAATCAATTGTTCCATATATCTAAATATATTTCAAATTGATTTCTTACAATAATTAGCAATCTTGAGAATTTTCTCTATTTAAACATTGTCAACAATGATTGAAACAAATGGAAACATGTAATAGAATATATTCAGTGCTTTAATATATATATATGATCATTAGTTGGACCTTACCAATAGCTCTAATTAAGCTTATAAGTGCCAAAAGAGAAAAAATTCAAAATCTCTATCGGAAAGTCCCTATCTCCAGACCAATTGATTTCAAACTTATGGCTCACCTCAGTAAAGCACTGGGACTCCAGAAACTAGATCTATAATACTAACTCAAAAGTCAGCACTTATAAAACACATTTCTATCAATTTGAAAGCCTGAACTTTTCAGACATGTAAATGTCTTCAAATCCAGCTTTACATTTACAAGTCTGAAAAGTTCAGGCTTTTAAATTGATAGAAACATGTTTTATAAGTGTTGACTTTTGAGTTCATATTTTAGATCTAGTTTCTGGAATCCTAGTGCTCTACTGAGGTGACCATAAGCTTGAAACCAATTGGTTTGGAGATAGGGATTTTCCAATAGAGATTTTGAATTCTTTCTCTTTCGGGACTTATAAAATAAAGCTTGATTAGAGCTATTTGTAAGCTCCATTTAGTGATCATTTAAATGCAAGCTTAAAAGCAAGTTATGAAATTTATGACTTGTTTTATATATATATAATGTTTTCATGGCTGTATGATTTACCTATATATATATATATATGAAAAACAAAAACAAGTTATTCACGTAACTTGCTATCACTTGTTATTTATGTTCAACAGATGGCGTTTTACCAAAACCACCGAACAAGTGTAAAATTTGTTTACATAAACGAAAAAAGAGTCAGAATTAACTACCTCTTTCATTTGCTCACCCCCAGATCAGCTGATTTCAAGCTGGTTTGCTCTCATCAGTGAGGGATAGAGTATAGAAACTAGATCTAAACACTGACTCTATCTCTCACTGATGAGAGCAAACCAGCTTGAAATCAGCTGATCTGGGGGTGAGCAAATGAAAGAGGTAGTTAATTCTGACTCTTTTTTCATTTATGTAAACAAATTTTACACTTGTTTGGTGGTTTTGGTAAAACACCATCTGTTGAACATAAATAACAAGTGATAGCAAGTTACGTGAATAACTTGTTTTTGTTTTTCATAAATGTACCTTTAAAGTTTTCTTGCAATGATATATATTGCAGAGACTTTGATTATGTGGTGATACTGAACTGAGATCAGACCCATATAAATATCTGGCTTGCTAGGCTGAGTTTGAAGACTTTACCGGTCTGAAAAATTCACACTTGCAAACTGATAGAAACGTTTTGCATAAACACTTGAGAGTCAGTGTTTAGATCTAGTTTCTATACTCTATCCCTCACTGATGAGAGCAAACCAGCTTGAAATCAGCTGATCTGGGGGTGAGCAAATGAAAGAGGTAGTTAATTCTGACTCTTTTTTCGTTTATGTAAACAAATTTTACACTTGTTCGGTGGTTTTGGTAAAACGCCATCTGTTGAACATAAATAACAAGTGATAGCAAGTTACGTGAATAACTTGTTTTTGTTTTTCATAAATGTACCTTTAAAGTTTTCTTGCAATGATATATATTGCAGAGACTTTGATTATGTGGTGATACTGAACTGAGATCAGACCCATATAAATATCTGGCTTGCTAGGCTGAGTTTGAAGACTTTACCGGTCTGAAAAATTCACGCTTGCAAACTGATAGAAACGTTTTGCATAAACACTTGAGAGTCAGTGTTTAGATCTAGTTTCTATACTCTATCCCTCACTGATGAGAGCAAACCAGCTTGAAATCAGCTGATCTGTGGGTGAGCAAATGAAAGAGGTAGTTAATTCTGACTCTTTTTTCGTTTATGTAAACAAATTTTACACTTGTTCGGTGGTTTTGGTAAAACGCCATCTGTTGAACATATATATATATATATATATATATAAACATTCAAGTTTAAAATTTATAATACCACAAGATAAATATTTTAAAATACTCTCTAATCTAGCATATATCAATAGTTAGCAAAGAATAAAGCAGCTATTTATTTTCCATTTGAAACATATTTAGATACATTAAACAATTGATTTACAAATGTATTCTTTCTTACCAAAGTAATTTAGTTAAATCACTATATTAATGAATAAGGCACAGTATTAAACAACTGCTTTATTCTTTTTAAGTACTGACTTATGCTAAGTTAGAGAGTATTTTTCAAATATTTATTGTAAGATGCACTTTCTGATGAAAACCAGTCTGCTGGTTAAAATATTAAAGCAGTTTTATAGAGATGTAATTCTGTGTTTATATTTATATATATATATATATATATATATATATGTTTATATATATACTATAATGATAACTGTTTTTTTAACAATTGGTAATAATCAAATTAACAATAAAATGAAAAACACACATGGAGGAATGACTATGTGAAAGGTGCAATGTATTTTTAATTGACAAATCTATCTATAATAATCACAAGCAATGATCAAATTTGACATAGATTAAAACAAGTTTCCATGGAGATTCAATTATATTTTCTGAGAGTTACCCCCACCTAATACATCATTACATTAACAAAATACATAATCACCTTAGACTTTGGATGAAAAATAACAAACAACAAAATTGTCAACAATAACTTAAATTAGTAAATAGAATTATATGATAATAAAAAATGTATCTATATATTTATACTTAAAAAATTATATAACAATCATTAGAGGGGGAAGTTCCTGGTAGCTTATACTAACTTATTGAGAATAGCAATAGAAAGTTCAATTAATTATCTTAATGTCTTTGTAAAATATGAAAATAAAGATTGACTATGATGATGTAGAAAAAGTTGACAGTTATAAATACCTTGGTCAGATTATTGATACAGATGGAAACATAATGGATAAAATTAATCATAGAATTAAACTTGGTTGGAGTGCTTTTGGCAGAAATAATTTGATACTAAAAAGAAATATGCCCATGTGTTTGAAAAGGAAGGTTTTTAATAAATGTGTTTTGCCAATTCTTAATTATGGATCTGAGACTTGGACACTTAATAGAAGAGCAATACAGAGACTTCAAACCACTCAAAGAAGTATGGAGAGATGCATGTTGGGAGTAACAAGAAGAGATCAAAAACGCAATGTATGGGTAAGAGAACAAACAGGTGTTACTGACCTCATTGAAAAAATTAAAAGACTGAGGTGGAGTTGGGCTGGACATATTGCTAGAAGAGATGATAATAGATGGACAATTGAAATTTTGAACTGGATTCCAAGAGATTGTAAAAGACACAGAAAGAGGCCACATGTGAGGTGGATGTATGAAATAAGAAAGTGTGCTGGGGTGATATGGAGAAGAGAAGCTAAAGATAGGAAAAGATGGATTGAACTTGGAGAGACCTTCATCCTGCAGTGGATTGATAATGGTTGTTGATGATGATGATGATTTCCATTGAAATCATCAATTTTAATTGTCTGCTATGCAATAATAATATTTTAACTTTTTTTGATTAACTCTGTGGCAGTTTTTTCTATGAGAGTCTCCATTATCCTATGAGTCTCAAAATAAATAGTGACAGAGTAATTATAGAACTACCTTTTTTATGTGATAATCACTTTAGATGTCTAGTTTTCTTTTTGTAGCAAGTAAATGTCAAATATTTCTTTAGTATTGAATAGTGATGAATAGATCAGAAGAATCACAGACAATTTTAAGGAATTTCTTTGTTTACAGTTTCATATTCAGCTACATTGCTGGAAAGATCAGGAAAAGCATTCTGGAGAGTTATCTATTTCATATAATGCACAATGTTCACAAATGATCCTTACAAATTTTATAGACGTCTATACAATAAAAGAGACGATGAAGTAACAATCCTTCTCTCCATTTTTAAAAATGCAAATGATTTTAGTGTTATTTTTTCACCAGTCATTTGCAACTGTATATATATATATATAATATATATATATATATATATATATATATATATATATATATATATATATATATATATATATATATATATATATATATAGCAACATTTCTTTTATTTAAAATAGTAATATTATTTTAAAACGAAAAAATTATAATATATTTTCATTTTATACTTATTGTTACCATTTTCAAAACACTTTAAAATTTATTTATATACATGACTTTTAATATTTTGTAATATATAATAAAGAAAAATATTTACATAAAAGCAACACCTATAAATTCAGACATGAGGGTTACATTTGCCCCTTCTCCATTTAGGATTAAAATAGAGTCAATTTAACCATAAACATATCACTTTATTTTATTTCTATTTTTAAAAAAAGTCTTTAAATTTTGCAATAATGTCACAGTTATCTGTACTTCTTCGGAAACAGGCTTACAAGCTGGTATGAACATAACAAATAATGTCATTCTTAGTCTATATGATATTTACAAATCCATTACATAGATATGAATAAAAGTTGTTTCATTAATTCCATAAAAATTATTTATTAGACTTGATTTTCCAACTGCAATGCTGGGACAAACAAAGAAATCTCCCACTGACAATGAGTGTATCATGCAAAGTGAACATCAAGAGAGCTATTTCAAGCACAAATACAATATCAACCAAACCATGTAATGAACAACCCATTTAAATAAAGCTTTGCTTGACTATGAGACTTAGAGGCTGATAAATATAAATATAATATGGATGGGAACAATACAGAGATAAGAACCCTGAAGTATCAATAAAACACAACAACCTCAAAACAATGAACATTTCTCCATTCATCATCAATACAGAAAATAATATGATCAACCACTGATAAACCTCATCAAACTAATTTCAGTTTCAAACTATAAAGTGTTTTCTTTGCATGCTTAATCAACAATGCAAAGAATAGAGTGCTATCATTTAAATTCTGAGTTCTTTTTTTCTTTAACTATTTATTTATTGACATTGTTGGAAAGTAAAGTATGAAATTTGTATATTAGCATGATTTAAATGTGACACAAATAATTCTGAAATTTCTGTCAAACATTTAGAGTATAAAGGCAATACTTCTATTTTTTTAATAACTTTTCAATATTAAATGGAACATCATTATTATGCCTTGTTAATTTCCCATGACTTTTTTTCCAACTATTGTTTTAGCATAAGAATAGTACAATCCTTTTTTTTTAAAAAAAAAAAAACTAACCAACTTTCCCTTAGATGAGATTTTCTTTTCTTTTACATCTAGAACTATTTTCACTAATCTCTCTGTTATCTCTTTTCACATTTTAATTGGCTTTCACTTTTCATTTGAATATTTTCTCAATTGCTTGAGCCAAGTAATTGATTTCAACCTTTGTCTGAGTCAACCCTTGCCTATTCCCTATTTTTAATTTTAAACTATCCCATGCAATTGTTCAGATTTCTTATACTAATCATCTTTATACAATTAAACTTCGAGACGTACTGCACAAATTTTGCTTTCTAACTGTACAAAATGATTTTCTAACCTTCATATTATTTGCTCAACTAATTTCCCTATCTGTTTTTTGTTTTCTTTTGTCTGACTCTCAGTTTCGTTTTTCCTTTTGTGAATATGCTTTCTATGTTCTCTTTATTTGCTTTAAGATTCTCAGTTTGTTTTTTAAACTTTTTATTCAATTCTGTGTCTTGTTCTTACATTTGTTTAAACATGCTTTCCACATTCACCTTATTTATTTTAAGATCCGCACTTTTTTTTTATTTAATTCGATGAACATGTTCATGATCATGTTCATAAATTCATTATTATGAGTCTCAGTTTTACTTTCCTGAGCTTCCATTTTGCTTTAGCTCAGGTAATAATATATATAAATTTATAATAAACTTAGCTACTCACTTTTCTATAAAAAAAATTTAAAATGTATATAAAAACTTTAATATTTTTTTTATTTATTTAATAACTAGAATGCTCATGCCTCCTTCCAGAATGCAACCTTTCTAAAACTGTAAGCTACTTTAATTTCAATGCCTTATTTTATTTATTTGGATATTACTATTATATTTACCAATCCATTTCTATTACTATCATTGTTTAAGACACTTATGGCTTTATTCATTGATTTTTATTTATAACAAAGTGAATGATTATATTTCTCAACCAATCAAGTATTTATATTCAATATTTCAATGACTAATTTATATTTTTCCAAATACTAATTAAAGAAATATTTTAAAACTATACTGGGTTCAATTTTTGTTTGTTCTAATCAATAAAGTCCTGTGCAGGCCCTCAAATGTAATAGCAACCACCCTTTTGACAATTGGTAATCATCAAGTTAACAATAACAATATTTGCAAATTAATTTTACTCTAGGGGAATTTAAAAATAACTAACAGGTGACCATATACATGCTGGAATGACTACATACAATAAACTGTATAGAAGAATTAAATGATAAACATCAAAATGGCAATTATGTAGACCAGGATAAACTAATAGAAAAACCTTTCACTGAGTCATATTAAACAGAATTAATATACTATATATCATGCATAAACTGTATGTGAAAAGTTATTTGGAGTGATTTATTTTGATTTAAACTATGATTTAAACAATTTTTATTATAAATATCTAAAAGTTTAGAAGGATTGATATTACAAGTATTTATATTTCTCTTTAAATTGGCAGATAAAAGTAGTTTGATTTAAGGTTTTTCATTTTCTAAATACTGTTATCTAGATTGCTAAGTCACTGCAGAATAATTATTCTAAAAAATTAGCATGTTCTATTTTTTCATCTTATATATACTTATTTTTGTAATTTGATTTAGAGTAGTTTTTTTTAACAATGTGTAGCAACTTTCAGACTCAAAGAATATGTGAATGTAGATGAAATGTGATGATACATTTTCAACATCTGAGTAACAATTTTTGCAGGCCATTAAAAATTTATTTTTCACATTTACACATCATTAATAAACATTTGTTTATATTGCCTGCAATTTTGACATTTTTGAAACTTATATTAGCATTGAAAAATTGGATAATGAAAACTATCATTGTGGACATTAATATAATTTTCACAAAACTTATGTCACATTTTGATAGCTTTTTTTTTTTTTTTAAATTTATATTTAAAAAAAAAAATTGTTTAATCTTTTTTTAAGATACTAAATCTTTTCTTATTCTATCTACTAAATACATGCTCAGAAATATTCAATTTAATTGTTTTTCTATTTACAGAAGACATTATTTCACTATCTTGCATTCTAGAGTCTACCATCCTTCCATTGCCACAAACTAAATATTCATGCAGCATGCTATAAAAAAACCTAATCTTTATTTGAGCAAAAATATGGTTCACTTCCTGCATATAAGAATATAATATCACTGAGGGTCAGTATATATATATATATATATATATATATATATATATAACATATATATATATATATATATATATATATATATAGTGTTATTGACACTTGGTTTATTTGGCATTGTTTCCACAGGAAAACAATGCTATCCTTTTTTAGAAAATAAAAAAATAAAATAATAATAATATTAAGTGATTAATAAAGTATACTATTTACTCACTTTAACGTGTTTTAAGCAAATAACTAATAAATTTAGTAATGTGATGTCATTTTGAAGAAGAGCATGAATAATTTAATTAACATATTAACAATAAGAGCAATTTAATATAGTATAAAAGCACCTATCATAAACAGTAATTGATTTTGGATGGGTAGAGGGAGAGTAGATGAGTATCTTATCATAAAGCACAATCACTTCTGGTAGTTTTGAAATTATTTTAGATAATAATGTAGACAGAATTATACATCACTAATAAACATTGTTAATTAAGTATATTTATTATTATTCATTATTTGTCAAATTACTTTGTAATTCATTTAAATCATATGGAAAAATATAT
Source organism: Epiperipatus broadwayi (assembly GCA_028023455.1). Taxonomy (NCBI): domain Eukaryota; kingdom Metazoa; phylum Onychophora; class Udeonychophora; order Euonychophora; family Peripatidae; genus Epiperipatus; species Epiperipatus broadwayi. Next base: position 3,318,663 of record JAQFVV010006266.1, on the reverse strand, counting down.
GACTGTAATAAGTTTTTTTTCCTTTCTTTTGTTTATGTTATAATTAAATGATTATTTTTCTGTAAGAGGTCGCTAAAAGAAGACCGCCAAATTTTGAAGAAAGTTTAGTCTGACTTTAGTTTTACAAGGAGGAAGCAGTACTGAAATTCGGTAACAAAATTTTTATTATTTTTTATTGCAGAAATAAATATAAGTCCAGTAAATTTTTAATAATATCATGTGTGGCTAATCCTATTTGATAAGATATTCTGTTTTCTGGTGCCATCTACCTATTTAAAGCTTTTTATACGCAAAAATATACTATCGTATGCTAAAGTTCAAAATGACCATATTAACTACAGTAATCACGGAAAGCGTCATTATATTTAAATTAAGCAATATAAGTAATTTCCAGGAAATAAACAATTATTTGTTAACTTTACCTTATTTAATAATCTTTTCATGGTATAAAAGAAAAATTATAATTAAAAGAAATATTATAAAAGCCAAAGGAAGTTAACGAGAAACATTTCACGCTCTTTCTAAAAGAAATTGTCTGCGTTTGAAAATAATGTAAGTTCCCCACATTAAAATATGTTTATTCACTGAAAATTATCTAAAAATAATAGTAATGATAAAGGATATTTACTTATGCACCTGTATATTTTTAAAAAAGAAAATATAAATTTTCTCAAGGCAAATATCGGAAAATTTGTATGTGTGCATTTTACGGAGAATTCATTATTAAAGAAAAATTATAATTCCTAGAGTAGGAATAAAAACTACAAACATTAATGACTTAATTATAACCATAATATAATATGTTATATTATACATCAACTGGAGTTGTTAAAACTTTATATCCACGTAAGTCAGCTGCAGTCGTTATAATAATAGTATTTTGGGAAAATTCGCGCATTAGTTTTATTCCTAAGCCAGCTAGCTAAAAATGATACGTATCGCCAATAGTAAAAAAGAAAAGAATTGTATATGTGATCATCAATCGTCAAATATTCGTCATGTTAAAATATGTATTGTTTTCTTGGATCCCAAAATTATATCAGTTAATTCAAGGAAGAGTTAATATCCAACGCTGCTGTTTTCTTTGCCTAATTTATTAATTGCACCAGAATGGAGGCAACTTTTATATAAATGAAATAATAAAATGTGTTTCTTATTTTAAATTTGCTTCGTGAACTACGAATGGATCAAGTTCTTCATCTAGATAAATTGCCCAATGGAAAAACATTTTTTTTTTAGTGAGATAATAAGCACTTGTTAAGTAATGATTTTTTTTTTTTACTAATTTGTAAAATTATGTGTATTTTTTTTTATCAACAGGTTAAAGGCTGTATAGTCAAGTAATATTTAAATGACCTTGTAATCATAAAGGTATGTTTTCATATAATTATTCTAGGTTGAATTTATATTCGACATAAAAAAAATTTTTTTTTTTTTACAAAATGTGTTTACTTATGATATGCAATTATGGATATAAATTTATATGTTATATGTGTAAAAGAAGAAAAATTTAGATACTTAATAGGTAAAATATCTAGTTAAAATTATCAGAAGTAATTAAAGATAAGTGCTATACAGGGTATTACTTATTTAAAGTTTGAAACAAATTTATACTATGTTAATTGAGGAACTTATTCCCAATTATTCTTTATTAACGCATTCACTTAATTTAGTTCAAGATACTAGACTACCAATTACTTGTTGAATGTTTCTTTGGCAAAGGTGAAAATTATTATGGTTTATTCTGTGTTATCCATTGATTTCAGACGTTGATCTAAATATACCCCGGAACATAAATTTAGTGTAATTAGTGTATTTGCTTGTCTTGCCCCAATATAGCGTTGGTATATGCTTAAGATTCGCATAAGTAATAATTGTAATGTATCTATTTTGTGGGATGGAAAATGATCTCCCCAAAAGCTTTATTTTCCATGAGGGGAATAGATAAATTTAGGATTCGGGTATGTTTATAACCCAAGTGATCGCTTCTCAGAGTTAGGACGATCAGTAATTTATATCGTATTTAGTGTATTTCATTCGTTAAAATCCCAGGAGAGGATTATATTTGGTGTGTGTTCCTATTATGCCCAAGTAAGAGGCAAGGACCCACCAAACTATTTTAATATAGTAGTTAACTCTACAGACTTTCAGTGTTATTCCATATTCCTCATGAGAAAATAGAGATAATTCCACCACGGAAGGTGTTGAATATTGTGTTTTGTTTAGAAAGTTATGGCAAGATAACGGGTATATTGGAGGTTAATTCCTTACGATCAATTTAGTATAAATAGCGTGCTAGTATATATGATCAATGTCTGGATTGTGCGGCGGAATAGTGCTGGTAATCCACACGTAAGTCAATGGAGAGGGTAAGTTTAAAATTGCGTGATTTAGAAATTTTTATTTGCCAATGGAGGGTTTAAATACTAGGTTTAATTCGGGTTAATGATTAAGTAGCACTCACAATATAACTTATACTGAGGAATACAATGTGTATAACAACTTTAGTTGTTATTAAGGTAAACATTAAAATAATAAGTGTAACTTCTGATAAATAACCCATAAATTATAATAAGTTATCTAAATAAAAAACTATCATCTAATTAAAGATATGATAATAAAAATCATTTGTACACATTGCCTAGAATCAGATTATTTTTATTTAAAACAAATAGTGAGTTAATAAAGTTAAGCAACCGTTCATATAAGATACACTAAATGGATGAGTTGATGTATCGATAATAATATTTATTTTGTTATATTCAATTTGCATAAATGTAAAAAGAAGATGAAGAAGTAGTTCGAATCCAAGTCTAAAAGTATAGACGAATTAATGTTAGTTATATTTTGTTTTATCCATATGGGATCCAATAAATTGTATATGTTTGTTTATTATGTTAATCATAAAGGATAGTTTTGTTAAACTGTAATAATAAATTATAATCTTGTTAAAATTTAATAATAAATTATAGTCTTGTTACAAGTTGTTTTGAGTCATTTTTCTTGTGTGCTAAATAAAAGTGTATTGGCATAATACTTGCAATACTTTCTTGAGTCCAAAATCATTTATGAAATCTTAAATTCAATACACCAGATAGACAATTGTAAGCAGATCAGAATATTTCAGTATAGTTTAATTTAATAAGAATTATTTATGGAATTGAAAACTTCAGACCAAGATATTTTATTTTATATGTGTGTAAAACCACTTTATTCCCAAACTAGTAGGTTTTGGTTGCACATAATTTTGTACACATTTAAGTGAAGTGTCTAAGTAATAAATCTTAGTTAAATTATTGTGTTGTCATGGATAATGGAAGGACACAAAAGCACCCTTGTCTTTTCATCATTCCGACTGAGATTCTGGATTAAAAAGGGCTGTATTATTCAAAATTATGCGTTGTTATTGAATATGGTTATCATCTCGTTAAATATTATAATAGTTGATATGTGGATGAAGACACCTGGAATTTAAATAAGGTAAATGTTTCCTATAGCCGACCAGAATGTCAGTCATATGTGATACTGCCAAGCATTTTTCTTTAAAAATAACAGAGAACCCTGAGATTAGTGTCATTATTATAAGTGCTCTTAAATTAAGAATTGATTCATTATGATCAATATTACAAGCGTGGCATGGCTTAAGAGATTGAAACTTCTAATTGTATAATAATAAAATATTGAGAGCATATTGGCAAATTAATGAATGTTTTATTTTAGTCGGTAATATTAACAATGACATGAAATCATCATCATCATTGTCGAATAGTGCAAGTACTTACAGCTCAGAGAATGTGTTTTGGATAGAGAAAGAATGTTAGTTATTCTAAATTTTCCTTTTAAATTTATTTTATTAATGATAATTTTTTTTAATTCTATCTCTGTCTGAACTGCATATCGCTGTAGCTGAATTATTATAACTAACCAAACGAAGAGATATTGGGTAATATAGGGTTTGCTACCCATCATAGAAGGAAGCGTTTGGGCTTTACGAAGTGATTTCATAATAATAGAAGTCATTCGTTTAATTAGGTTAGAAAATATATATATATATTGTATCCTTATACTTGGTGCATATAGATTAAGTAGGATTTGGAATGTAGCTATTTTTTTAAAAAAAATTAAATTATGTTATTTTCTAATATGTAATTGTGATTTTATACATAGTATGAGTTCAAACTCAGTAAATAGAAACTTAAAACAGGCCAAACTCTCCATATGGTAGTGCCACCCAGTGTTTTAATAACAGTTATGAGCAAGCATAACAAATTGTGATCATGTGATGTTTAGTGGTTTAAATAGAATTTTGTGAAGATGTATTAAATAATTTAAAGTTATTTTAAAATAAATTAGGTAATAAAATAATATAATATATTGTTTAACAGATAAGATTAAGTTTTATTTATTATATTCAATAGATACTATAACAATATAATAGTTTAATTCTACTAATAAATATTTTTATCATGTGTTTAAAATAATTATTTTGTTTAAAATATTTAAATAAATAATTTAATAATAGTCTGGAAGTTTCTGAAAATGTCACATGATTAAATGTGGTTGTGTTGGTGCATGCGCTTTCAAGGGTTAGAAAAAGAAAATGTTGATTTTTAGTTTTGTTAATAAAAAATTGGATACATTTTAAAAGTTGCACAATATAAGTCCAAAGATAATTTTTTAAAAAGGTAACAGTTAAATTTATTATTGTTGTTTAAATGTAATATTTTGTTTTAAAATTAATATTTTAGGGTCATTAAAATGTTTAAATTGTTTTAATAAAGATATTTGATGTTTTAATAAAAGTATTTAATATTTATATGTGCTAAATAATTTGATATAATATTTTTAAAATGATGACACATAGTTTTAATGCTTAATTTTAAAGATGAAATTAATTTAGTTTATGTAAATGAGCAAGTGTTTTAAAAGCAGAATTAGCCAATGAAATCACTTGATTAAATCAGTATAAAAGGAGAGATTCAACCATGTCTAAACAGTGATTTCAGTTTGAATTTATTAGTACAATTTAGTGTGAAATTTATAATTAATATTTTTTGTTTATCTAATTGTAACAGTAATAATTTTTTATAATTATTATTTTCTATTCAAAGTTTTAAAAGTATAATTTAATAATTACTTTAAAATAATGATGGAATAAACACCAGTAGTTCCCTATCAGAGAATTTTACTTGATGCTTAATTTAAAACTACAATGATTTTTATGGAAGATGATAAAATTCATTTAAGTGTTGAGACTATGTGCACCAAATGCCAATGAGAATTTAACCATAGGACTAAAGGTGACTTCATGTTACAGAAGGACTTTGAATTTTATATAACTAATACGCTCAGATTGAATAAACATTTATTTTTTAATAACTTTGTCTTGTTATGGTAAATCTAATTTTTCAAGGAAATTTAAGTTAACATATATGAAAATAATATTTATGAAAAATCATTTTCATAGTGTTATTAAGTTCAAGAAAAGGAAAATTAATATTTTGAATTTAAGTTAAAAGCTAAATAGATATATTTTTGATGTGCAAGAATAACTGTTTTGTTACATGTATGCAAATGGGACATTTTATAATTTATGCTTTTGGAAAACATTTATTTATGATAAAACCAATAAACAAACTATATGTTTTGAAATGATTTTTTTATGTAAAATAAAGTAACTATAATGCACCTATTTTAAAGATGTATATTATTATTCATTTAATTAATACTTGGATAGTAAAGCTGTCATGTTGTCTAAAAAATAACTAAATGAAATATATGCATTTTAAAGAATAAAAGCCTTGAATATTATTTTTTTAAAATCTACTTTAGTGAGTACAAAATATGGATATCTGCTAAAAGGATGTGATAAATAGACAATTTTTATATTATATAATATTCTATCAATGTTTTTTTTCTTTTGTTGATGATAATATAAATGTTAGATGTGAAATATAATTACCCTGATATGTTTTGACATATATAACCAATAGAATTTATATAAAATATGTATATAGAAGATATTTTATTTCACATAAAATGTATCCTTAATTATTTTTATTGAAATATTGCATGCCTGGATAGATATTCAGAAAAAAGACTGAAATAAATATTTATCTTCCCAGGGTGGCCAATATTTTTTCCAGATTCTGCAGGATTTAATTTTGTTTGTTATACATTTCATTGAATGGCACCAGGAGAAGAGAATAACTTTTGTTCAGAACTGTTTACCCATAACTAGGCAATAGAAGAATTTTGAAAAGCATTGAACTTGCAAGAGGAAAGAAAGACTTTTTCATAACTTTAAATTTTTTTCATTACTTTAGTTTAATGCTATTATTTTAAAATAGTGTTTTAAACTAATCTGTTTATTATAATGTATTTTTTTAAAAACTTTAATCTTAAGAGAGGTTAGTTTTTTTACATTAAAGAAAGAAAAATGGGTTTATCAGAAATTAATTTTCTGACAGGTAATTAATAATTATTATTTGTTTGGATGGACAGTCAAGAAGAAGCAGATTGCCATTTATGATTTCAATAATTGTTGGAATCGTGACTAATATTATTCATATTGCATTGTTTGATATTTTTAAATAATATATTTTAAAATTAGTACTTTATTATTATGCATCATATTGTTTGAATATTTAAAAACTGAATGAACCATTTATATAACTATTATCATAGTTATTATAAAAAATGAATGCAAGTGAATGCCTTAAAACATCTAAGGGTATTTCAAAATATTTGTTCATCATAAATGCTTGAATGTGCATACATTTTATGACATACTTGAATTATTAATGTATTATCATTATGAATGGTATCTGTTGAGATACAGAGAAATATAAATGCATTGATCTCTAAATTATATAATGTAACAACAAATGAATAAATGTATAATATCGATGTATATCATATCAAGATTATTTGTGCTTGAAAAAAAAAACTTTTTAAAACCATCTTAAAAAGAATTTAGATCTTTGTTCCTTTTTTTACTAAAGTGGTTTGGAAATTATTTTGTAATGTGATTTGTATATTTTACAATGTTAATCGAGTTATTCGGTATAGGATGGTCATCAGGAGAGTAATTGTTATATGAAATCCTAGTTGTTTAGAGATATGTTGAAAAGTATGTTATGTGTGAGCTATATTGTCACAGTTTGAATTTATTAAATATATCGATAACAAAGTACTGTATAGTATTTTCCATGGACAGTTGCATTCTCTTATAGTCAATAAGAACTGAAGTAAAGCCATAACATGAATTTAACATGTCTGACAAATACGGACCTTTCTTTTAACATTGTATCCATGATAATATTTTCTTACTACATGGAGTTATTATTGTTATTATTCCATATCCTACACTATAATCACTGTCTATTAACATTGAAATCACATCATAGAGGATAGTTTTTAAAAGATGGTAAAGTAATAGCTAAACTATTAGAAATTGGTTGTCTATGTGAAGGCAAGATTAGATGTAAAAATGAATACTAAAAGCCATGAAAATAATTGCTTTTTCAATCACAATTGTGTTTTCATATTTAACTTGATATAAAAGGTTGGAGAGGGGAGTTCAAAAATTAATTAAACTAATCCCTTGTTATACAAATTAGGTTTGACTTAATTAATTTTTCACCTCACACACTGTTATTTTAAGTTAAATGTAAAAACCCAATTTTGGTTGAAGAAGCAATAATTTTCTTGGTTTTAAGTTCCCATAGTAAATAAAATCATTAATTATAAAAAAATTTAATATTCATTGCTCTTAACGTTTTAGCATAATGTTTAAAATTAAAATCATGCATATGAATATGGGTAATTTACAATATATATTTCTATATTTCAAAAACATTTTTAAAAAAGTCAACTTTTAAAATACCAAGAAAAAATGTCACTTTTTAAAAAAGTGAACTTTTAAAATATAAGATTTGTTTTTGTTTGACATTCAAATTATCATTAAAGTACTTTTTAACATAACAGTTTTTAAAAATATAGTATAGTTGTGTACCATTCCCACACATGCATCACTGAAAATATAGCAATTTGCCTAATATTTGAAAATAAAATTATGCAAATTAAAAATTATTTACAGCATAATTTGTTTAGTAGAAAAATATTTTTTTAAAAAATCATCTATCAAAATAAAAAATATCATATACCTTTTTTTTAAAAAAATTAATAATCAAAATTTGTTTTTATTTCAATTTTAAAATATTGTTAAGTTTTTTTTTAATATTTTTTTTTAAAAAATCTATATATATATATATATATCCCCCCTCTTGTGTGAATTATTGAAAACTTATGAAAGTGATATGAATGCATATTAACCCTTTCAACAATTATTATTTAATTGGCCAAATGAGTTAAAAATCAAAACTTCTAATTGGCCAACTCACAACTTTAACAAAATCTATTGTTAAAATAGATTCACTTTTAATAATATAAATACGTTAGTTTCGTTTGTAAAAAGTATATTACTAAATTGTCAGATTACGAAAGAAAATGAAAGTCTTTTCAAAAATAAAATTTGATTTATAATTTAAAAAATATTCAATTGTGATGAAATAAAAGTAACCGCTATTCAACCAACCAAAAAAGATTGCATCAGCAATCTTTTTTTTTTCACTTTCATGTTACGATAAATATGTAGCAATAAATAAATAATTCTTGGTAATATCTTAACTATTTTTCTAAAATAATTTGATTTTTAGTATTATTTTATCAATAATAATTTGTAATTCAATTCAAATATTGTTTAAAATGTTGTAAACATTCCTTTATCATTTTCGTAATAAAAATCAAAATGAACGTAACTTTTTACTTTTTGGCAGCCATTTCCCTTTTTGACAGAAGTTGTACAGCCAATAAGATTCAAGAAAAGGTGGTGAGGAGGCAGTACTTTGGTTTTTTTTGACATATATGGTCATTTTTATTGATTTTTTACTTGTAAAATAATTCTGAAGAGGGCACCATCTTACAGAACTTTTGATTTTCTTTCGAATGACGTATAATATGTATATGTTGGATAAAAAGTAGCCGATTTAGAGTGATGACAAATCTTCTCATTTTTTGTCACATCAAGTAGTTTAAAGATTAAATTTGATATTAAAATATTTGTAATTTCATCCACTCATGCTTTTGTATTTAAGAAACTAGGTAATGTAACTAAAATATTTTAGTGTCATATTGCATTGCAAATGATTTATAAGAAATTTATTAAATTTTAACAAATTATATTGAATATAAATATATTACATATCAATTTTAAGATTTTATTTTAAATTAAAGTATTTAGTAACAAGCAAGCAATCAGAGATCTAAGTTGACTATAAATTTCTGACTAAAGTAAATTTTAAGCTTACTTTAATCTACAAGGATCATCACATAAGTACCCTACACACATAATTATATATATATTATGGATCTGAGACTTAGACACTTAATAGAATAGCAATACAGAGACTTCAGACTACTCAATAAAGAATGGAGAGATGCATGTTGGGAGTAACAAGAAGAGATAAAAACACAATATATGGATAAGAGAACAAACAGGTGTTACTGACCTCATTGAAAAAAATAAAAGACTGAAGTGGGTTGGGTTGGACATATTTCTAGAAGAGATGATAATACATGAACAATTGAAATCTTAAACTGGATTCCAAGAGATTGTAAAAGACCCGCAAAGAGACCACATGGGAGATGGATGGATGAAATAAGAAAGTGTGCAGGGGTGGTGTGGAGAAAAGAAGCTAAAGATCGGAGAAGATGGAATAATCTTGGAGAGATCTTCATCCTGCAGTGAATTGATAATAGTTGATGATGATAATATTATTATTAGTTTAAATAAAAATAAGTTAAATGTAATTTGTTTATAAGTATTTTTCATGATTACAGTATTTAAATATATAGCTTTAAATTGGAACACATCTTAATAATTCATAAATGTAGAAGCTCTATAATCTATCATTAAATAATCAATAATAGCTTCATTTATTTATATATACAGAAAATAGGACTACTTACTAAGCCAAATGGTAAAAGCATATTAAAAACTAGTACTGTATATAGTAAAGTGTTTATATGTATATACATAAATGTGAATAAATCGGTGCAGATATATAATAATTCTTTCGAAAAATTAATTAAAAATTTTTCAATACAAATTATTTTAAAATTATTACACTTTATTTTTTTTAATATATATAAAACAGTAAAATTTTAAATTAGAATAATTGGATTGTATTCAAATATATATGTTTGAGGCCATCTGTGAATTAATATTAATTTCCGGTATAATGTTTAAAAAGATGGTTGAAAAGATAAGATAGTAGTCAAGAGAATGATTTTATAATTGGATCAATTGAACGCAGTTATAGTTTCCGGAGCGAAGTTTTTAATCTGATTCAAAACTCACTGTTAGCCAAAGTAGAATTGTTCTGGTTTCTAAATATTATTTTAATAATAGAAATTATCTCAAAGTTTTTTTTATATAAATAATAAAAGAATAAATGTCAAATAACTTAAATAATGTTTCTTCTTTTTATATTATTTTTTCTTACCCACTTTTTGTCTCCTTTTATCGCTCTTTTTATATAAAAATGATGTAGTAGTTTTTTTTATTCTTATCATTTTATATTTTTAAAAATATCTTTAGCTGATTTTTTTATTATAATTTAATATATATTTATATAAGTAAAAACAATTCAAATCCTGATATCTTCAAAAAAAAATTAAATAAGACGGTAAATTACCTTAAAAAATAGTGGAATTTTATAAAAATATATGCAAACTTGAATTTGTCCTGCTTGATATTAAGGCACGTGTCTTGTTTAATGTATAAAACAAAAAGAATAGAAAAGACTGCAGTAGTTATCATGGAATATCATTGGTTACCAACTATAGCAAAAAGATTTTGAGGGATTGTATTGAATGGGCCATTTCTTCTCACAGATGATGTTTACCAAACACGCAATGTATTTTTAGGGAATCAAGATTTATAGATGTGTATTTTGTTGCCAGGCAAAGGCAAAAAAAATCAAGAACAAAAATGTGATTTTCATGTTGTTTTTATTAATTTCATCAAAGCAATTGACTCAACTAATTAAACATGTTTATGACACTATTTAAAAGCAGCTGACTATTAATTTATATTTATTTGTCTTAGACAACTCATACATAAAAAGGGATAAAAAAAAGTTTTATTTACTACAGGTGAAAATCTGAGAAATTTAAGATGAAAATTAATGTTTAATATAATGAAGTCCATTAATTATACTGTTGGTTTTGATTTTTTACGATAGCAATCTCTAGAAATATTTGTATAGCTTTGTAAATTACAATCAATATACTATATAGGCTTGATGATGGAATTTTTAATTTGAATTGATTAAAGGTAAAAATGTGATTTCATCTTCTCTTTTAAATGTATAGTTTGCTGATGATTGTGCAGTTCTTGCCAATTCAAGAAATAACCTACACGATGTAACTACTATTTGAGTGCAGTATATAAAATCTTTAATTTAATAATTAAGGTTCAAAATCACAAATCTTTTAGCAATTTATAACGAAAAACTATTCAGTAATCATTAATTTGGATATTACAAAGTTGAGAATATGAAAACATTGAAATATTTTGTCAGTAATTTTAAATAGAAAAGTGGACATAAAGTATTGTGGATGTTTTAACAAGTTAATGTAGAATAATTTATCACAGTATATGACAATAGCAGTTTTGTACACAGAATTGTTTATTTTACTTAATATATTGTGTGAAAGTGAGATACTTAAACATAAATGTTCTAGAAAAAAAATTACTTAAGGTTAATCTGTAAAATTATAAAAATATGATAGAAATCAGAACTAATCAATGTGTATCCAATTAGCTAAATATGACATTATAGAACTTACTACTTAATAACTGAAACACACAGGCTTATTATATACCTGTGTCTATATATGTAATATATAGGGTATATGAGCACAGACTTTCACATGACCTACCACTCTCCACACTATCTCATAACACTGATATACCTAAACACATATATGTTGAAAGGATAAATAATCACCAATATACATATTTCATGCTAAACCAGCAATCATCAGTCAGTTCAGATTATCATCTCCACACATATATGCTATAAATGCTCAGATATATATTAAGATAGCCAAGGGTTCAAGTGTATCAGTGTTATAAGATAGTGTGGAGAGTGGTAGGTCATGTAAAAGTATGTGCTAATATACTCTATATATTGCATATATAGACACAGGTATATAATAAGCCTGTGTGTTTCAGTTATTACATAGTAGAGATGCCTGCCCATCCCTTGTATATGTATTAAAATGGATTATGTCCTATACATGAGAGGTCAGATTGACCTTAGGACAACATGGGTGTGACAAGAATCTCAGCCTCAGGGTGGCCTTTGAGCATTCCATCAGCAGATTTTCAATTGGATGGATGGTTGAAGAGTTGGAGTGTGGAGTAGATTGAAACCTGTCCATTAAAATATCAGGTTCGGCTTTCTTAATATATACCTGAGCAATTATAGCTTATATGTGTGGAGATGGTAATCTGGACCAACTGATGATTGCTGGTTTAGCATGAAATACATATTGTAATGGTCAGAATTGTATGATCATCCAACAAGATTCAGAAACATAGCAAAAGTACTTCAAACACAGCATGTTCGGGATATTGTAGTCGCAGAACAGTACTAAGCTTTAACCTATTTGCTAGTGCTCCAAAATCTCCACTATCCAACCAACGCTCCTGATGCTACTAATGGTCTTCATTTTTCTTCAGTCCTGATGGTCAGGATAAAAACAAGAACTCTATCAATTCAAACTTAGCCTGTCATGCACTAGAATTCTTAAATTAATCTAAGATATTCACCAAATACTTTATTATTATTTCAAATATTTCATAGGTTTTGGATATATACATATATTACTTAATTAAGTGTGAACATAATTGGGTGGGTATGACATGACAACTGTATAGATATATATGATTTATTAATGCAATTCTTTAGAAGATAGAAATAATAACAACAATGTTTGGATCTTATTATGATCCATGTATGGGGTTACATTTAAACCAAAAAAATAATAATTACAATATTTAATTATCAGTTATTGATAATGGTACAGTATTTAGATATCACTTGGATAAATGTATGATTTTTACATCAGTTATTTATAAAGGTACAGTATTTAGATATTACTAGGATAAATGTATGATTTTTACAAAGAATAACAATATTCAACCATCAGTTATTTATAAAGGTACAGTATTTAGATATCACCAGGATAAATGTATGATTTTTACGAAGAATTATCTGTCAATAATGACAACCAAGGTTATGAACTAAAAATAACAATTACAATAATAAACATCAATATTATATGTGTGTGAGCATTACAATGAAGTCATATTATCAATAATGACAACAGAAGTTATGGACAAGAAATAATAATTTCAGTAGTATTTAAACATGAGTGTTAGATGTGTGTGTGCATTACAATGAAGTCATACTGGCATTCATGACAACAATAATTATGAATCAGTATGATACTGTAAGGGTATTACAAATTAACCAGAAAAAATAATTACAATGCATAATAAATAACAGTATTATATGTGTGTAGGCATAAAACAAATTTTTATGTTGATAATGATAATATTTGATCAAGAAATATGCCACTATAAAAATTAATATACCAATAGTCAAGAGAAAACACAATACCTGGTTAAATTAAGTTAGAGACCATAAATATATATATAATAAATTTATGTGTGTGTTTACATACATAGGGAAAGCTAAGTATATTTTTTATTATTATATTTACTTTTAGTATTCCCAGCAGGAGTTGTGGACCAACGCACAATGCTAGCTCCCTTCACTATTAATAGTTACATGGTAAATATGGTTTATCTATCCCACACAGCATTACCAACAGGCATGATCAAGAAATTTAATTATAGCATTCAGTGGCATCTGGGTTCGAATCCTGTGCCGGCTATTTTATTATTGGCATTGGCAAACATGGCCAATCTCCTTTATCAAGCAATAACATATATATAGAAGTTCCTAAGAAAACACATTCACAATCAGCGTGACATGTGTAGGAAATAATGGAGCTGGGCTTTGAATCCCTATCGTCATAGAGTATACCCATTTATCAGCTCAAAAACACAGCTATCTCCAGGAAATATTGTCTGGCAGCTCGCGTAACTTTACTCAACATATATTCATTATTAAAAGCCATATAGGCACAGATCATTCTATTAAGCAACACTGATCTATTTGCCAATAAAAAGCATTAACTTATATCTATATAGATATTTTCTTAAACCTGTATTTAATAAGTAATAATGGGAAATTTTAAGATAAACATATTTTATAGGCTATAAGACGCCCAAGTGCTTAAATATAAAGCTCGCCACAAAATGCTAAAGAGGCAAAAACACTACTGCTGAGATATTACTCTTTCCCCAAATGCATGCATCACTATATATAGATAGTGAGATGAATACATACCTTTGTAATAAGCAATATTGCCCGTTTTATATTTAAGAAAAGAAGCACTATCATTATTATTATTATTATTTTTTTAACATATAAATAAACGCATATATATATATATATCTTATTTCAGTTTTAATTGGCATAAAGAATCTTAATCTAAATCAAATAAATAATAATTTTAACACTCATTTATATTCTTAATTTTCTTTAACAAGGTACTAACGAAACCGCTAATATATCCATGTGTCTATATGTAATATAGGGTTATGAGCACAGCTTCACATGAGCCACCACTCCCCTCTATCTAATAACACTGATACACTCAAACACTATATGCAAAAGAAGCAATCACCAATAATTCATGCTAAACCAGCAACATCAGTTGGTCCAGATTATCCCTCCCCACCATAACTATAAGTGCTCAGATATATATTAAAATAGACATCTTCATACTTTAATGGATTGCTCCACACCCCTCCAACCTCTCCACCATTGAAAACTGATGATAGATGCCACCTGAGGCGGTTCTTGTCACACCCATGTTGACAAGTCAATCTGAATCCCTATGTAAGGACATAACCATTAAATACATATGCGGGATGGGCAGACATCCTAATGTAATAACTGAAACACAGGCTTAATATATACCATGTGTCTATATATGTAATATAGGGTATATGAGCACAGACTATCAGTGTTATTAGATAGAGTGGAGAGTGGTGGCTCATGTGAAAGTCTGTGCTCATATACCCTATATTACATATATAGACACATGGTATATATTAAGCCTGTGTTTCAGTTATTACATTGTAGAGATGTCTGCCCATCCTTGCATATGTATTTAATGGATTATGTCCTGTACATATGGGATTCAGATTGACTTTGGGTCAACATGGGTGTGACAAGAATCTCGGCCTCAGGGTGGCCTTCGAGCATTCTATCATCAGATTTTCAATTGGATGGATGCTGAAGAGTTGGAGTGTGTAGTAGATTGGAGCCAATCCATTAAAGTATGAAGATTGTCTATTTTAATATATATCTGAGCACTTATAGTATATATGTGTGGGAGATGATAATCTGGACCAACTGATGATTGCTGGTTTAGCATGAAATACGTGTATTGGTGATTGTTTAACAAGGTACTGTAAAAGTAAAATGGCGAATTTTAATCCAGATATTTGATTTTTTTCTCTATCTCTTTTTTTTAACAAATTAAAATGACATTTTTTAACTAATAAGAACTAGGCAAACGATTTAAAAAATTCAAATTTGACTGTCTGTTACACTTTACAATTGTAAAAAAAAATAGTTACACTTCTCCCACTTAAGATTGGAGATAAAGCAAACAAATTTATATACAAATTGGTTTAATAGTAAAAATATCATTTGTCCCCATACTTGGCTGGGTTGGCATAAATCAATTAGTCAATAAAATATATATTTTTATAATTAAAGAAACATACTGCATATCTCAAAATAAATATATAAAAGCTGTATTTAAACAATATTTATCTAAATCACATGTTGAAAATTGATAATAAATTGAAAGTATGCTAGCCTTTCTCACATGCGCAATTATAACAGAGAAAGCCAATCAGATTTTAAACAAATATCTAATAAATAATCAAGCTTAGACACTAGACAGAAATTTTGATAGAAAAGGTTGATACTAACCTTTTCTAAACTTAACTTTTATATATATAAGCTGTATTTATTACACTCTTTTTTTTCTACCATTAATAATAAGTAATCTAGTTATCACAAATTGTCTTGTTAAAAATAATAATTAAAAAAAAAAAAACTAAAACACTCATATATATCATCACTGTTCCTTTTGAAACACATCTTTTTTTTTAAGATAGAGTCTTTTACCAATCAATTATAAATCTGTGAATTTTAATCTTAGATAGTCTAGAGTTTTTTATTTATAGAAGACATTTTAATTATTCTATCTTGAAGGATTAAAAGTTTATACTTGCAATGCTTACTCTGTCACTTTGATTGAGGCAACTATTTTCCTACTGGTTCACTCATTTCAGGATCGACCTTTGGCTTTACTGAACTCAGGATAGACTGGTTCGAAGTTGGTTCTCCATTTTCTCAGCGGCAGCAGCATGGAACTAATTGGATTTCTTTCCGTTTTACAGATGCATTTTCTGGAGATTCCCCAGAGAGGGGAAAGGTAAATTTGACTATTCAATGACCATGGTGATTATCTGACATCAGTTTATATATATTCAATTGGTCTATTAGAGAGTGATTTTGACTTTTACTTTAATTCTTTTCTTTGACTTTTTTCTTCTGATTTTACTTTTGACTCTTAAAAACTTTTTGCTTTTAAAAAAAAACTTTTTTTTTCACTGCCAACAACTTTATTTTTACTCTTTGACTCTTTGATTGACCTCACTAAAAAACCAACCAGTATTTATACGAAAAACTTTAAACAAAACTTTACTCAGCCAAATCAAAAAGTCTTTGTCTAATCTTATATTTTTTTCTTAACACCTATATTATAACTGCCTTTGTTAGAAATGAAAATAGACTGCTTGATTGATCTTTAATTAAAACCAGTTGGCAAAATCCCATCAAGATTAAACCAAGGTATGAAAATTCTAATTGAATTTTTAACTGCCTTTAAAGATGGGAAAATAATTAGCAGTTACATGCAACCATATCTCTGCCTCAAAACATGGACTCGTAAAAACTGTTATTCCTGAAGAAAGAATGAGTCAACTTATATTTTCCAATTTTTCTTTGTCTTTTTTCAAGACAAAGAAATATATATTTTCTTTTCCAAATATATAACTAAAAAAATGCTTCAATAAAACAAGAGATACATATATGAGCCCTCTAATTCAATAACATCCACACATGCATCTATATATTATTTTCTAACCAAAAATTAAAAAATCAAATATTTGATCTACAAAATCTATACATATCCCATTTTCAAATGACTAACATGAAGCTCTGTGTGTGCATACCCACTGATCGCTTCAGTATATTGGTGATTATTTATCCTTTCAACATATATGTGTTCAGGTGTATCAGTGTCATGAGATAGTGTGGATAGTGGTAGGTCATGTGAAAGTCTGTGCTCATATACCCTATATAGAACTTACTACTGTAAAATCTCACCTTTTTTGGTTTGGAGATGTGAAATAAATAATAATGCAAAGACCTTCTAAAAAGATTTTAATGAAAGTAACAGATCCCATTTGACACTCTAAAAAGTATAATATGGATTGTTTTAATTCAGAAAACATCCATACAATCTTTCTGAAATGATTGAAACTTGGCTTCCTGAATCCAGAAAATCTAAAAAAAAAAAGACTAATAGATTTTGAATAATTACATTAATTTCAGAACAAATATTAACTGCATAATCCTCTATTACCCTGTCGTATTCATCATCTTCTATTTCAAAATTTGATAAAGTCAAATAATTTATAAGATCATTGCTTCTCAAATTTATAATATTAATAGGCTCCCATGGTGAGGAATGTTCCAAAGAGTCCCATAAAAATTTAAAGGACTGGTTTCATGTGGCTTCAAATATATCTGGAGAAGTAATTTTTTTATCTTTCAGATTTATTTCCTTTAATTTATTTAGAAAAATATGAGAATATTGTCTTGAGTTATTTCCAGACATAAATATGCATTTTATGCACCATAATACATATTGGATAAATATGGCAGCCCATATATTTGGAAAATAATCTCTAGCAAATGAATTAGTTTTAGTTTTAAAAGAAATGAAGTTGTTTCTATGTACTTTTGTAATTAATGTCCCAACTGCTGCAATGCCAGAGAAATTATAGAGAAAATGAAATTTTCTATATGACACAAGTGATATCTGGAATCCACATCAGAGTAAAATCTCTTGTATTAAAAAAAAAGATTGAGTTGGAAAAGTCATTATATTAATTTTAAGAAGGAAATCAAAATACTTTAGTTCAAAAGATCACTTTTCAAATTTATGTAAAAGTTGTTAGCTGCTTTAGGTATAAAAAAATAGTGTCATTTGGAGGATTAGGGTGAAGATATTTAAAAACTTTCCCATATTTATGTTTTTGTTTTAATAGTATATCTATATTATCTTTATTATTTTGAAAATATATTAATAATGGTATTAAGAAATTGGGCATTGTTGGTGATATTTATGTATGAGTTATTTTCAATGTATATTTCAGTAAAGGAAATTGTTTAATCATGGATATTAGATGATTTATTGTTTTTGAATATTAAAAATATTAATATAATGAAGACCTAGAACATTTAGATATGGAGGTAAATTTAGATATTTCATTGAGATATCTATTATCTTTTCCTCTATAGTAACTTTAAACAGTGAATTTTTATATGATGAACAATTTTGTGAATTGTATTTTGGGTATGTTGTATGCAATTTTTGTTATTATTAATTGTTTAAAAAGTGAACTTTTGAATATAGTGATAGATATGACTTGAAGAGAGAAATTACAAAATTTTTTATTTTTTTTAAGCATTTTTGTGTTTTAATCTCATACTTGTAGAGTTTATGTAGAAATAAAAACCATAAAAGATATGAAGTTTTGCCAGTGAAAAACAATATAAGAAATTGACATGTATAAATTACCGATGTTGATATTTATATGTGCTGAATTGAGTTTAAACTTGTTTTTATTACATATTCCTCCAAAGTGTCAAGAAGCATGGAGATTTGTGTTCTTTTTATGTCAATATCTTTGCATGAGATACTTGCGTTTATGCCAAATATAAATATACCCATTACTTTTGTTCTATTATTTTAAGGAGAAGGTTAATATGTATAGTAAAAAGTAATGAACTGAGAGATGGTCCTTTAATTGATGATAAACAAATAATCGTGTTGTTTTTCCATTAAGTATTATATGCATTTCATGACTTAAAAGATTAGTAACAAATATACACACACACACACACACAAAATTTTTTTTTTTTTAAAAAAAGTAGGATTAAACTTTATTGGTACAACATGTTTTACAAGGTAAGCATTGATTTACATAGTATAATATGAAGATCTAAGATGATATACTGTATTTTTTGTCCATAGTGTTTCCAAAAATTGATCAACCTGTGACAATTCAGAGCATTAGTCCATGAGATGATTAATTATTAAAAATAAGCCTAGGTTACAATTAGGAATTATTTGTAAAGTCTAAAGTTCAAATATAAATAGCTTTTTAGAAGTATAATATTGAAAAATCAAATTTGCAGCAGATAAGTTGAGGAATAGAAAATCACTTGAGATAATATAAAATACTGGCTAAGCCAATGTAGTTGTTCAGTTCTCCAGAATGGTCTCAATTATCCCCAGAAGAGAGCAATTCAGTATACCTTGGAAGACTTATGAAGAACTAGGAAAAAACTAAGCTTTAAAATGTATCTGCTGAAAATCATTCTAATCCATCATAAAGAGCCACATAAATAGCAAAGGGCCAACCTTATCAATAATCACATTGGAAATAATGATAATAAATAAGGCAAATCACTTTAATTAAAACCACTAGGCTAAACTTCAGCTTATTTTGCAATAACACATGGATAAGTCAATTATAAGATTTAAAAAAAACGCTTTAAAAAATAACGTTATTTCTCCTTCCCTATGATTGAGAAAATCAACATCAAAAACAATCCCCATAGCACACTCATCCCAGCTCCCATATTCAACAGAACTAGGATTTACTCTCTCAGGGCCCCTCTCAACCATCAGATTCTCTCATCCACTCACAGAATTAAGTAAAATGAAGAATTTTCATTGTCATCATTGAGAGGTATAATTCAGGTAATTTGTCAGCATGCCATAAGCTCCATTTTGTCTAGGGCTTGATAGATTTCAGGCAAGCAACTGTTGAAACTGTTTTTACTTGTGATAACATGTTGACATAACTTGTATATAAAAAGAGCTAAGAAACTCCTCTTTTAAATAAGAATAAATTAATTCCCTAAACTAAGAAAAAAAGAACTAAAATAGGGAGCCAGTAACAGAGTTAATTAGAATCCTTGGTGCCCTTTAGTGGACTAAAGACTGCTTCTTTATCTACTTAAGTAGGAATTGAGCTTTATATTTTACCACTCTGAACTATGTCTGAAATTTATCAATATAAAAAGGTTACTGGTCCAGTATATGAGACTTTTTGGCAAATTGTCTTGATAAAATGAGTGGGAATAGATAATGTGCTATTTTATCTTTTGCTACTGATTCTAATATTTTAATCCCTAGAGGATTCATAGATATAGGTGACACCTTAGTTAAAGAAGATATGACCATGTGTTTTTTTATTAAAAGATATCATTGATGTTGGATATAACCCATGTATTTTATATATTTTTGTCAGAAAATTAGCAAGATTTATAAGTTATATGTTTGTGAATTTGTTCAAGTGTGTAAAAATAAACCTAGATATATTATGGTTTTCTGAGTAACAATCACTTGGGTAGAAAATTATACCATTCTTCAACTCACCTAGATAATCAGGTTCAGTATGAAAAGTTGATGTTGAAATACATGGATAATGCTCCAAACATATTATTGCCTGTTTTGATTGTATCCCTAATATTTGGAGAAGATGGTACATGTATTGTAGAAGGATATTCTACTGCCCACCAAATATACCATTTCTTTAAGTATGTTGATGTGTTAGAAAGATTTGTTTCTTTTTTGTGGGCAAATACTTTTTAAAGTGTTGATTAATATATAAATAAGAATCTGATGTAGGATAATACTGAATATATATTTTTGAATATTGTTAATAAACTAAATGTTGGGAGAGTTGGTCAGGTTATATGACTTATTATATGTGATCATATGTTTACAAAAATTATCCATTGTTATATACAGTCTAATTTTATATTTTTAATTTTAAATAACGTAATTGCTACTTCTGAAAAAAAAATTCCATGGTATAAAATCCTAATAATGCTTATTGTTTTACCAAAATCTCTAGTGCATATTTGCATTAAATCCAGATTCATTGCCATCATAAATGCAGAATGATCATAGCTGTACATGTTATACACCAGCTATTATTATTATTTGTACTTTTGTTATGACTACGAAATAAACTCTGTCAAGCATTGGTGGTTGAGAGGTCAGTGACAGCTGCTTTATAAGCAGTTGTCCCAGGTTAGTGGGTTCACTTCCTGGCTGATGCTATGACACATGAGGAGAAAAAAACTGCAATATTCAATATACCAATATTAAAAATATATAATAGCTATAGGCAGTTTATGGCAAATAGCTAATTTCACATAATTTATATATATTAACACAATTATATTGTTTATTTAATAAGTCTTCTGTCAGATTATTATTATTGTCAATTATCATTGTTTATTTTCAATGTATCAGTGCTCATAATAACTAATCAAGATGAATTTGCATTTTTACTTTTTTAACTAAGAATAACTAAGTATTTAGAAAAGATTTGAATTCAGACTTTCAAGCTTCCTATATTTTCAAAACTCCATCTTATACAATTAATACCCATAATCACATACATGTGAAAAAGATAAATACCTCCATACAGATATTCTGTGTTTAATCAGCATGCATTATCTGTTGGTCCAGATATAATCAGTGCTCAGTTTATATTAGGATAGCAAATCTTCAAATTTTAATGGACAGGTTTTAATCTTCTCCACCCCCCATCCATATCATTGAAATCTGATTACAGAATGTTCAAAGCTCTTGTTGATGCCAATATTATTGGCATGCCTATGTTGGCTTTTAATAATATGACCTCTCATGTGTAGGAACATAACACATCCATTTAAATACACAAAAGAGGGAGAGGCAAAATATAGGCTGAATATGTAATATTTAAAATACAAATACATTGTATATACTGAAATGTAATTAGAAGAGATTTGAACTCAGATGTTTAAGCTCCTTATAGCTTTTCAATGATATAGATGGCTGAAGAGTTGGAGGGTAGAGAAGACTAAAGCCCATCTATTAAATTTGAAGAATTGCTATCTTAATATAAACTGAGCACTGATTATATATATTGTGCCCTTTTCTATAGGTCAGTAATAGTTCATAACAGTCAATTACTAAAAATTTTAAATTTAGAATATGTTCTTTTAATACATTAATTATAGTTTGTGGATTATATTTTAAAGTACAATTTAAAGCTAAAGAAAATAGGTAGTATATAAAATCATTTAAAAATAGTTATATAAAGCTTTAAATATTGTTTCATATGGTTGTAAAAGCTGGCCATATTAAAGAACACAGCTATAAATAATTAAAAGTATATTTAATAAGCTCAATTTTAATAGTCTTAAATGTATAGATAAATAAATGTTATACAGTATTTAAATTTATAAACTATGTTTAATAATCAAAATTAATATAATATATTTTAAAAATGGACTTTATGATGGTGAAAATTATATCTAGTTCTATATTTTCTAAATTGTTCTTCCAAATTTTATAATTATATTATATAATATAATAAGTGTAGCAATTTTATAAATCTAGGCAGAAAAATAGATTAAAAATCGTCTGTCAAAGTTATTAATCATGTGACTTGTATATTACATACTTTCTCACACATGCTTGTTTGAGTTAATAATAAAGTTTAAAATATTTTGAAATTGCAGTATAGAATTGGATGGAATTGTCACCTAGCATAAAATAATAATAAATATTAAGTTAACTATCATATGTAATGTTTTAAGTAATGTAATACAGATGAATACAGATATAATAAAAATTAAATATTTTGTTTAAATAAAAATAGATAAATGGAATGAGTTATTAAGATTATTTTAAAAGTTATTTTAAATGTTTAAATAATTTTAATAAAATAATAATTGATTCAAAAGTAATATTTTAAATAATATTTTAAGTTCATTACGTCATAATTTCTAATTTTGAAATTTAATTCTACTATAAACTAAAAATATGTAAATTTGTTCTCAAGCTAAAGTAAGAATTAACCAATAGGATAAGGTATTCTTACAGACTATAAATATGAATTGCACAGAGGTATAAGGGGAGATTAATAATGTATTGAAACCAGAGAAAGGTAAATTATAACTATCAAAAAGATAGTATATATTTTAAAATTTTTATTTTAGTCAATTTTTTTTTTAGTACTTTCTTATCATTTTATTTGCAAAAAACTAATTGATAATTTTTAAGAGTATTTTTGCAAAAGAGGGTGTTAAAAAATAATATATTTTAGAAACTTCGTGGAGATGATTTTCTAATTTTTTAAAAGTTACTTGCCAGTCGTATTTTATCTAAAAATTTAACCTAAACTTTGCAATAAAGGATGGATATACTACAAAATAAAATGGATATATGTTGTAATGCTGAAAAAATGTTTGGAATATTTATTGATACAGCTTTATTAATATTTCACTGAAGAACTGTTTTGGTACATAAAAAACCACAGCTCGGACATTATACGGAGTCTAAAAAATGTATTGAAACGTATTATTTATAAGTTTATCCAAGATTTATTTTTTAAATAGTAATAAGACAATTATATTTCATGAATTATTTTATATAATATGATATTCAAAGGAGTAAAATGTTATATCCTTTCTAAAGGTAACATTTTTAAAAAATATTTTCAAGAATTAAAGACAGAACCCAGGAGAATATGTTACAGAAGCGTTTTTGATATTAAAATATCCGGTCTTAGAATTATTTAAAATGTATTTAGAAAAGATTTGTTTAAAAGTACTTGAAGTTTTTTTTTTTTTTTAAAGAGATTTATAAAAAATACCAAACGAAAGTTTAAATGTATCAAGAAGGAAACATATATAAAAAAGTGAACATATAGTTGAATAAAAGATGGATCCATAAAAATACAAATAGTACTTAAAAGTTTATCAGATAACTAATGCTAAATTAGATGGAATATGCATGGATATGCTGGCAGAGAAAATACTTAAAAAAAACTTCACGGGATTAATTAATATTATGATTTAATAATTATCGTCCTAAATACTAAAACCAATGATTATTTTCTATAAATTTACTAAATGGATTAATAATTATTTTTATTTTAAACTTTAACGCACTTGGAGGAGAACATTTTTAAAAACTCTAAAGAAAATAATAAACATTTTGGACTTATCAGGAACTATCATCAAGAAAATATGTAATTATAGTTTTGATTTTTTTGATTTTGTTAACCTAGTTTAAATCTAAATTTTTATATAAGATTAGGGAAAACATAAAAACATTAATTTATTAAAATTAAAATTTTATAATATAACAATCTAATAATTTAGCTAAAAATATTTTAATATAAAATGTATGGGTGTGAATTTTTTTTTATATCTGCAATGCTCAATTGGATAAAGGAAGCCTACTGAACACGATGACTAGATAAAGGTTATTGGTAATAATAATAACTATTGATAATTTATAATGTATATTTTTTTTGTTTTCTTTAGATCATCCATAAATTGGAAGAATGAAGTGTAAAAGTTTTTTACTTATATGTACCAGCATTTCATACAACATTTTAAAAAACATTATGAGATAGGAATTGATTTGAAAGTATGCATACGACGATTTTTTTTTATTTTATATTAGTGATATAATCCAACATAACAAATAGTTATGTGATTCTTTTAAAATTTTCATGTTATAGGATATTCAAATATTGTCTAAGTAGATTGTATATGATTAGACATATAGAATAATGAAGTAAGCAGACTTTTCTTATGGAATTGTAAGATTGTTTAACTATTAATGAATTTTATTTATTGTTTTGTAAATGCAGATAGTTATTTATCGATGTAAGATGTGGAAAATCTTGAGAAATAATGTTGAGATAGTGGCTTGGAAGTACTTAGTGAACAGGAAACCAAGATGATGTTTTAAGAAATAGGATGTTATAAGCAATGGAAATAATATTTAGTCTTTATGTGAACATCAGCATAGTTAACAAAGCCTATGACTGATACACATTTTATTTGGACAGTGTTTATATTTCTTTAAATATTTGATGTTCTAATAAAGCTGAAGAAATAGCTTTAACATTGTCCCTGTACTAGAGGATATTAGGCAGGTAATTGTCATACCTCTTTGCACTGTACCATGATTTTGAGATATGTTAAGAGTAATATTCTAGCGTTCTTCCTTAATCCTATGCATCTGTTTTCGCTATCTTTATTTCATATAACTGCATCGTTCAGTAAGATATGTTTAAGAGAAATGATAAATAATTTAGAACTTAGGTTATGCTATCATTTTGTATAAGATTGGTTTATTTGCTTAGGAGGAATAGGACGTTATAACTTAAAATTGAAGATCCAAAGTATCCTAAGGAAAGAAAAGAATCATAGAATATATTTTGAATTTTATTTCGGAAATTAAATATAAACTTTTTTAAAATAGGGTATCTAAACAAAGATATTTTCTTTAAAGTGATAATAATTTTAAATGATTTAGTATTTTTTTTTAAGAGAAAAATAAGTATTGCATATTTTTAAAATACAATAGTACAAAGTAAATTATGTAAACAATATGCATAGTATATTTTTTGTTTATTGATTAACAGAAATATATTAATGATTACACTTATATCATACTAAAGTAAGGCTTAAAGAAGAATATATTATGATTAGTAAACATTGTGTGATAAATACTAAAATCTAGTACTGAATTTTGGATAATATTTTGTGTAACATCTTTGACTTTGCAAGATGATTTTTTTTTAATATTTTGAGAAGTCCATACTCATTATAAAATTTTGTTTTCTATAGAATGTTTTTCTAGGTATGAATTTTTTAAAATAAGATAGTTTAATAATATTAAGGATAAAATGCTGTTGCTAATAAAGTAGATAAATATATTTGTAATAAGTTAACCATAATGAGAAACCAAATAGTAACATTTTTTTTTTTAATTTTGTCCTAAATATAAATAAAGATATAATTGAAATATAAATTATTATTTTTTATAACCCGGTAGATCAAACTGTAAAGTAAAAAAGTTAAAGATATCCACTGTAAATAGTGTAAATAAATTGTTTATTTATTTGTTGTTAGTAATGAACTTTGTTAAATTTTGTTATTTCAAAAATTTTTGTGTCCGAGTTATTTATTTCTCCACATCGCTGCATGAAATCACGATATATGCATAATAATTGAAACAAATATATAATTTTGCACAAAAAGATAAATAGAGGATTATTTAAAAATTTAAATATTATATTGGTATTCATTATAATTAAATAATCATAATCTTACATTATTTTATTGGTCACAAATCAGTTATCACAATATTATATTAAATTATATGCTATCAGTTGCCACACACATTTTGTTTATCAGATTATCAAATGCTACCACATATTTATTTATTATATTCATGAAGATAAAAGATTATATAAAATTATTTTATTATTTTATTATGGTAATAAAATTATAGTAAAAAGAAAAGATATACAGAATTAGTTAAACAATGAAGAATATTATTAGTGTTATTTATTATTATTAGTTTCAGTGTAGTAGATTATGACATAAAATCCCTTCTCATATTTTACTACCGTATTTTTATTAACTTAGAATAAACTTTATGAACCTGAGATTATTTTAGTTGAGCTAGATTATTATTAAATAGAAGATTAAGACTTAATTATTAGTTTAATCCTAGTGAGTAGAAGTTATTAAAGTCGTAAGAATACTATGAGTTTGTTATTTAAAATATTAATAAAGGTGTGGGGATAGTGTTCTTATGCCATTGAGGTAGTATCCTGTGGGATATTTGCTCAATGTAATCTATCTTGTCACCTGTATTTTCACTTCAAGTCTCATGAAAATATTAAATATTTATTTAATTTATTTTTGTAAACTGAACCTTATTCGTATTTTAAATTTGAGCTAGTGAAACATTTTAATTTTAATGCTGAATATTTTATTTATTAATTATTAACTGAGCTAGAACCCTATTATATTTTATATCATATATTATCTGGAAGTGAAGATACATGAGATACAGGGTAGAATATATATATATATATATATATATATATCTATATATATATATATATATATATATATATATATATATATATATATATATATATATATGGGGGGAGATAATATAGGCCAATATATAAGCACTGGTTTAGCATAAAATACATATATTGGAGATCATTTACCTTTTTCACATATATGTGGTCAAGTGTATCTGTTGTATAAGATGGAGTAAGTAGCAATAGAGATCTTGAAAGTCTGAATTCAAATTTCTTCTAATTACATTACATTCAGTATAGACAATATTCTTGTATTTAAATAACTTCGTATCTCATTTAGTGACAAATAACTGTATTGGTTATCAGATAACTAATATAAAAAAGTCTCACCAATCTAAAATAATATTCTATTTTTATCTGGAATTAAGTCCAATTTGGAATTCAAACTGATAATTAAAAGATAAATAAATTATTTGTAGATAAACAACATAAATATTCTTTTAATAGATTTAAAAGTTTTATCATAAATAAATTTATTTAATTGAAAATCTTGAGCCATTAAATTTGTTATAAAATTTAATGTCATTAATTTCTCATATCAGTCATCTTTCTGCATTAATTGTGACAATAAGTTTAAGTATTTTAAGCAGATGTTTTTACTTTCAATATTTTCTCTCTTTTTCACTTATTTTGGAGACAGGTATGTAAAAATATGTAAAGTTTGTGAAATCCTCAACCCAAAAAACTACAGTGTTGTAGATGGGATTAGCAGTTGGAAGTCCAAAATTGCATAGAAAAAATAAAATCCTCTGAAATTATAGTTTTGATAATTTTTTTTATTTAAAAAGTAATTGAATGTTTTGTTAACTAATGTATGGATACCTTCCTAGATGTAACTGTGTATTAAAATGATCCATATCTAGAATTGTCTTGTAAAATCAGTCTAGATTGCTGGGTTTGAATACTTCTGACTTACTCTGTGAAAATGGTTGCAACATAGTAATGGGTGATGATAACCATTAAAATGATTATTTCAATTTTATTTTAAATATAAATAATCTACATAAAATGTATAAACTTTTCTAGAAGTAGAGTTTTTATGGCCTGAAAGTAGAACAGAATATATACAGGCCAAGAGTTAAAATATATATGTAGCCTTCACTTGTAGAAAATTAAAGTACTTTTTAGAGTAATTTTTATCTAAAATATTTTTAAAGCAAATAAAAATAATAAAATTCTTCATGACCTCAATACTGAAAAAAATAATATATATATAAAATATTTTGTAATTGAAACAGTTAATTAAAAATACCCCAAAAAATGATTATTTGTTCAACTACAGTTGGGTTTTTTATATTCAACTTGAAAAAAGTATGGGTGACCAGAAATTAATTAATTCAATTTCTTGTTGTGAAAAGTACTTATTGAATTAATTATAGGTCATTTACAATATTGTATATATGAAGAAAGTATTTTTTTTTAAAAATAAACTTTTACAATCAAAAGAAAAAAAAATTTCATACATTTTATTTCAAAAAGAAACTTTTACATTCAAAAGAAATAAAGAATTGTTGTCATTTCTATTTTAAATGATCATTGATATGCTTTTAAATCTAAGATTTTTTTAAATATATATATATAAATAATGCCCTCTCTCATTCATCAGTGAAATCTTACAAAATTGATATCATCTTATTCAAAATTCATGTTACTACCATCTATAGTAACAAAAATGAGGGCACAACCCTGAAATATTTCTTTCTCATATTGTGTTGCCATTGATAGCTAAGACATAAACAAAATTTTAAAAAATCCATATGTTAAAAGTATAATAATTTTTGATTTTAAAATTTTACCTAAATAAACAGAGTTTCTAACTTAAATAAAAGTGTTTAATTATGGTGGGGAAAACATTCTTACCCTAATATTATTGAGGAAAAGTTTTTTTATTTCACATATAATTTTTTCACGGTTTCAAACAATCTTAATAATTATTAATGACAAACTTGGCACTAACAAGGGCTTTGAATGTTCCATCATCAGATTTTCAATGAAATGGAAGGCTGAAGAGTTGTGAGTTGGAATAGTTTGAAGCCTGTCCATTAAAGTATGAAGATTGGCTGTCTTAATATAAAGCTGAGCACTGATTATATATATGTGTGAGGATAGTAATCTAGACCAACTGATGATTGCTGGTTTAGCATGAAATATGTATATTGGTGATTATTTATCTTTTCAACATGTGTGTGATCAGGTGGGTCAGCAATATGAGATGGCACTGAGAGTAGTGGGTCGTGTGAAAGTCTGAGTTTGAATCCTGCCTATATTACATGTATGAATGCAAGTTTAAACTTGTGCAATGTATTAATCTTAATAATTATAAAAATAAATTAAATGTATATTTATTACTGAAAAATGAAAACATTTAAGATGATAATTTAATTTTAAAAATAAACAAAATTTTATAATTTTCTTGTTATAATAATAATATAAAAAAAATATCACCAAATTGGGTAATGAACAGTTGAATTTAGAATTATTCTTATCTCCTGATTACATTTCCCATTTACTAACAAAAGTTAAACCTAAACTATAGATTCATTACAAGTAAACAGTTTAAAATCATACTTTTTAAATAACTAGTAAAAAGAGAATCACTGTTGGTTGAGTCTATTAAAACTTTTTGGCATGTAATATTTCTCTGTTTATGAACTAGAATAAATCTTGAAAAATTAAGCAAAAAAATCACCATAAATGAAGTAAGATATATCCAAACTCCATTCAAAAATATATTAAACATAATGTTATAATTAGCAGATAGAATATTAAAAAGTCAACTTTTAATAAATACCAATGGGTATATGTTGTTAGATGTAACACATGCATTAAAAGCAATTCTTTTTTTTAATATACATTTGAGATTTTTTGAGGCATTGAAAATAACATATGGCTCTAAATTTAATTGTATTAAATTAATGAATATTACTTTTTATAATAATATTTCAAATAGAAAGTGGGAGTATTTTTATCAGTTTTTGATTATTCCGATTTCAGATGATTGCTTTAAACGACATTTATTGTTTTATATAGTGCGATGTTTTTATAATCTATAATATTAATAAGCCAATAAGCTAATACACTTTTTCAAACACAAGATAAAGTCTTTAAGAAACTATAGAATGAATCCATCTATATTTTCGACCCAACCGTATATGTATGGGCAAATCTGAAGTGTTTGAAATAAAGAGCATGAAGTTATTAATTGATCACTTTAAATTATTTTTTACTACATAAATGAATGATGCCAATTCTTATAATTAAACATACGTAAACAAGACAGTTATTTTTTTATATAGTGCGATGTTTTTATAATCTATAATATTAATAAGCCAATAAACTAATACACATGTGCTTTGCAGATGCCACTATATAAATGAATACTCCCACTTTTTCAAACACAAGATAAAGTCTTTAAGAAAATATAGAATGAATCCATCTATATTTTTGACCCAAGGGCAAATCTGAAGTGTTTGAAATGAAGAGTGTGAAGTTATTAATTGATCACTTTAAATTACTTTTTTACTATGTAAATGAATGATGCCAATGAAATTTCTAGAATTTACAAAAGCGCATGTGTATTAACTTATTGGCTTATTAATATTATAGATTATAAAAACATTGTGCTATATAAAAAATAAATGTCTTGTTTACATATGTTTAATTATAAGAATGACGTATATATCGTAAATTCTAGAAATTTCATTGGCGTCATTCATTTACATAGTAAAAAAGTAATCCATTTACTTCTGTTTCTAATCACGACTCAATCCTTTTTTCTTTTCAAAAATATACAGTACATATAGCCATATAATTCTATAATTAAAAATCACTTCTTTTCTTTTCAAAAACTTTATTTGATGTATATATATATATCCACTTATTTAACGTTTCGACTATCTTTACTCTATAGTCATTTTCAAGGATCTAGAAAAAACATTACATTATAAACAAACTTCACATAATAAAAACAAAAATAATCAAAAACAATATAAAGCATATAAACCCCATAAAATTTAAAAATAAATAAAATACATTAAAATCAATTAAATTAAAAACACAAAACATACACCACACTTACTTGACTCCCTTCTCAAAAAACTTTCCCTTTTTACATTTTTTATCCAAAAAACCAATTGTTACAATAAAAAACTTATTTCCTTTTTCTTTCTTATATACTTCAAAAATGAATTTATTTCCAAAAATAATTCTTTATTCATGTCTTATCCAATTCTATTTAAAACAGGTTTATATCTTTTTATATATAAACTCTCTTTTACCATTCTTTCTTTATACAATCTAACCCCCTCCAACATTTTAATCTTAAAATCTGTATGTCCAATTTCCTTACTATGTATATTTACATTAGAATTCCTATCTCTCAAATGCTGTTTCAATCTTGTCTCTAATTTTTTCTTTGTTGTACCAATATATGATACATCTTTATTCTCTTTTTTACAATCCAAACATTCTATTTTATAAATACCATTCATGTTTTCAACATTCCTATTTCTTATCATATTACCTAAATTACATTTCCTTTTATATACTGGTTTCAACAATAAACCACATTCCTTACCATATTTCTTATTCATATCCCTCATTATCTTTTTAATCTTAAAAAAAGTACTTTTTGACACTTTATACCCACTATACATAAATTCCTTCTTTTTTTCTTTCTTTTTTCTCAATTTCCTCTCAATTTTGTCTATATTCTTTTTTCCACATAATTTATTAATAATCTTAATTGGATAATCATTTTTATTGCCTCATTTTTATACACTCCATTTCCTCCCTAAATAACCCCTCCTCTGAACATAGATTAATTCCTCTAACTATTCTATTATTATACATACATAGGATTAATATTGTTAATAATAGAATAGTTAGAGGAATTAATCTATGTTCAGAGGAGGGGTTATTTAGGGAGGAAATGGAGTGTATAAAAAATGAGGCAATAAAAAATGATGGTAATCCAGTATTTACCTTGCTATGACGTAATTAGCCTGAAGGCACACAACTGTAATTATCCGATATTTGCGTCGTCGGAAGAACACATGAACGTTGTCATGGCAACGAAGACACTGACATGACTAATTCTAGAAATTTTATTTTTTGTTACATTACTATTACGTCATAAGCCTGAAGGCATACCACTGTAATTATCCGAATTTATGAGATTTTTTTTTTGTCTTGACCCACGAGATTTAAAAGTGTATTTTTTCCTATTTGTTGCATCGTTTTATTGAGTGCAGCAGCGTTTTTTTTGCATACCATTTTCAGAGCTTTAATTTTCAGTGTTACCATTTTTAAAAAAGAAATCATTACTTTCTCAACAATTGTAAGTAATTTACATGTTATTTCTTCTATGATATTAAGTGGATGTATTTTATATTTTATTAATTTTCCGGATTTTCTGAAAAAAACTCCCATAAGAAAAGGCACGTGGTTTGAAGGCTCCAGAATATCCTTCGTTCATTTTCAGTGTTTTAATAGTTCAGCAATTTTTTTACCATTTTTAAAAAAGAAATCATTACTTTCTCAACAATTGTAAGTAATTTACATGTTATTTCTTCTATGATATTAAGTGGATGTATTTTATATTTTATTAATTTTCCGGATTTTCTGAAAAAAAACTCCCATAAGAAAAGGCACATGGTTTGAAGGCTCCAGAATATCCTTCATAACGGCTCTCCGTTTTATATATTGTTGGTCCAGAGAATTAACGTCTATCCTATTTTGTGCTGACCAGTTAGAAATGGCGGACAAGACTGTGATTGACTGGAACAACTATCTCCGCGAAGTATGTGCATGGAAGCTGTTACATAATGAAAGGCAGAAAATCGGAGGCCCTAACACAATTGTGGAAATAGACGAAACTCTATGTGGAGGCGTACCTACAAAGATGGTCATTTTGGTGCAATTCTACAACATATAAGCCAGCTCAGTCCACCGCAGTAATCGTTATTTGGGTAAGTATGCATTTTGTTGTGATATTCATCTTTTATTTTCCTTATAAATTACAGTAGTAGACTCGCAGTTTTCACTTTATGATAGGTTTTTTTAAGACGACAAAATTATTTGAATACTTGCAGAATTATTACTTCTGGACTCGCACTTTATACGTTTTTTAAAAAAGACAAAATTAATATTTGTAGACTCGCAGTTTTCACTTTATGATAGGTTTTTTTAAGACGACAAAATTATTATTTGAATACTTGCAGAATTATTAATTCAGGACTCGCACTTTAAGATACGTTTTTTAAAAAAGAAAATTAATATTTGTAGACTCGCAGTTTTCACTTTATGATAGGCTTTTTTAAGACGACAAAATTATTATTTGAATACTTGCAGAATTATTAATTCAGGACTCGCACTTTAAGATACGTTTTTTAAAAAAGAAAATTAATATTTGTAGACTTGCAGTTTTCACTTTATGATAGGCTTTTTTAAGACGACAAAATTATTATTTGAATACTTGCAGAATTATTAATTCAGGACTCGCACTTTAAGATACGTTTTTTAAAAAAGAAAATTAATATTTGTAGACTTGCAGTTTTCACTTTATGATAGGCTTTTTTAAGACGACAAAATTATTATTTGAATACTTGCAGAATTATTAATTCAGGACTCGCACTTTAAGATACGTTTTTTAAAAAAGAAAATTAATATTTGTAGACTTGCAGTTTTCACTTTATGATAGGCTTTTTTAAGATGACAAAATTATTATTTGAATACTTGCAGAATTATTAATTCAGGACTCGCACTTTAAGATACGTTTTTTAAAAAAGAAAATTAATATTTGTAGACTTGCAGTTTTCACTTTATGATAGGCTTTTTTAAGACGACAAAATTATTATTTGAATACTTGCAGAATTATTAATTCAGGACTCGCACTTTATACGTTTTTTAAAAAAGAAAATTAATATTTGTAGACTCGCAGTTATTTGTAGATTCGCAGTTTTGACTTTATGATAAGTTTTTTAAAATTTATATAGTACTTTTAAGATGACTTAAAGTATTCATGATGTATATATTATTTTTAATCTTTTTTGCCGCATATCACTATTTTGTGTCCTATTTATTAATTTTTTTTCATGATTTGTGGACTGCAGTTTTACTTATTAATTTTGTAGTGATATTTATCTTACATTTTCTATTGTGCGTCAATTTTAGTTAATTATTTATGATGTATATATTATTTTTAATCTTTTTTGCCGATATCACTATTTTGTGTCCTATTTATTAATTTTTTTTTCATGATTTGTGGACTCGCAGTTTTACTTATTAATTTTGTAGTGATATTTAATCTTTTTTGCCGCATATCACTATTTTGCGTCCTATTTATTTTTTTTTTTTTCAGGATTTGTGGACTCGCAGTTTTTACTTATTAATTTTGTAGTGATATTTATCTTACATTTTCCTATTGTGCGTCCAATTTTAGTTAATTATTTATGATGTATATATTATTTTTAATCTTTTTTTGCCACATATCACTATTTTGTGTCCTATTTATTAATTTTACCAATTTTTTTTTCAGGATGGACGCCGCCGGCATTATTCTGTACCACGTGTTTGTTTCTCTGTTTTGACCTCATGACCCTGTACCACGTGCCTTCCCCCAGCTCTTCGTTTCTATGATGACATTGCCCTGAGGGCATCCTATTCTAATCTACCGATCTTTGACGTAACGTCACCACGTGATATGCCACAAAATTTTTGCGATTACATGTTTCAGCAAATCACTAGGTGACGTTATCTTAAAAATCGGGTGGTTAGAGTAGTATGCCTTCAGGCAAATGACATCATAGCAAGGTAAATACGGGACTACCAAAATGATTATCCAATTAAGATTATTAATAAATTATGTGGAAAAAAGAATATAGACAAAATTGAGAGGAAATTGAGAAAAAAGAAAGAAAAAAAGAAGGAATTTATGTATAGTGGGTATAAAGTGTCAAAAAGTACTTTTTTTTAGGATTAAAAAGATAATGAGGGGTATGAATAAGAAATATGGTAAGGAATGTGGTTTATTGTTAAAACCAGTATATAAAAGGAAATGTAATTTAGGTAATATGATAAGAAATAGGAATGTTGAAAACATAAACGGTATTTATAAAATAGAATGTTTGGATTGTAAAAAAGAGAATAAAGATGTATCATATATTGGTACAACAAAGAACAAATTAGAGACAAGATTGAAACAGCATTTGAGAGATAGGAATTCTAATGTAAATATACATAGTAAGGAAATTGGACATACAGATTTTAAGATTAAAATGTTGGAGGGGGTTAGATTGTATAAAGAAAGAATGGTAAAAGAGAGTTTATATATAAAAAGATATAAACCTGTTTTAAATAGAATTGGATAAGACATGAATAAAGAATTATTTTTGGAAATAAATTCATTTTTGAAGTATATAAGAAAGAAAAAGGAAATAAGTTTTTTATTGTAACAATTGGTTTTTTGGATAAAAAATGTAAAAAGGGAAAGTTTTTTGAGAAGGGAGTCAAGTAAGTGTGGTGTATGTTTTGTGTTTTTAATTTAATTGATTTTAATGTATTTTATTTATTTTTAAATTTTATGGGGTTTATATGCTTTATATTGTTTTTGATTATTTTTGTTTTTATTATGTGAAGTTTGTTTATAATGTAATGTTTTTTCTAGATCCTTGAAAATGACTATAGAGTAAAGATAGTCGAAACGTTAAATAAGTGGATATATATATACATCAAATAAAGTTTTTGAAAAGAAAAGAAGTGATTTTTAATTATAGAATTATATGGCTAAAAAAGTAATTTAAAGTGATCAATTAATAACTTCATGCTCTTCATTTCAAACACTTCAGATTTGCCCATACATATACGGTTGGGTCGAAAATATAAGTGGATTCATTTTATATTTTCTTAAAGACTTTATCTTGGGTTTGAAAAAGTGGGAGTATTCATTTATATAGTGACATCTGCAAAGCGCATGTGTATTAGCTTATTGGCTTATTAATATTATATGATTGCTTATATGATTGATTTAAGTAATATATATATATATATATATATATATATATATATATATATATATTATAACCACAGTTATTCAAACTTAAAACAGCTGCAGGTGGAATACCATTAAATCAATATGTGTTATTTTAAAGCTATTATTATCCAAACATAAATTCAAAGATGTTCTTTATCTCTTTATCATAAATAAATCAGATTATACATATAATTACAATCAAAATTAAAAGTTAAAAAACATCAAGTAAATGTTCAGTAATTAGTGAGCCTAATTGAAATAAGCTGACTGATGTTGTTTTGCTTTTTTTATTTTAGCAAAGCTTGGACTTATAATGAGAGGATAAATGATGTTATCCTAAACATTTAAAAAAATCACAAATCTAAAAAAATTCCAGAAATCAAAGTTTTTGCATTAATGGTGAATTACAAAATTAAAAATGCTACAAATCCGAACATTATCCATATAAAAGTTGAAAAAATATGATGGTTTTGTGTTAGTTTTACAGTGTTATAATTGTTTAACAACATAGGATTTATAAATGTATAAAGTTCTACTATTTGATTTTAAAGTTGCTTTTGCTATAGCGGGTTTTAAAAATAAATAAGATAAAAGGGAGTGAAACAATTACCATGGAATATTATGATTATATAATGTGGCAAAATAATTTTTAAGTGTTTTGTGAGTGGATTACATTAAGTCATTGGTACATAGCTTTAAAAATTCAATAAGCACTAGAGACAAGTTACTAGAAAATGTAAGTAAAGGTATAATTTGTATTTAGATTATACTAATTTGTCTCTAAGGTTGTCTTAATTAACTGAGAAGATTTATGAGGTTGTTTGAAACTAGCTAATAATCTACATAGATTTGTATTATGCAAATTATAAATGGTGGTATAAAAATGGTGTTGCTTTTAAATCAAAATCTGAACCATTTTGTATAAAAATATTGTTAAACGGATATAGTTTTGGGGAAAAGTTCATAGGGAGCTTCATAAAGTAATTATCAAAATGAAATGTAGGTCCATCATATGGTTTTTATTATGAATTTATTACATGTAAAGAAAAAGATGCTTTGAGTTTTAGATTTACAATATATAAATGATGATTTTCATAATTTTTCATTGTAATATTAACATACTTTTTAAACATTTGTTTATTAAGTAATGTTAAAACAAATTCCGATGAATTATGATTCAGTGATTAAAAAAATTAAACAACTTAATGAATATTAACTTAAGAATGTGAATCAATTCTATTATTACCTTGATAGAGTAATTTTTAGGTAGATTGGGAATTACTACAAAATGAGCCCCAATATTTCGCTGTTACATTTAATAAATTTGATACTGTTTAATTAGCCAGTCTACGTCACTTGATAGTGCTGTTTCTGTGCACAAACACAGAAATGTGCCATTTACGTGGCTGAAGTTACGGCGTATAGAACAGTTCTGTTCATATTAGCCATTAGCAGGCCTAGATGGCATTGCACACTAATATTATAACCCACTGATGAGCTTCATGACACTATGCAAATAGCACACACTTTGCTACCGTATGATATGAATATGTATGTAATTCAACTGGCCACAACTCTTTTAATGTGCATTCGAAGTAATGATCTTACATCCTAGCTGATGTACTATTACATACTAATAATTGTAAGCTCATCCCTGTGCTTCCCTACACAGCTTGGAGGGAAAACAATTGCAAAAGGGTAGGGCCAAGCACCATTTCCCAGAAGTCATGTGAATAGGCGCGTTTGTGCGAGAAGAGCTGATCAGAGTAAAGCATCTTTTGGCCAATCCTTTGGATCAACAACCCCCCCCCCTTGCACATTCCAGTACTATGCGCTGAAATTTAAATTAATGGAATTTAATTTAATTCAGGCTGATTAGTTTTGTTAATCAAGTGTTCTTTTTTAAATTTTGTTTAAATGTTTAATTTCCTATTAGAAGAATAACGTACATTTTTAAATAAAAAGAAAAATGTTTTGATTTGTTTTTGACATTTAATGTAGAATGCTAAGAATAACGTAATCTTGTCTGAGTTTGCACATTGTTTTGGAAATCATAAGCTTGGTTTGATCAGAGTAATGCATCTTTTGGCCGATCCAAAGGATCGGCAAAACCATTGGTCCCCTCTCTGCACATTCCAGTGCTACAAGCTGAAATTTAATTGAATAGAATTTAATTTAATTTGGGCTGATTAATTTGTTAATCAAATGTTTTTATTAATGTTTCATTTACTATTAGAAGAATAATGTATATTTTTATATAAAAAGAAAAGTTTTGATAATAGGAAATTAATTTTAATTTCCTATTATCAAAAAGAAAAGTGTTTTGTTTTTTCCCAACCCCCGAACCATTATATTAAAATGTTTTTGCATAGAAACAGTGTCACCAAGCGGCTAATTAAAGAGTACTATAAATTCAAATCAAATCAATTATATATAAAACTATAAATATGACAGATGCATTGTATTGTAGTGAGGCACAATATTTCTACAAATATAATATAAAGATTTTTAAAAAAATATTTAAAGATGTTCCAAAATATTTCAAAACTGCTGTAGTGAAATTATAAGACTAGTAGATATTATCTTTAGCTTTGGAATGTAATAAAAAAGCTATTATTGTAAGATCATTTCTTCATTGTATTTAGCACATAAAATAAATGAACAACTACAGATTAAATTTTTAAAAAAAGTTGTCTTGCGTTGTTAGCCGAGAGGTATCGCAGCAAGTAGTTGGTTGCCCATGCAAGCAAGTAGTTGGTTGCAGACGGGTGTGGGTTCGCGTCCCGGCAGATGCTATGACATATGAAAAAAGTAAGCAAAGTTTTCTTAGAGGAGGTAAATCACATATGCAATCTAAAAATTATCTTAGACATTACTAAAAACAATCATATTTATTACTTTTATTGGAATGATATATGCAAGATAATGAAGGCATTTAGAAAATTTTTGTTATGGAAGATAACACAAGACAGCATCACAAGTTATTTAATAAATAGGTTAACAACTAACAAGTGATAAAAATGTTTTCCCAGATTGATTTGTGTAGTGATTACAAAATCCACTTTTAACTTTTGCTTTTTGTCTTTCTATCTTTTTGTATGTGATATGAATTAGAATGAACTATTCTTGCTTTTGAGTGTCTTCTAAGTAATGACAAGCGTATTAACTAACCACTATACTAATAGATCAGTTGATATTAATGTTTAGAATGCTTATTACGGATAAAAAATGTATATTATTTAAAATGAAATTTTAATATCAACTATTCATAGATAAAACAAATTCTAGCTAATAACAAAGCAAATCACTGTAGAACAAAGTCTCATAAACACAAACCCACAAACAAGCCCTTAATAAATTCAGACAAATGTAAAGATTAATATAAAAATTGGATTGAGAAATTTTTTGAAAATTTAACAAATACAAACTAATTTCTTACAGACTCATTAGTGAGTCTTACATTCATATAATAAGTTTGTTAATGCATATGGTTGATAGTAAATGCTTGTATACTCTAATATATATATATATATATATGCGTGTGTGTGTGTGTGCGCGCGCGCGCGTCTGTGAGTGTAATAAACAACCACTCAAAATGCATACGGTCATTGTAACTCCAAATAAAATAAAAAGAAAGAGGAAAAAAACTAATCTAAAATGAGTTTTATGGTGACTATGCAAACCAAACTGTAAAACACAAATACATCCACATATAGAACCTGTTGTTCAAATTTTCTGTTTGTCTATTAATTTACGATGTTGTTTTTTTAGTTTTCTCTGCAGAAAACTTTTCTTTTCAAAATACTTTGACATCATGTCTAATTATAACTCTCCAATATACTCTAGTCTCTGCCACATCTTCCCAATGGAAACAGGTGGCATTGCACTCATTTACAATATATTTGAGATTATTCTTGATGGGTTTACCTTTCCTGAAAAACCTAAGTGCAAGTTCATCATAAACCATCCTTTTAAGAAGTCTTTCATTATTCATTCATTATACATGCCCATTTCAATAAAAGAATGATTTTATAATAGTTGGCTTCATAGAATCACATGATTGGTTTTAATATCTTGCCATTATATTTTTTAAAATTTTATGGAGTATCCATACAGGAAACTTTTCTAATGCCTTTATAATTTATCAATGGATCATCCAAGTTTCATACCTGTATAGTAAATTAAGTAAAATAACAGCTTTATATATGGCTAACATAATTGCAATAATTATTTTTCCACCATGAAATACACTATTAACTTATTAAAAGCAGTAGTAGTACATGGATCCTGTGTTATATCTCATCATCTGAATCCAATTTTCAACTTATTGATAACCATCCAAACTGAAAGTTACTGAGGATATTTCTTCCATCACTGAATGATAAAAAACTTGAGTTTGTTGAACATTAATTAAGAAGCCAAGATCTTTATAAGTTGTCTTTAAAACATTAAGAACATCTGTAAATCATCTTTTGAACTAACAAAAATAGCACTATCATCAGCATACTGTAAATCTCCAATCCAAAAGATGAAGTTCATGTTTTTGCTTTTAACTGATTCAAATTAAAAATTTCACCATCAAATCTGTATGCTATTTTAGTCCCTTTATAATTATGCTGCCTGTAAACATTTCTAAAAACCAATGTCATGAAAATTAAAGTTGAACTAAGTACACACTCTTGCTTAATTCTAGTTTTTTTTATTTCAAGTACTTCAGGTTTTCCAATAGTCAATGCTTCCTCCATCAAGTAAAAATTGTTTAATATGAATAAATTTAGGTGGATATCCATATCATTTTAAACAATGGTATAGACCTGCCCTAATAATTAAATCAAATGACTTAACCAAATCAATAAAAGCAATATATAAATCATTTCTTTATTCCTGACACTTTTCTTACATTTGTCTGGTAACAAAAATGATATCCATATTACTTTTTGATTCCTTAAAACTACATTGAGCCTCTGGTAATCATTTATCTATAAGTGTAATCCATCTACTCAACAACATTACTGAAAATACTTTTTATATAGTGGATAATAATAATATTCTTTGATAATTATGATAACTTTATCTATTTTTTTTGTTTGTAAAAGCAATAAAAGCATCCTTAAAAGTGGATGTCTCGACTTCATGGGTCCAGATATTCTTTAAAAATTTCAATATTTTTGCAAGTAACATATCTGCAACATAGTTTAAAGCTTCTCCGGGTATTTCATCAGGACCTGCAGCCTTTTCATTTTAAGATTACAAAGAGCTGTTTTGACGTCTTTAAACTGTATATCTTTGTTCAAATCTAAATGAATACATCATTAAAATTCTTCATACCAGTTTATGTATAGTTATTCAAAAGATGATCAAAATTATCTTTCCACATGTTTAAAATATCATTATCATCATATATAAGCGAG
Source organism: Epiperipatus broadwayi (assembly GCA_028023455.1). Taxonomy (NCBI): domain Eukaryota; kingdom Metazoa; phylum Onychophora; class Udeonychophora; order Euonychophora; family Peripatidae; genus Epiperipatus; species Epiperipatus broadwayi. Next base: position 3,276,650 of record JAQFVV010006266.1, on the reverse strand, counting down.
TGCTACTTCTAAATGTAATAGGGTTGTGATAATGTTGTTGAAGTCCATATGTTGTTTTCAATACATCACAAAAAAGATCTAGAATGACTATTATCAGTGAATGTCTGTATCTTATTTGAAGTTTTAATCAACCAATCATTTTTAAGCTTGTTAGTCATTGAAGTTCTGTCATCAGATCTTTAAATTTAAAGTTTCTCATTTAATCTATTGTTTTACCAAATAGAAAATGCCACATTTCTTATGAATTAAAGCACCAGTAATATGATCTTCAGAAAATAACTCATAATTCTTTTTTTATGTAAACCCAAGAATATATTATTTGTATCCATAATATACTTCTTAAGATATTTCCATGCTTCAGTAATATGATAGTTCTGAAGACTCCATATTAGCAATTTTAGTGTTAAATAGCTGTCGAAATTTAGGACTATAGTAGATTCTTCTAAACAACTAACACCAATGGTTTTAAGAATATGATTGAAATAATATCTATTTTTAATGCAACTATCATTTTAATCTTAAAGCACATTAATCTATAATCTGAGCTTGTGAGTGCTTGTAAAATGTGAACTTTTCTTGTATTTTGATAATATAAGTTATTAAGTGCCATCATTTTAAATATGAGTGCATCCATGTTTCTTTGTAACAGTTTTTTTATTTTTGCCTAAACAATGTGTTTATGATAGTCAATCCATGTGTTGTGCATAAATTCAATAATAACAAACCAATACCATTATTTCCAACAACTTCCAGCAATATCTACTATATGTATCATTATGTACACTAAAATCATCAAGAAAAAAAAATCGATTTTTTAATGTTGTTGCTGCAATAATGTTTTCCAGCCAGGAATAAAAGTCTTCCTTCTTTGAATTCTCTGAATATCATATTGGAGCATAGGGACTAATAAAATGAACTCTAGTACTATTATGCAAAGCAAGTTTTAAGACTACTAACCTTTGATTATCACAACTACTATTCCAGTAATAAAAAATACTAAATTAGATTTCATAGCAAATCGAATGCCATGCATTCTTCACTAAGAACAGCTAGTTCTTTAGTTACAAGTGCAATCTACCTTTCTCACCTTAAAGAGTTTGTGTTAAGTTCGCATATTATATATATATATATTGTAATGTTTATTTATATACGTTGCAAATATATTGGCATTTGGTAGAAGCTAAAAAAATAAAAGTGGATTTAGATTTTTAATTGACTATAATTTTTTTTAAAAATAACGTACAATGAAAGTTAAATTTTTCTTTCATATTTTTTTTACTTAACTGGAAATAAAAGTAGAATTAGAGAGAACAAAAGAATTCCAAAAGCAAGTAAAAAGATAAGCTAAAAGAAAAATATTTTAGCTAATTAAACATGGCCGAAAACTTGATAAAAAAAATGAGAACTTAGTAATTGAAAAATGATAAAGACTGTATAAGATTATAAACACAAAACACCATGATATGAGCATGCGCAGAAGTCCGACAACGGGACCCCGAGTATAAAAAGGAGGGATTCGGTTGGAGGAACATCTTGGTTTAGCTGATATTCTTTTGGTTGGTTTTGGATTAGAGAATCCAGACCACTCTACGATGAAGAAGCTATTCATACGAGAGTAGACCGGAGCTTTAGCTGACATCATTACCGATGGACAACAGAGAAGCTTACGCGACTAGCCTATGGAACCAGCACCAAGATCAACTAATAATCAAAGGCCGTGAGCTCAATTCAACCCCGAAAAACTATGCATAGTTATCTACAACCTTCGTGAATTCACAAAGCTTACCGGTAAGTTAAGACTACTTATTCCCGATTATGACAACATTAAGCGTTTGCAAACAAGTCTTAAAATAATCCCGATAGAGACTTTGATTTTTTCTGTACAAGAGACTTTTGTTTATACCAGAACTTTTTAATTAATTATTTTATTTTATTGATTGTGTCATATTTGAATTAATATGTGTTCTCTCTGATTTACTTGATTAGGAACCCTCATTTTAACTTAAACAGATTTTTAATCTGTTATAATAATAAAAATATTTCTAACTTCAATTTTCATTTGTTCGTTATTAATAATAGTTATTATTTGTTATTATTAAATTTATTTTTAGTGTAATAAGATTTAAACGTAAGTTACCTTTGCCAATATGTTTCAATACGCCCAGGACTAATAATCGTAAAAATCATTAATTCTCATTACGGTAGAATTACCGCCCCTTAAAAAAAAAAATAATAATAAAAATCTTTTTATTTTTTTTTGTTTTACAACTTGCGAGTGGTGCTGGCGACATATTTCAACGGATTCTTAGGAATCCTGGCGCCCATATGAAATAAAATTAAAAGTTGATTTTGTCAATAGCACAATTCTTAACAATTAATAGGCTGAAGTTGGTCAGGAAAAATAGCTGTGTTTAGAATAGAAATACAACTTTCTTTTTTCTTTTTGAGACAGCTTGATCAACTCACGCTCAAATATAAATTTGAGGCGTATAGTGGCCTAATAAAACGGAAAACGATACAATATATATATATATAAACTGAAAAGAGACCCTTTGATTTCTCTTGGAGGCCTTAAAAGAACCGAGCAGGGCAAATTTCTAATGTCCACTCCATATGTTCTTGTCATTGCAGCTGTTATTACTATGTGATTATTCATATTGTATACGAACATGGATGTGCTGCTCACCAACATGCATTAGCAAGCATGGGAGTTTATTGGCTTTTTACCTCCAAGTTTAAGAATATTTTCCCAATATATACAATCATGACAGACAAAAATAAATCATAGACCTTATTCCCAGGAGGTTGTAAAGTCACTAACCAAGGCAGCGGTTGATGGTTGAAAGTGGAGGGTGCTAAGAATCCCCTGATTGTGGACTCGGGTTGCCATTTGATGATGACTTTTTATTTAGGTACTTACAACTGCAGATCACTTTCAAGTGAAGGAAGATTTCAAGAATTAGAAGAACTATCTTATATTAAATGGGACATTATTAGACTTTGTGAAGTTAGAAAAAAAGGTGAAGAAACAATTGATTTAAAAAGTAAACATGTACTCTATTATAAAGGCACAAATATTGGAAATACAAGTGGAGTAAATAAAAAATGGAAGAATAACATTGGGAGATTGATGATGTATTGGACAGAGTGGCAAGATTAGTTTTACAACTTAAAAGCAGGTATCAAATGCAAATAATTCAGGTTTATGCCCCATCAAGTTCTCATAGTAATGAAGTAGTAGAAGATTTTAATATGGATGTACAAAAGGCTTTTGATCAGAGTAAACAACATTTTAAAATTGTTATGGGAGACTTTAATGCTAGAATTGGTAAACAAATGAAAGACTAAAATGCTGTAGGTAATTTTGGTTATGGTAATAGAAATGACAGAGGACATAGACTTGTGGAATTTGCAGAAAAAGAAAAACTTCATATTATGAATTCTTTTTTTGAAAAAAATGTTAAAAGGAAATGGACATGGAAGCATACAAATGAAGGTACAGCAGAATTGGATTATATTTTGACTAACAGAAAATACATATTTCAAGATTGTAATGTTCTTAATAAATTTAACACAGGAAGTTAATGCAAAACTAGAGAGACAAAAATTATTAAGAAAAACAATATTTACAGTTGATATTCCTAATCTTCAGAAACACTCTAATGAATTTAAATTAGAACTTACAAATCGGTTTCAAGTATTAGTAGATTTTGAACATGATTCAGATTTGAATGAAATTAATAGGAAAATAACTGATACACTTTTAAAAACTGCAACAAAGATAGCCTGATAGAAAAAAGCAGCAATTGACCAATAAAATTTCTACTGAAACTAGAGAATTTATGAAGAAAAGAAGGAATATGAGGATATACAACAATGATGCATTACAAAAGATTGAATATCTTGAATTTTGTAAAATGGTGTGGAAAAGAGTTGAAAGTGATATAAGAAAGTATAATTGTGAACTAGCAAGAAAAGCTGTAGAAGAGAATAAAAGTCTAAAGAATGTAAAACAACATTTTGGTATTGGTAGGAAATTTATATCTGCAATAAGAAAAAAAGATGGCATTATTACTAAAAAGAGAGATGACATCATGAAATGTGTAGAAGACTTCTATCAAGAATTATATAGTAATAAAGAACAACTACCTCCTATACCTATTATATCTTCTGAATTGCCCAGAATTTTGAATGAGAAAGTGAGGCATGCAATTAAATTTATGAAGAAAGGGAAGGTTCCAGGTAATGATGGAATTATAATTGATATATTAAAAGAAGCAGGTAAAGAAATAGAATTTTTTTTAGCAAAGTTATATTCTAAATGTCTAAATGATAAAGATGTATCAGATGATTGGAAGAATGCAGTATTAATATTATTATTTTAAAAAGGTGATAAAGAAGATATTAGAAATTACAGACCTATCAATCTTTTATCAGTTTTATACAGAAGTTTTACTAAGATAATTACAACTTGTCTACAGAGAACCATGGACTTCCACCAACCAAGAGACCAAACTGGATTTAAAAGTGGTTTTAGTACCGTAGATCATATCTAGGTATTGAGAGAAGTTATAGAAAGGACAAATGAATATGAGTTGCCATTATGCTTAGGATTTGTAGATTATGAAAAGGCATTTGATTCTATAAACATTTCTTCAGTGATTAAAACATTGGATCATCATGGTATAAATACAGGATATTGTCATATTTTAAAGAATATTTATAAAAATGCAACAGCAACAATTAGATTACATAATAATAGTAGGAAAATCAACACTGAGAAGAGTGTAAGACAGGGTGACTCCATATTTCCAAAACTTTTTACAGCAGTGCTGCAAGAAGTATTTTATGGATTAAAATGGGAAGCTAAAGGAGTGAAAATAAATGGAGATTATTTAAGTCATTTAGATTTTGCAGATGATGTAGTTGTTTTTGCAAATAATACTTTAGAGTTACAGGAAATTAGTTATCAGATGAAAGTAGGAAAATGGGACTAAAGATAAATGTTAAAAAGACTAAAGTAATGTTTAATAGATTTTCTCATAATATGAAAATAAAGATTGATTATGATGAATTAGAAGAAGTTAATAGTTACAAATACCTTGGTCAGATTATTAATACAGATCAAAATATAATGAATGAAATTAATCATAGAATTAAACTTGGTTGGAGTTCTTTTGGTAGAACTAACTTGATACTAAAAGAAAATATGCCTATGTGTTTGAAAAGGAAGGTTTTTAATAAATGTGTTTTGCCAGTTCTTACTTATGGATCTGAGACTTGGACACTTAATAGAAGAGCAATACAGAATCTTCAAACCACTCAAAGAAGTATGGAGAGATGCTTGTTGGGAGTAACAAGAAGAGATCCAAAATGCAGTGTATGGGTAAGAGAACAAACAGGTGTTACTGACCTCATTGAAAAAATTAAAACACTGAAGTGGAGTTGGGCTGGACATATTTCTAGAAGAGATGATAATAGATGGACAATTGAAATTTTAAATGGGATTCCAAGAGATTGTAAAAGACCTAGAAAGAGACCACATGTGAGATGAATGAATAAAATAAGAAAGTGTGCAGGGGGATGTGGAAAAGATAAGCTAAAGATTTAAAAAGTTGGATTGAACTTGGAGAGACCTTCATCCTGCAGTGGATTGATAATGGTTGATGATGATGATATAATATGCTAAATATACCTATACACATGTATGTATGTATCAAAAACAAATGCAAAAAGACTACAAATTGAAATCCAAGATAACAGGTGAGGGATTTAAATATTTGGATAGTTTGGTTGAGTGAGGATGGAAGAAGTGATGATAAAATTAAAAAAACAGCATTTTGTGAGCTTTGCAAAGAGAATTAAGAAAAATATTAATTAAATGTTATGGTGAAATATACTAATCTATAGTTGTGAAACATGGACAATGAGAAATAAAATTAACTGATTGGAAGTCTTTGAGATGTTGGTATGGAGAAGAATGGAAAAAATCAGTTGGATGAGTAAAATAACAAATAAAGAAATTTTATAAAAAGTAAATGAAAAAAAGAAGATTGATTGAGGGATCCAAAGAGAAAAAGAGAAACTGGATTGGACATATGTTAAGAAGAAATTATAGTTTGATGAACGATATTTTGGAGGGAATGGTAAGTGGAAATAAGAAGAAAGGATGGAAGAGATTGACATTGTTTAATGATATAAAAGAGTTACATGGAATTGAAGAGCTGGTCAAGAACGAGAATGAAATGGGAAAATGGATGAATTGATAATGTGACCACTCTCTGGATCTGTCCATTTGACAAAATACTGTTGATTATTATAAATATAAGTTCGGGCGCTGGAAGTTCCAGCACTGGAACCATAATTCATGAACCTTGGGTGGAAAAATTCACCATTCAAATAATGCCCTAAACTATGCAGGGCTTTAAAATTGCATAATGGCTCTATGCTGAAAGTCGGCTAAAAATTAATGTCGCAAACTTTGTAACATATTGTCCATTAGAATAACTATTTTGTATTGAGGGTTTAGAATAAGTTTGTGTGTATGTGTGCATCTGATTTTTATAGAACATCAGTTTATTATTTCTGAGAATCTTTCGGCAATTGATATTATCGTGATAGTTTGCTTCAATTTCTATCTCAAATTCAAGTAAAATTCTTTATAAAAAAAATAAAGGCAGCAAGATGTTATTTGCAGTTATATATGTAATAAAGTAGTAAGTTTGGCTGCATGCATATATATGACGTCAAGCTTAATTTCTATTGTTCACTTTTATCCGTTAAAAAAGCTAACAATGACGGTGTAGTTATGTTTCACAAATCTGCTTTTTCAAATAATAATAAAAACAATGTACTTCAGCTAAATGAAAAATCTTATCATTTAAAATGAAAAAAAAACTATTCAATTTTTCCTCTTTTTTCTTTTATTTTTTCTCTTTTGCGGAAAAGTGGAATGTTCGATAATATCTTTAAGCAACCTGTATCAATATGCCTAAATATTAATATATGCATACAGGTGGCAAAAATATAGATTTCAGAGTCAATTTTAAAGTGTCAAGTACTAATCTAGTTTGGCGATTCTTGCCTTTGGAGTTATATATGAATAATGCATTTTTGTAAAGATCTAGATTTATTATAGCTTTTTAAAAATTACCATAAAAATAAGCTTACGATTTCAATTTATTGAAACTTGCGCTCTTTCTTTATATAAGACGTGTGATCCTATCCTGCGTTCACAATTATAACGTTTGCCAGTCATGTGATTTGCACAAATTACCTTCAAAGTACATAAAACATTATATATATATAAAATAAGTATACTTTAACTCTTTAAATTAATATTTTCTTTTTATAAATCTTTTAACACAATCAACTCAATTGTCATTTTTTATATTTAAAGTGACGTGTAGACTAAAAATAATATATAATAAAAATACTAAATGCGTAACGTCATTATGTACTCAAATAGGGATTACTAAAAGTAGTTTTGTTGACAGCGTCAAATGCACTTTTCATTGACAGGATTATTTGAGAACCATTTGTACAGCAGTACCAGGTTAATATAATATTTTTTCCGCGATCTTTTGTTTCTCACAGTCATATTTTTCTTTTTTAAAAAAGAAATCGGATTTTTAAATATAGAAATTTTATCTAAAACAATCAAACCTGCGAGAAAAAAAAAATCTAAATCACTGTACTTTTCAAATTTATTATTGTACCTGGTAAGATGTGTTAGGATTTAAGCTTTTATTTAAAAAAGAGACTTTTAAACAATTTTGTATTAAAAATAAATGTGAGATGACGGACTATTTTAAGTAATATATATTCCAAGAGTGAAGCACAAGAAATAAAGTAACGGGTGCATTACAAATAATAATTATAAGTAAATAATTATTTTTATTTAAATATCGCTTATGTGAAAAATATAGCTATTCATACTCCATAGCAAGGAATTATTGAGAGATCATTTACATTTTTTTGAGAATTCAATAAAATAGATAAACAGTATATAATTTCTAATATATAACATATGCGCCCATATAAAATTAGCAACATTCAATAAAAGGGCAACTTTTTTTTCTTGACTTATTCCTTTTATGTTATTAACTACTCTCATCCTTAAAGCTATTTACTGTTTTTTTTCTTCTTTTTTACTTTCCATATCTTTTGTCAACTGATTTTCTCTTATAAAAAAAAATCACTTGTTTAATTAAAACCATGGTACTCCACATGACTTGCTTGAAGTTATTTTTATTCATTTCTGTATTGAAAACCTCAATAGTAAAAAATGTTTGTTATTCATCTTAGACTTGGGGTTGATTATTGAAATGTAAAACCACTGACAGTGGAGGACTACTTCCTAAATTTCAGAGAAAAACTGAAGAATATCTTCAGTCAATAAAAGTGTGACTACCGTTAGCTAATTAATCTGAAAAGCTTTTTAGTAATTTCTTCAATCAATTTATAATTTTCTATCAAAATAAGTAGCTTTGACCTAGATTAAAAACCACATGCATATAAAAGTATTCTGAAAATTATTTTGTACAGATTAAAGGTCTTACATATAAAAAGTGCTGTCATATATATATACATTGGTTTCAGAAAAATGTCATGGCTTAAGAGATATCATTACGGTTGTTGCAAAAGATGAAAATACCAGAAGTCCAAAAATAAATATATATATGAGCTTAATTGATTACAGAGTTTTTAATTTAATTAACTCTAAGTTACTAAATGTTCTTAGAAAAGTGAGTTTATTTATACATTGTTTTTTTTTTTTTTTTACAACTGTTCTCAATAAAGATCAAAAACCTACAGTTAAAACAAAGTATAATGAAAAACACTGCTTTCATTTTGGTAAAGATGTATACTGCTACACTACTCATGCCATTTTTTTTTCCTATGTCATAGCATCGGCCAGGACGCGAACCCACAACCGTCTGCAACCAACTACTTGCTTGCAAGCGGCTGCGATGACCTCTCGGCTAACAACACTTGACTACTCATTCCATTTTGTATATTAAAAGTGCACAATGAACATAATAACTTTGCAGTTTTACAATTGACAGAAGAAATATCATCATTAAGTATCCACTTGCATTCAAAAAAAATAATAATAATAATTGAAGATACTTATTAGAAAATTGAAAAAAAAATGAAAAATGAAATTATAAATAAAAATTAAATACTGCCCAATGCTATACTAGCAATTATAAATAAAATAAAAATTCATATAACATTACAATACTAGCCAAAAATGAAATTGTATTAAAGTTCTTCCACATCCATGGTTTCATCTATTCATAAATAGAGCTTTTTTTTTTTTTCATATGTCATAGCATCGGCCGGGATGCGAACCCACAACCGTCTGCAACCAACTACTTGCTTGCATGCGGCTGTGATGACCTCTCGGCTAACAATGCTTGAGTGAAATTCAACAAAAACATTCAACATATAAATATATATATAACAAAATAATATTCCCATCATTCATTTCAAAAAACAATTTCCTTTAACCTCAAAGGATGTTTTTATGAGATTTCTGTGCTCAGATTCAAAAAGTTTTATTATTATAATTTCTTTTATTCTTCTTTTTAATTCACTTTTTCCATAAAAGACAACCTCTGCATTGTCAAATAATATTTTGTAACCCATTTTCATTTCATAATATTCAAAGGTAAGTTATGATATTTATTTTTAACTTCATTCTTATGAACTTTAACTCTTTCATTAAGACTTAAATTACTTTGATCTATTTAAATTTAATGACAACAACAAAGATTCTTATAAATTATCCCAGGAATAAGTTTGCTATCAAATGACTGCTCTGAAGTATTTAATAATGAATTTAAATATAGGCCTTTCTTACAAATCATTTACATACCACTCAATAAAAAGCTATTCTTATAAATCAATCTACAAATATTTGAATTCATTGTGAGATTGGTGAACATATGATAATCTCCCAGGATTTTTTTTATTTTATTTTTATACTATATGGTAAAAAAATAAATTCTTTATTCTCACTAACAAAAAAAATCTTTATTATTAACATATTTTTAGATATTATTATTAAATATAATATTCCTTGTAAATTCATAACTATAATCTAACTCAATTCAGAAGCAAGTTGACTTTTCTGAATATAATTGTTATTTTCCAAATTATTAATACTTCTTTCTATTTCTATAACAAAATTTAATAAAGAACATTTTTTATGAGCTAAAGCTTAGTAATTGTCTAACCTTATTATATTTATTAAATTTTTGTTTTAATAAAAGGATTACAAAATAAAACATTATACACTTTATCTACACTTAAATGTAAAAACTTAATTTTAACAAATTCAAAAGTATTCTCCCTTCCCTCAATAGTAAATTTAATATTAGAATCAAAAGCATTCAATTTAGTAAAAATATCTTTCAGTTTATCTTCCTGTATGACAAACAAACAATCATCAACATATCTAACAAAAAATTTTAAAGAAATAAAAAAAATATTAATAACAATGCTTTCAAAATAAGCTCTTAACAAGCTTTGAGAATATCCCCAACCCCAGACTGTTTTCTGCTACTGGCATTGTCAGTGAGATGCCAGTAGCAGAAACTGGTCTGGGTTGGGGATATCCTCAAAGCTTGTTAAGAGCTTAATTTGCAAGCTCTATATATAATATTTGTAAATACAAGCTTATTACATTAGGTCATGTGACATCTGACTTGATTTTTTTGTAACAATACTCTGTAAATAATTAATATAGAGAGAGCATATTAAAGGAGAAATAATATAATCAATAACCCAACTCTTTAATTTTATAAACATATTATAACACATAAAATACATTGAATCCTCTAATAACAATAGCAAATAACGAATAACCATAATTCCTATCTGCATAAAAATATTCATGTTTCTTATTGTTTTAAAAACATGACTTTTTTGCAGATAGGATTAATTTTATTCATAATTTGTTATTGTTATTAGATTATGTATTTTGTGTGTAATGCTATGTTTTATAAAATTAAAGAGGGGTGGGTCACTGACTATTTTTTTCTGTAATGTACTCTATCTATGCTGATTTTTTAGAAAGTAGAAATATATTTTCTTTTTAAAATATGTTTGGCATGTTGATTATTGTTTGTTTGTTATGCAGGAAGATAAATTGTAGTATATTTTTGATAGACTAAATGCTCTTGATTCTGATATTAAATTTACGATTGAGGAAGGAGGAAATATTTTTGAATTTGTTAAATTAAATATTTAGATTTAAGTATTGATAAAGTGGATAATGTTTTATTTTCAACATATTTCATTAATGCAAAAAAATTTAAGCAATATTACTAGGACAAAGAGTTATCAACTATTTACTCATAACAAACTTTCTTTATTATTTTTTATATGAATAGAAGGCATAATAATTTTAAAAACAATTTGTTTGATGATAAATGCTCAATAGGAAAACTGTTACAAATTAATATTTTCTTTATATGATTTATACATATGTTGTCTATTGGAGACAATAGATAAATGGATATTTTCTTGTGGTTTAAAAAACAATGTGCAATGTTTGGCACCATCTTATAGTTTAAACAAATATAATATCCTATGATACATTAGTTAAAATTATTACAGCTTATTTATTAATTGTCTTACCATTATTTTGTGTAAATAAAACTAATATTATTTATTAAATTTGAGTTAAGAGACTTTTTTCAAATAGATATATAATACAGTAACCCATATTTTAAACCTTATTGCAAATATAAATAATATAAATTTTATTATTGTACTAAAGTTCAGTTAGCAGTTAAAAGTGAGTCTAATGTTTAATGAATATTCATTGATATAAAAGCTAGTTAATAAATTATTATAATAAAATTTTATTAATCATTAAACTTAATAACTTGATTCATTCTTTAATATAGTATAAAATTAGCACGTAGTGATAAAAGGATTATTTATGCATAAATACTAATATAACTTATTAATTCATATATCTGTCATAATTTTTAAATATAGTATTTTATATTATGTAGACAATATCAGTATCTAATTATATTTACTAGTATATAAATATTACATGATCACTATCTCTTATACTAGCACATAATTGTTTATAAACAAAGCAAAACTCTCCATACAGTAGTGTCACCCTGTGCCAACCAGAGTAATCAATGAATGCCAGGCTTGTGCATAAAATCCCTATCTAATGCCTACTCATCCAATATCCCCAGACTAGTTTCTGGCTTGTGGCCATAGTCAGTGAGGAGCTTTGGATCTGAGAGCACTGCACCTAGATCTTAGGATGTAATGCAACTCTCCAGCACCCACTTTTAATCTCTACTTAACTACAAAACTATGAGAATGAAATTGAAAACACAAAAATATTTTCAATCTAAGCTTAATAGCTTATATAGTCATATAGGTCTGAACTCAGTTCAGCACCCATACATTTTGGTTGTCTTTGGCTCTTTAACAACCATAGCTTTCTGGCATTCATTGATTACTCTGGTTGGCACAGGGTGGTACTACTGTATGGAGAGTTTTGCTTTGTTTATGTGCTAGTATAAGAGATAGTGATCATGTGATGCTTAATGGTTTAATACCAATTCTGCCTAATAGGATAGTGGTGTCTATAGTTGTTAAAAAGCCAAAGACACCAAAATGTATAGGTGCTGAACTGAGTTCAGACCTATATGACTATATAAGCTATTAAGCTTAGATTGAAAATATTTTTGTGTTTTCAATTTCATTCTCATAGTTTTGTAGTTAAGTAGAGATTAAAAGTGGGTGCTGGAGAGTTGCATTACATCCTAAGATCTAGGTGCAGTGCTCTCAGATCCAAAGCTCCTCACTGACTATGGCCACAAGCCAGAAACTAGTCTGGGGATATTGGATGAGTAAGCATTAGATAGGGATTTTATGCACAAGCCTTCTGGCATTCATTGATTACTTTGGTTGGCACAGGGTAGCACTACTGTATGGAGAGTTTTGCTTTGTTTATATGAATATTATTTATAAATTTTAAACATTATTCCAATGTAGAGAGTTTTGGATTATTTTATTAATAGAGTTTGCTTAACCTTTGCTTGTTTTATTTCATTACAGATTTGGTTTACTTAATTTGTACAGGATTATTTATTTTAGATAACTTATTTACACTATTACAGATTTGGTATAGTATGATTGATAGTATTATAGATTTTAACTTTATACAATTAATAGGGCACATACAAGTAAACACCCTGCATAATCAATTTACTTCATTAAAGGTTTTAATATTCATCATGTTGGTATTACATTATAATAAAAATATAATTAACCTTTTTTTTATTTTATACTGTTATAGATTTAGTTTGTTCAAATACTTGGGACACTAACAAAAGAAATTCTCACTTTCTCATTTTTATACTGATATGGATTTGGTATTCAGAGCTAGGGCAGATGAATAAAGTCTCTTCCTTTCATTTGTTCATATTAATTTTAAAGATTTGGCATCCAAAGTTTGGGCTTGTCCCTCTCATTGCTCTCATTTGTCTATTACAATATATAAATAGAACAGTATTTTTATTAAACTTTTACTAAGTAGTCAAAATGTAGAATTACAATTATTTATTATAAACAGGAAGCAGTTGCTATAGCAATGCAAATTTTATGGAGAATATAATTTAACATCTGTGCTAATCGGTGATGTCTACTTATTTTTGGTCCATTCTGTCTATGCATATTATAACCTAAAAGATGAATTTCTCTACCAAGAAAATCTAATAAAAATAACATGCTTTTAACTCAACCCTAAAATATGAATTGACTATTTTGAGAAAAAGAATGAAAACAAATCACAATCAGTCAAAAAAAAAACACCCTTTGACTCAAACAATATGATGATGTAGTCAAGCATTGTTAGCTGAGAGGTCATTGCAGCCACCTTGCAAGCAAGTCGTTGGTTGCAGATGGTTGTGGGTTCGCCTCCCAGCCGATGCTATAACATATGGAAAAAAACAATATGATGATGTAGACTAAGCTCAATAAAAAGAGTCATAGGGATAAGAGTAATACTAATTAAGCATTGTAAATATGTTAATTAATATTTAATAAATTTTAAGAGGAGGAGAATTTTTAACTCACTCTTACAAACTACAAATATTCTTAATATTAAAAGAACATATCTAAGAGTAGTTAGATTATAAAATATTCTTTCTCATAGTATTTTATATCCCCCTTCAATATAATAATACATCTCACAACCACTATTCTCAACATTTTATTGCAATGATTTGATCCACAATTCAAAACTCTTGATAAAAAGATAATAATGTTTCTTCAGTTTTATCTGTACCATTTTACTTTTCAAAATAATTTATTTGGCCAAAACAATTTCTTTTGATCGTTGATTACAATAATAGAATCTCAGGTTTCTTTATTAAATATTTCTAATATTAAAATTTTTACTTTTTTATTTTATTTGTGAATTATTAAACAATGAAAGGGATCTAGTAAAAATATGAGAATACATATTCTTACCTCTAAGATAATGTTTTTTTTTAATTTAAAATAGTAATAACAATTTTAAAAGAAATTGTTTTAATTAAAATAAATTACATAGAAACTTTTAATTTAGAATAAAATAATAATCTACCAGGATATTATTTGTCTACAAAGAGTCGAAAAAGGATTGCATGGCCACTCGGATATCCTAATAACAACTCCGGCCAAATCTTTCTTATAACTTTAAAATAAATAATTTAAACATTCAATTTATGTTGGATAATCAACTACAATTTTAGAAATAAGCAAATAATTTTATCACTAAAGCAGTCTTCTTTTAATAATTGTATATTGACTAAAGTGATCATTTTAAAATTTAAAAAAAAAAAAGAATATTTATTTTTTAGATGCATTCTTAACAAAACGATTATCTTAAATTTTATGTGCATGTGCTCTTAACAATTAACATAAATATAATTATATCACTGATTATATAAAGTTAAGATTTCTGGGTAAGTGTGTGAGACAGAGATGTTATTAAAACTATACACAAATTTAATAATAAAATATATCATTTATTTAAACAATAAGGACAATCGAATAAACAACAATTTTGGAAATGTACAATTTTCAAATTAAGCTATTCAATCCCTATGACATACAACTTTACTGCATAGGAGAAATAAATTGTAGAAGTTTACAGCTTATGATAATAAATAAATAAATTTATAAATTAAATGATCACTGACTATCATAAATTTGTCTGACTGATAAATGTTTTTTTATTAAATGTGGGCATTATCATAATAAGTTCTACATTTTTATATAACAACTATACTTTGACATTGTGCCAACAATGAGTATATTTAAATACTAATCATGTCTTACCAATCCAGCAGTGAATCAATACTAGAAGTGATGTATTTTACTTACATAGGCCTATAAATACAATTTTAAATTTTTAAATAAAATCACCATCAGTTTATATTTTACAATACTGAAAAAGCACAGCAAGACAGACCTGCCCATCAAAACCATTTCTAACCTAAACTCAAAGTATTCAAGAGTGTAACTAAATAAAGGATGATGTTCTTCAAAACAAATAATATCAATTGCCAAATGTAATAAAGGCATGGCAATAAACTGCACATGCTTCCAATACAAAATAGGAGATATAATATGTCCAAGAGGTAAATATGCATAAGGCAATACACCTAATAATGATATGAACTCAAAAGAAGCAATATTCATTTTGAGAGCAAACAAATATGCTAGAATGTTTGTCTCTGGAAGATATGGAGAAAATGAGCATGAACCACCAAAAATTTTAGAAACAATAAGGGCTGCCTTAAATGAAAAATTAATGCTAAATATAAAACATGAAATACTATTGGAAATACTATAATAAGAGAAATACAAAGCTACAATCTCTTTATAAAAATATATATTCTAGAAAAATAAATACACAAAAGAAACAGACAAAGCTACTGACTCTTGGAAAATATACCAATAAAATAAACACCCACAAGAGAAGACACAGTTATGATCTCTTGAATAATATAATGAGATAAGCATAAACAATAAAACAAAAAAGAGACTAATATGACATTCTCATAACCAAATATAATTAATTGATGTATAATACTGATAACAAAATTGCTTGCCAAATCTGGCCTAATAAAAACATGGCTTAAAATATACAACAAAATAAGAATATTATTCTTTATGCATAAAGATATTCATTCAAAATTACAAAGAATCAAGTCATATGTCACATGACCTAATTTAACAAGCTTACATTACAAAAGTTATTTGCACACTCTATATATAACATATTCATTGCAATAGATAAATTACTCACAATAGTAGACAAAGCAACATTTTAAAATAATAGAGTATTATAAATAGCAAATATTCTGCTAATTTTTGGATAATACAGTTGATAAATAATGTGCAAAATAAATTTCAAAAGCATAAAATTATAATTTATAATTATACCCAATTTACCAAAATTGAAATAATTAAGTGAGTTTTATCCTGAAGGGTTCACAATTCACCAGGATACAGTTCTGCAAACATTGAAAATTTTCTCCATTTGTTAAAATTATAGCAAATTTAAAACGATGTATAGCATTCAAAAATAAGCACACAAACATGTTAATGGCCTTTCAGTTTCACAAAAATGTTATTTATATATAGCACCAAAAATTTATGGTATAACATTATGTAGACTTTACATTCATCTATAAAAAAATATAATTTTATCATGAGGTCTAGAAGCAAATATTATTTAAAGATAAAGCAGGTTTCTTTAGAAAATAGTATTTAAAATTCATAACTGTAGCACTATTAATAATGAAGCATATGTAAAGCAGGTTCATAATTAAAAGTTAATTGTATTATAACTTAAAAAATAATTCATTAAAACATTTGTATTTCTTTTATAATACAGATATGACTGTTTCAGTTATTTTGTCCAGACATATTTATATAATGATAACAGTGCCCATCCTTGCATATGTATTTAATGGATTATGTCCTGTACATGTGGGGTTCAGATTGACCTTGGGTCTACATGAGTGTGACAAGAATCTCAGCCTCAGGGTGGCCTTTGAGCATTCCATCACCAGATTTTCAATTGGATGGCCGGTTGAAGAGTTGGAGGATGTAGTAGATTGGAGCCAGTCCATTAAAGTATGAAGATTGTCTATCTTAATATATATCTGAGCACTTATAGTATATATGTGTGGGAGATGATAATCTGGACCAACTGATGATTGCTGGTTTAGCATGAAATACGTATATTGGTGATTATTTATCTTTTCAGCATATATGTGCTTGAGTGTATCAGTATTATTAGATAGAGTGGAGAGTGGTGGGTCATGTGAAAGTCTGTGCTCATATACCCTATATTAAATAGATTTTTATGTAAAAAATTTATTACAATGGTATAATATTACTTTTGAAACATAAGTATTCAAGCAATAATTTTCCAACAAAAAAGTAAGTTAATAATTTTCATTTATACAGACTTGGGAGATATTGTCCTATCTAGCCCATATTAAACATAAGTTAAAATGTTCTTGAGTGAATGTCTATTACTCAGCAATAATGATAATATATAAATAATTCTGAAAGTAATTAAAATTTAATTTTAAAGTTAATGCAGTAAGTTTACAAACCAGAATTACAATAGTTCATGCAGTCACAATAATTGCCTCACATCATATTATGGCGAGACAAGTGCATTCATCCACACAAGACTCGCACAACATATATATGCATACAACAAGGCTCTGGCAGATCCATCCCACCATTCCACTTTTGCACAGCACACAGACACTATGGGATACCAGTGCATACTGGACAAACCTCGTGTGGTGTGCAGAGGGCATCATGAGTTGCAAAGGAGAATCAAAGAGACATATTATATCATATCTGACATCCACACCATGAATAAAAAAGAAACATTTTATGCGATCTCCAGGAAGTGGAAAATCTAGGTCAACAAAAATATAGTCCACCCTAATTTGCATATTTTACATCTTCAGATTTCAGCTACTTCTTTGAAAATGAAGACTTAGACCTTCGAAAGCGCTCGAGTACGAAATTCATCATTTGTTAAGACGGTTATTATCTTATAGTTTACGTGTGTGTTTATATTAACACAAAATATAGATTTTATAGATATTTAAACTAACACATAGTCAAACGTTAGATAGTTCATTCATTAAAATGAATTATCCTTAAGAAAACCATTGTGTAAACTATAATATTGAAATAAATATATTTGAAAGATATATTTCTGGAGACTAAACATTTAAAACTTTCTGATAAAATTTATTATTCTTTCAGCAATGTTTTAAAATTTCAAAACGATGTTATTTAAAATATTAAAGACTGTTATCACATATTGAATGGACATAAAATCTCTAACAGTCTTACCATTAAAGTACTAAGAATATTAAATCAATAATAGAGTTTACTGTAAAAAAAAAAAAAAATTGGTAATCAATAAAGGGTCTTACATTAGTGAGATAAGCCAGAGAAAATTCCTATGATATGTTAAATCTACATACAAGTATTCAGAAGTTATAAAAAAAATAACTATTTAAACTTTCCATCATGTTTTTCTTTTTTCTTTTTAATAATGTAGATTGCAAACTTCCCAGTAGACTCAGCTTAAAGTTTTGACACCTGAATAAGAACTTATTTAAGGATACATTACTTTGACAAAATAAATGTAATTAAAAATTAGTGAGAAAAGAAAATGAGCATGTTTTTTGTTATGTGTCAAAGCATCGGCCGGAAAGCGAACCCGCAACCCGGGACAACTGCTTGTAAGGCAACTGTGCTGACTTCTCGGCCACCAAACGCTTGACAAAAATAAGCATGTTTTACTCTTTTTCCTGTATGAGCTTTGATACCTTAATCATGTGATTGGTTTTATTGATTGATATTGACATTTTTAAATCACCTCTTGATCGCCTATATTAATTAACTTTAATAAATATTTTACTATGAACATATTGAATTATAATTATGTTCTTAGAAATCAATTAAGAAGGAAGTAATAATGTAATAAACAATTTTAAATAATGAAATGAATGGGCAATATTAGAATTTAGATAATATTTTATTACTTAAATTTTGATTTTTTAAAAATTTGATCAAAACTTTCACATTCCAAATAATTATTAGAAAAAATGATTTAGAAAATCAAGTCATCAGAAATCGATTTTGTATTCATGGATTCTTATTTATTTAAGAAGTTTTAAGACATTTTTATTTATTTGTTTGTTTTCAAGACTAATTGTGTGTTAAACTGTTATTAGTTGTTGTACATAATATTAATTTCAAACAACAAGGACACATAAGAAAAGGAACTGCAGTTTTAAATATTATTCTGGAAGATTCATTGTTCAGGATAAGAATCAAAGCAGTGATAATAAAATATATATTGTGATCTTAGATTATAATTTTGATTTTTTTTATTATTTAAGAGTCGTTTATGTCAAAGTTTTAAAATCTGAAGATTAAATTACAAAAAGTTCTGAATATTTTGGTATTATTGAGTGTCAGTTTGATAATAAATGATGTTAAGAAACTCTCTTATAACTTTTATTAGCCAGTAAAAAGTGTTTTTAAAAAACTAAATGTTTAAAGTTGTGGGGTTTTAAGAAACCAAATATTCAAATGCTGTTACAAATACGGAATAATAAAAAAATGAAGTTCTGGAAAGGTTTATTTAAGTCAGTTAAAAAATCTGACATCCACACACCATTGAATAAAAACTATATATATAATACAAAGTAAGATGAAAGATAGCATCATTAAAAGTGTATTTAATTGCTGGATAAAAGTAAAAAATATGTAAAAAAAAAAATTTAAACGATAGGATAGTCAAGCATTGTTAGCCGAGAGGTCATCGCAACCGCCTTGCAAACAAGTAGTTGGTTGCAGACAGTTGTGGGTTCGCGTCCCGGCCGATGCTATGACATATGAAAAAAAAAAAATTAAACAATACTTTTATGTAGACAGTAATAGCCAAGGAAAATGTAGAAAAAAACTGAATATCAGTAAAAAGCAGATAAAAAACTGAGTTTTGGTTAATTTGCCATTCTGCGAAAATATTGTCATTTTATAAAAGTATTTGAGATGTTTTCGATTTTTATAATTTATTTAAGCCTCAAATGCCTTTTTAAAATGGCAATATTTTTGCAATTTTCAATTGTTTTATAACAAATCTAGATTCTTAAGATCTCTGACATTTTCCAAGAACAGCCAATTAACCAGATTCACTTTTTTTTCTAGTTTCTACTGAGATTTAGTTGTTGTTTTTTTAATTTTTAGTCAGATTACTTTGTTATTTTTGTACATTTTAGTTGGCTAGTACTGTTTACATAAAAGCATTGTTTAAAAGAATTTTTTTTTTTACATATTATTTGGTTAAAAGTAATATAAAAAATTCACAGCTGGAGCAAAATTCAAAAATGTAGACACATATTTAGAAATGTCCACAGATACGGAAAGTTAATAAAAAAATATTTAATGAAGTATTATTACAATTTTTTTTCAGATTTTATTTATTAAAAAAAGATAGATATATATCTGTCCAAAAAGAATTATTAAGCAATCTGAGCAATTTGTATCATAAAAAATATGCATATATAAATAATTAATAATCTTTTTAACAACAAATTTTGATTCGTAATTCTATATAAATAGAAATCATTTATTTTATAGTTTTATTACTATAATCATTTATTTTTAGAAAATTTATTATTTAACCTAATCAATTTTTTTCTGATTTTAAATTACTAAAATCTAACTTTCCTTTGCTTTTTGTTACCTTCATAGATGTTGGTTATACTTAAGTTAGAACTGCAATATCCACTATATTTTATTACAATCCCCTTTGCCAGCAGATATTGTATAAATCTTGTTCACAATATATATATATATATTGTAAATATCGATCCATTACAATATATATATATATATATATATAGATTGAAAATATAATAGAAAATATTTATACTGAATCTTCATTCTTTTTCTTAATAAAATGGTTATCAAAGTAACAGACTACTATACATTTGAAGATGTTAATGTATCAGAATAATTATTAGATTTACCACTGGAGTTTGATGAAATTTTATCATTTTATGGAAGGCAATTTATCAAAAACACTCCGATGTAAAAATAATTTTCATTGCTTTTTCCATTCATCAAAATGGTATTCCAGTATTCCATGGATTGTATTTAATCAGTTATTTTTTTGGTAACAATAATGTTATGTTGAAATTATAGGATTGTTTACTATAATGGTATTTTTTAAAATCTGTGAAATTTGAAACGCTTAACACAGTTTTTCTAATGTCCACTTAGTTTCTTTTTCCTCTATGGTTTCTTTTTTTCTCCTTTTTCTGATGATACATAATCAAGTCTTTTAATATAACATTTATTCAGTATGACTTTATATATTTGGTGATTTCTTCATTAGTGATATTCTCAAATCCATTTCTTCTCTATTATTGTGTTTTTTTAACTTCTTTGTTAGTCTCTGGATAAGTATCAACCTCACTATAAACAGCCCTCCAATAGGTATTTACATTTATTAGTTTTAATTTATTTATTACTATTTGTATAAATTTTACTTATCTGCAGCAGTATAAGGTCTCCAGTATTCTTTTAATTAGCATTAGTATTGATACCAAGGCCTGATTAAATTTGATACAACATTAAGGGATGTCTATATGGTCTTGCTGCATTAAATAAGACCTTGGTCTAGAGTTTAAAGAATTGCATTAATATCTGAAGGTACAGGTACAATGTGAACATTTTTATAGATTCAGAATAACAAGTTGCATTATATAGCTCTTGCAGATCTTTAAATTCATTTTTTTTCCTGATCATGTTTTTTACTTCAGGGATAAAACAATCATAGAACTATTCTACAAAAACTTTTTATTGCATTGGCATAACCCAGACTTATAATTTTTATTCTGAATTTGAAAACATAAATACTTTTTAAGATTTGTAATAATTCCAGGTCTATCATCAAACCAGTAGTATTGTAGCAATATCATAAAAAATATCTCTTCATGCCTTAGAGTCTGTTGTTGATTTTTTCATTTTATAAATTATGTTGTGTAAGTTTTCTTTTCCAGAACAACCCAGTATTATTACAATTAAAGACTTTTTTTGAATCATTATTTTTCTTCAATGATTTTGTTAATTCTTAAAAATATATATAGCAGCAGCTTTGTGATTTGACCTCTTTAGTTATTTTGATATTTTTTAAGACTTTATTGTTTCTAGTGCAGTACAGGAATGAAGAAATTATCCTGTGTCTCTTCTTCTCTATGACGTAATCCACAAAGGGGTCTATATTTGTATAGAATCTATGAAATCTAAGCAAATGTGTTATGGGTAGAACATTTAGATTAAACTTAAGCAGAAAATCAAATAATTTTGGTTCTAGTGACTACTTTCAGAATTGTTGCAATAGCTGCCTGTTCCCAAGTGCTGATGATATAGATGATGTATGTGATTTGCATTTAGGATATTATAAATGTTTCAGTATATATACTTGTTGTCATTATTCAGTGATATTTTGTTATATATTGGCTTGAGTCCTTCAATCAGTGTGAATAGATATCCATATTAATTTTTGTGGCTTGTCTGTGGGTACTATATTAATCATACTCTCTAGGTCTGGAAATCTTATTATGGTGGCTGTTAATAAATTTATTAATTTCTGTGTGTAAAAAAAACATTGATTGCATGGAATCTCAGTCTATTGCAAAATGGTGTCTGCTCAAGTTTTTTTGAATAGATTGCCACTGTCTTTCTTTTTTATATTAATTTGTTACAGATTGATGAGATTTTAGATATGAATGTTTTAGCAAATTTGATTATAAGTGTGTAGTAGGTAATTTTTGTAATTATAAGTTAATTATATAGTGCTACCTTTGCATATGATGATAGGTATGATTTTTCAAGTGAGGTTGTGATTTTTTCAGCATCTTTCTTTAATTTATTTTGAATTTTTTGCTTCATTTCATTGGTGCCAAGGTAGAATAGAAAACCAAGAAAAGCAGTTGGTTTGGGATTAAGAATATCTGTACAGTGCTTTCCTGTGTATATTGATCATGCAGCAGTTTTATTTGTGTTAATTTTTAAATTGTTGTTGTTGTTATTATTATTATTATTATTATTATTATTATTATTATTATTATTATTATTATTATTATTATTATTATTATTATTATTATTATTATTATTATTATTATTATCATCATCATCATCATAATGATGATTATGATGATGTTGTTGTCTCTGATAAAAGAGTGTCTTTTTACAGCATAGAGATTTTTCAATATCTGACCTTTTTCTTCTTTCATTACTAAATTGATAAATTTCATTTTATTACCTAATGAAAGTTCTTTATTAAATATCTGGCGTTCATTGCTACTTTTATAATTACAACATTTTATTGAATAAAATACTATATACTACTATAAAAAACTTTTGGGGAAAAGTATACAGCAAATATACACACAAATTGCAAACTAAGCTACTGAACTGGATTTAATTTATGAAAAAAATATAGTTAAATAAATTCCATTTGTAATTTGCAACATCAGATTTAGTGAAAATATTCACATTGCAATATAGATGTTGCTATACCATAGATCATAAAACATGATTAATTTACAATTTAAATATTTTTTTTTTACTTTTTGTGTATTTGTATTTTTTTTAAATAGCATATACTTGAAATAATATATATTGTTTCAACATGCTATGAATTCACTCTATACTTGATAACATGTCTACATTTGTTATCAGATGTATAATATGTATTATATTTTAAATTTATCCTGAACGATTGAGATAGATTAGAGAGTGTATTTGAATATAACATTAGATTAAAAATGATAGATAAAATAGTCGACAATGGTAAAAGTTTATCTCATAATCTCTAAAGCAGATCATATGTTTCTAAAAAAAAAACAGTATTATAATCACTATTAATAATTCCATATCATAATTTTGATTTTTATTGTAAGAGAATTTGATCTCTTAAATATATAGGTGAAATAAGTTAAAAAGCTAGCTAATAGAGTGAATATTTTGCAGGCATAAAAATTTACAAGATCTTTCCTAAACATGTATATATTTTTACATTTGTTTGTATACTTTTAAATAATTTCCCACTGCAAGAAGGTGGAAATATAATATTGGGTTTTTATCATAAATATTTAGAAGTTCTTTTAAGAGATGAAATATATTTTTTCCAATGGTTATTCATAATTTTTAATATTAAAAATATATTTTATATTTCTGTACAAATAATTTAGCTTCTATCTATCTTATTATATTTTTTTTATTTGCACTTAAACATTTATTCAATAATAAATAAAGTATTTTAATGTATAATTTTTATAGTAAATATTACTATCAGTAATATTATAAATATTTGTAAATTTCCCTAACTCTAAGGTTTCATTCAATAAATCCTTAATGTTTAGCAAAACACTTTGTAATTTAAATTCAAAATCCGTAGTTTATAATGTTAGCTGGATGTCAGAAAATAAATACCAGAAGGTAATTGATAGTAATACTATTTATTACATGATTCCTCCCAGAAATCAGATGATTCTAATTCTAAATCAAAATGACTGAAGTTAAAGACGAAACATACTAAAAGGGGATTAACTTGCCAGTAAATTATGAACACAATCTATACTCAACTCATAACATCAATTATAGAAAAACTGTTTGTAAAAATATTACATTTACAATAAATATTTACTAGAATTTCCAAAAATGAAAAGTATTTATAAAGTATCTTTTTTGTTACTAAGTAATAATAATCAAGTAATATATTACTCATATTTATGTAATAATTGAGAATAGATATAATAGAGTTAATCACAATCCTTAGTCCTTGAATTTATGACTTCACTACTCTATCATCTATATCATCTAAGATGTCAAATAATATTAACATGCAAGATGGCATAACAAAAAATGATATTGAGACAACTCCTTTTGCAATGTATAAAGAATGGTTAAATGTAATGATGCATGTGTATGTTAAATTATCTGTTAAAAATGTTTAGAAAAAATATATATATGTGAAGAGATGCATGTTAGGAGTAACAAGAAGAGATTGAAAATGCAATATATGGGTAAGAGAACAAACAGATGTTATTGACCTCATTGAAAAAATTAAAAGACTGAAGTGGAGTTGGACTGGACATATTGCTAGAAGAGATGATAATAGATGGACAATTGAAATCTTAAACTGGATTCCAAGAGACTGTAAAAGACCTGGAAAGAGACCACATGTGAGATGGATGAATGGAATAAGAAAGTGTTGAGGGGTGATGTGGAGAAGAGAAGCTAAAGATCAGAGAAGATGGTTTGAACTTGGAGAGATCTTCATTCTGCAGTGGATTGATAATGGTGATGATGATGATGATATTTTTACAAAGGAAAAAAACAGTTTCTCATACTGACTATGTTACTATTTAAATTATAGAATAATATTTCTTGATTATGATCCTTGTTTTGTCATATAGATATATAAATATGTTAGAATATGTATATTATAATTAAATGCTGTCTTAAGATTAATATGTCTCATAATTATTAATTGGTCTTTGTCTGAAGACTTGCAACATATGTATTGCTTTCCTTTTATTGTGTGATATTTGAATTATTTTATTTATAATTACTTATTGTATAAAGTAAACTTATTTATAAATAAAAAATATAATTTTCTAGTGTGTTTTTTCCCACTGGTAACAAATTAAGCATAGTACAAAACTGTATTGTGGCATATTGAGTTAAATTATATTTTTCTTTAAAACATTAAAATAAAAACTTCTGCAGACAAGATAATTACTTTAATTTAAACCAACTGATAGTAATATTTTAATCTATTTGTTTGTCCTCTTATCTTCTTATCTTTTTATTTATCTTGTACTTATCTATTTATTAATCAAACATTTTTTTCATATTGCTATTTATCCTATTTATATTTATTATTACCTACTTATGTATCTTTCTATTTCCATGTATACATATCTATCTATTTACCTATCTATCTATATATCTACCTACCTTCATATCCATTTATTGCTTTATTGCTCAGAAGTTTTAAAAAATTATACATTAGAAGTGCCAATACTGGAATCAATGCACAGCCCTTACATTCTGGAGACTGACCCTATAACACTGCTCTGAACCATTTAGTTATCCATCTGTTTATATATACATCTATCTGTCTATTTGTCTGACTGTCTAACTGCATATCATTATATCAATCTTGTGTTTAGAACTCTGATATAATAAGATTGATAATTTTATTAGACCTTGTAATTTTTTTTTTTTTGAGATGCTTTTGACTTTCAATTAGAATGTGCACTTTTTTCATTTTTCTTTCTACAATCCTCCAATCATTTTGTAGTCTATCAGAAATTTGTACATTTTGAATAGACAAATATTAGTTATAAAAAGTACTTATCTCGAATAAATTGTTTTCCATATTTTAAAGGAATAGACATTTTAGCAGCTCTCATTATAAATTTACTATCATAGTAAAAAAAAGCAATAATAATATGATCAAAATATTATAATATTGTCTCCATTTAGCTTTCTTTAGATTTCATCTAAGAGCAGGATAACTTTCTATTACTAGGAATGTGAAATCCAATAAGAATTAGACTTGATGCATAATGGTCATTGGAATAAGTGATCCAATATTAGTAGATTAGAAATTTATATTGAACCATTTTGGTCTAAAGCAAAATATAAATCAAGTTTTAATACATTTTATTAGTCATTCATTAGACTAGAAATTATCCACTTAATGAATAATATTTTGTACTGTAATTTTCACTACACCACTCTCATGTGAGTAGGGACTGGTTTCTATCCATTTTTAACACTTTGTGCAGAGGTATAATCATAAGCATACGATCAATAACCTGTGACAAAGATGTATTATCCCTAAGTTGCATATTCCTGCTGAATAAGCTCATCAATTGGCCCATATAACAATATCATACA
Organism: Epiperipatus broadwayi; assembly: GCA_028023455.1. Lineage (NCBI taxonomy): Eukaryota > Metazoa > Onychophora > Udeonychophora > Euonychophora > Peripatidae > Epiperipatus > Epiperipatus broadwayi. The sequence goes on along the minus strand of JAQFVV010006266.1, from coordinate 3,249,578 downwards.
CATATCTTTATCACTGTTCAGTATATATAAATAACCAATTACTAAATAAAGTGTTGTTTTTGTTTGCTATTATCCTGTATAGTATGCTGCTCTTTGCTTGCATCTAAATTTAGTAAGTGCTTGTTGTTTGATTCATTATATCTAAAAGATGATAACTTACTTTTCCTCGTTCGAGTAACATTAAAAATTACTAAACAACACATGATCACTATCTCTTATCTCAGATCCAAAGCTCCTCACTGATGAAGTCCACAAGCCAGAAACTAGTCTGGGGATATTGGATGAGTAGGCACTAGATAGGGATTTTATGCACATGTCTTCTGGCATCCATTGATTACTCTAGTTGGTACAGGGTGGTACGTATGGAGAGCTTTTGCTTGATTATTAAAAACTACTTATGAAACATAGAATCTCCTATAACATGCAAGATCTAGTTTATATTTAGAGTTTATAAATATTGTATTTGTAACAATTATTTATCATATAATTGGCTATATTAAGATTTTTGGATTTTTTTACATTTAAATAATAATTGATAAACGTTACGTAAGTATATATATATATATGTAAACATCTAACGTTTCTATATTTAAAATTAAAATATATATAGTGTAATATTTAGCTGCTTACAACTTCACTGTAAATTAGAAGAATGTTTCTATGACTTTTTTTTCTTGTGTCGTAGCATAACCCGCTAACCCGGTACAACTGCTTGTAAGGCAGCTGTGCTGACCTCTCGACCACCAATGCTTGACTGTTTCTATGTCTTTTATGATGTTTTACTATATCTTAAAGATAAAACAGTAGAGATCAGTTAAGATTATAAATGAAAAACTATCATAAATAATGATTAAGTATATTCCCTGTCAATTAGCCCAATTCTAAGAATAGATACTAAAGAGCTAAAAGTATTCGGATTGATTTCCTACGAATGTAAAGAGCGAGACAATTTGGTTAATTGAACGGAATTATAGATCTTGCTGTAGTTTCGCTTCCCAAGTAACTGACCGTACGATAAATCAATAAATTTATCTTTAACATTTTGCCAGTTATTTTTATTAGATTCTGCTCATGTAGAAATCACTCTTTTTAAAGAAATAAGGAAAAAAAAAAGATTAAACTACAAACTTTGACTAATAAATAAATAAATCATCTCTGATGTAATAGTTTTCTAAAAAAAAAGTTATGTTTCGCTAACTTTTAACAAAGCTAGTGAGCCTAATTATCTCAAGATAATTTTTTAAAAGCAAGCGCTTAATCAACACGCGGAAATGTAACTTTAGAAAAGTCACCTGCAATCTTTTCGCCGTTCTGCATTTAGACAAGCGAGTAAAACAAATTCCATTAATTGCTGCCGTGTGCAAGCTTTGAAAAACATTTCAAACCAATGAAATACAAATCATTTCTAAAAAAAAAAAAACATTTGCTTTTAACAGTTTTATTTTTATTCTACTTGCTTAGAATTAATGTAAGCACGCACAAACACATTGGTGTTTGTGTATCTCTATACTCACAATAACCAGAAAACCTATACATTCTTAATGTTGGTCTCTGAGCTGATGATTGAAGCCCTTGCTTATTAGATTACAGAATCAATAATTCCGATTTGATGCCAAGGATTAAGTTTTTTTAAAGATGTCTCAACCGATTTCAGGGAAAAAAATATCCTGAAGATTCTTTTAAGTAGGCCATGATGTACAGTATAGTAAAAAATAAGAATTCTGTTCTTTTAAATATGTTAAGATAGAATAAAATGCTTTACCATGTACACTTTATGATGAATCTCTATTGCTTTAACGTTACTTGAATTTTCAAGCTATTATTCATTCGATTTAAAATATGATTTTATTGAACATATATGCAAGTATTTGTAATTTTAATACACTAATATTTATCATTCATCTAAATAAATTATTATTATATGCCATTTATAAATAAGCTATACTCGTTCTGACCATGAAAAAAAAAAGAATAATAAAAAAAAGGAAGACAAAATAAATGTTAAAACTGAATTTGATGAAAATAAAAGCCATTCTGTGACACAAATTCAACCCAAATAATGACAGGTTGGTTTGTTTAGTCTGCTATCCTTTAATTTATTTTCTGAAAGATAATGTTGTTTTTTTTAATTTTTCTATTGTATTATATTTTTAGACAGATATTAAAAACTATACAGAATATCTAACAAATGAAGAATTAAAAGACTTGGATGTTGTAATCAGAAGAAAAGGAAAAATAAGAAAAATAATTGTAGTTATTAACTTTTTCTAATTCACTGATATCAATTTTTACTTTATTCTGAGAAAATTCATTGAACATTACTTTAGACTTTTTAACATTTATCTTTACTCCTAATTTCTTATATTTATCTGATGATTGTTGCAGTATTTTCTGATACATTGAAACAATTGCATTATCAGCAAAATAGAGATGACTTAAAAAATTCCCTTTAACTTTTACTCCCATAACCATTTAATCAAAAAAATACTTCTTACAAAACTGCTGTAAGATGTTTTGGAAATATAGAGATATTCTTAAAGACACCCTTCTCAATTTAATCTCCCAATTATAATTATTACATTCTGAAAAAATTCTTAATAAATTAAAAAATAACAACACAGTCTTTTATTTTAAAAATAGCTCATTAATTTCAAAATATATACAATCTATGCATAAACTTCTTTATGTATATATATATTGATTTCTATATATATATTGATTTATTATAATAAGAACTATTATAATTATACAATAATATACTCCAATGTTTCGCCTTAAGTTGTTCCTTGATAAAAACTATAAAATAATATAATCAAAATATTGTAGTATATTATTTTACAATTACAATACTCCATATTTTACAATTACAATACTCCATATTTTACAATACTCCATATTATTCTTATAATAATATTAATATAATAATCAAGATTTATAAAGAAATTTGTATGCGTGTTGTTTAGATTTTGAAAATATTCTTCAGAATGTGACATATCCTGGGTCTATATCTTGATGATCCAATGTTTAAACACTAAAGAAATGCATATAGAATCAAATGCTTTTTTGTAATCTACAATTCCAAAACATAATGCGATTGGAAATTTTTATAACTTATCTCAATACTGGGATGTGATTCACTATACTAAAACTACTTTTAAACCCAGCTTGTTCTTTTAAAATTCAAAGTGCACTGTAGAGAAAATGCAATTATCTTGTTAACAATTTTGTATAAAACTGATAAATTTCTAATTTGTAATATCTTATATATTATCTTTAGTAAATATTAATACCAATACTGTATTCTTCCAATAAACCCATCTACTTTTATCATTTAGACATTTGATATATAACTTTGCCAACAATTTTTCTATTTCTTCATTTACAATTTTTTTTTAACATAACGATAATAATTTCATTACTTTGAACTTTTTTATGTTTCATAGATTTAATTGTGTGTCTCACTTCTTTATTTAAAATGCTGGTTAATGCAGAAGATGTAATCATTGTAGGAAAACTTTATTTCCTTGCTGTTTATTACTGTGTAATTCTTAATAAATCTCTTTCATAGATTGTATGATAACATCTCTTTTTTTAGTAATCGTTAATATGTTAATATTTTAATTATAGTTGCATTTTTTTTTATTGCAAAATATAAGTTTCCAATCACTACCAAGATGTTGTTTACACTTTCTGAAAGTTTTATTTTCTTCAGTAATTTTTTTTTGTTAATTCACAATTATATTTTCTTATACTGTTATAAATACTTTCTTTACCATTTTTATAATAGATTATTTTTATATATTAATTATATTACTTTTTTTTACATAGACTTCTCTCAGAAAATTTACTGATAAGCTGTTGCTTTTTTGTCCAAACTATCTTTGTTGCAGTATTAATAATTAATGTATCAGTTATTATCCTATTGATAATCATTTAATATCGAACCCCTCAAAATATATTAATATTTAAAACAATTTGCAAGATCTAATTTAAATTCATTGGAATCAATTATCAATACTGTTTTTTTAAAATAATTATTGTCTCTCTATCTTTGCATTAACACTATCATATATCGACTAACCATGATCATTTCCTATGTTCATTGTTTTAAGAACATTACAATCTTGAAATACATATTTTCCCTTAATCAAAATTTAATTATATTATTTATCTTCAATTGGATGCTTCCATATGCATTTCTGCTTAGCATTTTTTTTCAAAGAAATAATTTATAATATATAGTTTCTCTTTTTCTGTAAACTTTATAAATCTGTGTCCTCTCTCATTTCTACCACTATAACCAAATTTACCAACAACACTTTCATCTTTCAATAATTTACCAATTGTAGCATTAATCTCCTTCAGGCCAATTTTAAAATGAATGTTTGATCTGATTAAAAGCATTTCATATAACTATATTTTAAATATCCATATAGAATTCCTCTACTTTGTGGAAATAATGACAACTTGTTGGGCATAACCTGAATTATTTGCACTTGATATCTTTCATTAAGTTGAATAATTAATCTTATAACTCCGTCTGATGTACCATCTGTCTCCACAATATTATTCTTCCACTCCATTTGTGCTTCCAATATATGTGTCTTTATAATAAAGTATATGATCACTTTTTATATCAATAGTCTACATTTTTTTCTGCTAACCTCTCAATGTTCCACAACACCACATTAATATTATACAATCTATCTCCTAATTAATACAATTCTCTTTTACTTGAAAAAATGTTATGATGTAAGTCTTTAAATAAAAATTTGTCATTGAATCACAGGCTATATCTGCAACCAGAGGATATTTAGTAACCTCCTACTTAAGTCACTTACCATTGCTATGACTGGTGACTTTACAGTATTTTTAGAATTAGAGCCAAAATTTAGTTTTCTCTATCGTAATCATAAATATTTATTACAAGTTTCATTTACACACACCCATTCATCTGATATTTCACTTATTAGGCAACAAAAAAAAGATCATGGTGATTTTTGATCTTAATCTTAGAGATAAAAAACAATAAACTCACTGCACTGGCTGATGCATGTATTGTGCAGCTCATCCATGTTAGTTTTGCAATATGAATAACATACATCAAGAATATATGAAGTGGAGATTAAAATTTTACCCTGGCCAGTGCCTTCAATGCCTCAAAGAGACATTAAAAAGTCAAGTTTCAATTAGCAGCAAATCCATTCTGCAGCCTATATAAATATATAGATGGAATATTCTATTTTATGTCTATAATTTTTATTTGAGAAATGTTTGCATTAATCTCTCTCTATATATATATTATTGTTGAAAGAAGGTTGCCTTGAAAGCAGTTTGAAATTGTTCATTGCTATTGATATTGGGATTGTCTAAATGGTGACTGGTTTTTAATAGCTATATATCGTACCAATATCGTATTGGTACATATAATAATTTTGTCTAAAAATTATTGAAATAAAAATTCTTCGTTAAAAAAATTAGTAGGTAAAAGTTTAAGAGTTTTTTTTATGGCAGTTTGTTTTCCAAATAAAATTAAAAGTCAAAGAGTTTTTTTTAAATAAAAGTTACAATTAATTAATTAGAAAGGGGGAAGGGGGTTTGCTTTAGAAATGTCAATTTAAAAGAAGTTGATTTACAAATAAGTAAAAATATATTTTTTGAGTTAAGAAAGAAAAAGTAATCTTAAAACTAATGTTGAGTTTAGAATAAAATATACATCTGCATAAATGACGAATTAATGTGAGCTTGTTAATAAAAAAAATATATGTGTAATTGTAAACATAGCATAAATACGTGCATGTTAAAATGAAATAAATGAAAGTTAAAAAATTAAAAACACTCAGTGATGGCTACTAAGTTAAAAATCTACAAAACAACAAGTTTTGTGATGGCTATTAAATTAAACAAAAAACAACAATAAGTGTGATGGCTGCTAATTAAAAGATGTCTAAAAACACATAATTAAAAGCTTATCAAAGGAATGCATCTAAAACAAGAAAGGAATTTCGACAACAGATATAACTGGAGGACATCAAAATGACAACAGGTCTTATGTATAGATAGTCCAGTTTTTCATTGGACAAACAGTTGAAATTGAGTTGAGTTAAGATTACAGTTGAGAAAGAGTACAGTTCATTTCAGCAAGATCACATCAGATTAAATCAGTCAATCGATCAGTTGACAATGCAGTGTTAGAAATCTCAGAAACATACAACTTTCTATAGTCTGAGTCCAGTGAAACAGCAAAACCTGCCCATGAAAATAATGCCTGCTTGACAACTTGAGAACCGCTATCAATATCTAAATGTCTTAAAGAAAAATACTTTGGAATACTACGAATTAAACATCCTCAAGAAACCTCATATCCGGCCAGATAGAAATATTCTCACTTGAAGAAGCCACCAGAAAGAAAACAAAATCCTATTAAAATAAAGTTCACAGCAAACAGCAAGTCTAAAATCCTAGGTAATAACATTTTTCTTATTCTCATTTCTAAAGTAGCCATCACATTAGTTTAAATCCTCCCAGAGTCAAGTAATAGTGAACTCTATAAGCATGCATAAATAAACTATTGATGTGCATGTTTTATAATGTTGTGTGTGTTAATGCGTTAGGATATATTGATTTCATTGTATTTTAAATGTCAAATATTATTTAATTCTTTGTTATATTATATTGATATTATATATGTGTGAGCCTGAAGTTATGATTAGTCCTTGTTCATTTAAATAAGTTCTCATAAGGAAATTAAAAGTAGAATAATAAATGTTTAGTAAAATAAATTATCTTGAAACCTAAAGTTTAATTTTGTCGGTCAATTCTTTTTACCACTAATTAAAGCAATAATTTGTGAATTTATTACAATTGACTGAGCTAGTCATGGGTGTATCTTAGGCATTGGATTAGTGGCCATTGCTCAAAGCATGTTATTTATTCTCTAGGTAAGTAACTGGTGTCTGTGTTTCTACAAAACAAAAAAGTGCTTTGAATGTGGTATGGAATTCAACAGTCAAAAAGAAATCTGTTTCCTTCAAATGTGGTCAGTTAGATATATTTCACATATATATCTGCTGGCTTGGATACAGGTGCTCTTTTGGTACTCTCCTTTCTGCCTAAGGGGCCATGGTGGAGCAAAACATAAATTGCAAGAGATTAATAATAAATATTGTATCATATTTTGTTTAAAAGTTAACAAATTATATTTCAAGTTATAATTTTATTAAAGAGTGAAAGTATATAGATTGGGTTTACACCATCAGGGATTTGGTAAACCATCCACCAGGTACAATATATATATATATATATATATGTGTGTGTGTGTGTGTGTGAGAGAGAGAGAGAGAACTTATTCATGGAACAACCAAGTGTAAACTCATTATTAAAGTGCTTCACGATTAAGAATCCCAATGAATCATTTAAATAAACTTGTAGATAATTCCCACCTTCTGTTATATCAATACTAATCTATTTTGGAAGATAAAGAATGATCACTTTTATCTGCATTTCAGTTTGTTATACAATAATAAATTGAACATTCATATTTTAAAAAGTTAAACCTTTTTTATTAATAGTTATTTTAATATATTAATCAAGCCAGCATACAGTTTTAAATATTTATTTATATAAAATTCCATTGATTTTTAATTGGCATGTAAAAAAAATTTCATTTTATTAAATATGTAAGCTTAAGAATAATATTATTATGAATATTACTAAGATAATTCATAACAAAATTCCTAAAGAATTATTTTAATTAACTTGTAAGTAATACCTATCTTTTTGTTACATTGGTGCCAAACTATTTTGTCACTTTACTATGTAACAATAATTATTTGCAAGTTCATTTAAATGTTTCTTTGGGAATCCATCTTGCTTGTGAATTATTTTGATAATGTGTAACCATTTGTTTGTTGTATGTACTTAAAATTATATATTTGATAAGCTATAATATGATTTACATGCTTAATAAAATTGACTGGAATTTTATTTAAATTAACTTTATTATTTTAAACTTTATGACATTATTGGAAATAGTTTTGGTAGTTTTTTTCACTTTTAATCACTCTTTGTATAAACTTTAATGGGTTTTTTTCTAGTTTACATGTTCATTTTATTGCTAGAAAATGAAATTAATTTAATATTGATGTGTTAATAAAACAAAACTGAAGAGGTCAGAACTTTCCAATAGGTCATAAAGTCAAAGTAATTTAATGCAGCTGTCAAATGCTTGATTTAGTTCTGTGTTCTCCAAATTTAAGAGCATTTTCAAGATTATTGTGAGAAAAAATTTGAAAGAAGCAAAAAAGTTAATTTTTTGCATAGATTATTATTGATTCATGATATTTCTACACAACAATTATTAAAATCAAAAGTGTACATGATTTATTTTTATTATATGTATATATGTTTTATTTTTAAAAATAGAAGGTTAACAGTAACAAAAAATACCACATCCATTATAATGGTCATGATCACTAATTTATTTACTGATACTGTGGTAGGATTTTTTGAAATATTCTAAAAATTAAAAATTCAGTTTTAAAGCTGAATTTTAGGATTTAATAGGGCTTCACATTTATTCATTTCCATTGTAAAAATAAACTTCAGTCAACTTAGATTTTGTTGAATTACTAGAAACAGTCATTTAGCCACTTTCCTATTGACCATCATATAGTCAAAAAGTTCTTTTTTTCTCATTGTGTACTTGGCTTATTATTACTTTTTAATATTTACAAAGCTTAAATATGACTTTTTTAAATGTTTTCATTTGTAAACATAAATTTCTAACAAATTAAATCTCCAATTTATTGAATTCTAATATCCAAATATGGTTTATTAGTAATATCAAATGTTGAACATTGACAAAAATTGTGACCATGGCTAGCAATAAAATATGCCAATCTGCTAGAAGATTAATATTATAAATTGTAAACTGACTTGATTAACTCATTAATAATTCAAAATCCCTAATGGCCAAGTGAATTAAAGTTCTAAATTTTTGATTGGTCAATTACAGAATCAGCAGTAAAAATATATATATTTGTCTTTTAAAATTATGCTCATTTTAATTTAGTTTTTAAAAAGCAAATTAACAATTTGGCAGATTATTAAAATTAAACAAAAAAATTTTCAAAAATAAAATTCTATTTATAATTGATAAAATAATCTATAACAGATAACATAAAATGTACTTTTATCAACCCATTACAAAAGCAATCTATGTTATTGATTTCTTTCTCAATGAATTTTCATGTAAAAGAAATAATTTTTACCAAAATCTGAACCATTCTTCTAAAATAATTATTTTTTCACACATATTTTATAAAAATAATAATAAATATGTAAAAAAAAAATACTCTAAAACATATATTTTCATTTTGAAAAGCAAAATAAAGAACTTAGAACTGTCAGAATTGTTGCTAGATGCTCCCTTGTATAGAGAATGAGAAACACCCAATGAACACCTTGGAAGGCAGGCCTTATCTCATTGTTATAAGTTTAAGTTTAAATATTATTGATTTATTAGGTATAAAATAATTATAAAGATGGCAACATCATATGTTATATTTTTCTTGATGAAATAACAATAAAATCAGCAAAATAACATAAAAATTAGAGATTTCAGAGTGATTTACACTGCATACAAAAATCTTTGGCAAACATAGTCTATGAATTAAGATATATAAAAAATACTACCAATAAACTTCACTTTTTTAAGTATTAATGCCTTGATTTATTACTATATAATTAAACCAAGATTAGATAAAAATGATCATCTTTTATTCTGACAAAACAGATTGGTTTTGAAATAACAAAAAATAGACATTATTTACAATTTTATTTAAATGATTCTTTGAGAATTTTGCTTCTGAATTATGTTATTATTGTATTCAGAATTATTTGATCATGAATAGATTTATATTCTTAAATTTATATATTTGATAAACTGTAAACTTATTTACATGCTTATAAAAAATCATTGAAAATTATATATATATATATATATGTTAAAACGAAGATTTGCACGGGTTAAATATATAAAATACATATTTTGCGGGTTCATCCGTGTTAAAAACTTTTAATATCAATTATACTGAAGTGCTTTCAACTTGGTCACTGACAAGCCATCCATCAGAGTTAATAAAAAGGTACAAAGACAGTTGTAGAGGCGCATACCAATCACTGGTTTGAATAAAACTATTAAAATTCCCACCAATAGCAAAAATGTTAAATTTAGCAGAATGTTTTTATAAACGAACTCTTTCCAAATAGGAGGAAGTTTGCATCTTTCATCTTACGTTTATTGACTACACCTGTCACTTTTAAGTATCTCTATGGCTTCTCTGATTTTGCATTGGTAGAGCCATAATCACATGCTGGATATGATCAATGGTACTGATGGAAAATCTATTTTACTGACGCTATATTCATAGTATGGACGTGTAGAGTGTCTTATGATCATGATACGTTGTTGTAATGTACATTTGGATTCCCATATAGCTATTCCTCATCTCATTCCAACACTATATGTAACAGAACTTAATTCAAACTTAGACTCTTGGCTTTGGGTTATTTATATATCATTTATATATTTGAAGAGAAAAAAGAAATTCTATACAAACCACGTAAAAGGTTTATTAATTAATTTAGCTTGTTGATTAGATATAAAAGGAATAGAAATCCATTTATCACTTTTTAATTTCTTAATATTTTCTTATTATTATTCTTATTTTGATTATATTTTGTAATTGTATTATAAATAATATTCCTTCCATAACCAACATCAACATATCAGTAATATATACATTAATATTTTCAATTTTATCATAACAAATTTGCACAGATAATCATTTCTAAATAAAAATGACTTCAAACCAGCTCAGTTATTACATCGCTGATCTTTTGATTAGTAGGAAATCTGTAACCTCTATATTTCCACAGGCTTTAAAATCATATTATAGTCAGATACATTCTGTAGTTCCTTTTAAATATGGATCACAAATCCTAATAGCTGACTTCTCTTCATTACATCTTTTTGATTATTAAAAATTTTTAACACGGATGAACCCACAAATAAATTATAATATAAAAAAAAATAAAATATTTTTTTTTTAAAAAATTAAAATAAAATTAAAATTAAAAAATAAATTTTAAAAAAAAATTTTAATTTTAAATTTTATTAAAAAAAAATATGTATTTTATATATATATATATGTTGATATAAAGATTTTTATGGGTTGCACATATAAGACATACTTTGCAGGTTCATTGTGTGTCAGTATTGGATGTATATTAAAATGATATGATATAAATACATCATTTTCTATTCATCAAGGGATCAGTAATATAATAACCAAGCCTAAGAATTCACTCCCTCTTGAATCTCATGGTGTTTATGAAATCTCACATTATAATTGTAAAGCTTTTTATATAGTGTGGCCTGTCTATAGGTGGTACAACACTAAGCAGAGGAGCCAAGGCCCTACTTGGACTCTGGCTAGGTACCATTAACAGAATTACTATTTCCCGACCATTTTCTTTAACTATAACAATTGAATTTAGATAAGGTTAGTATTTATCCCAAGTTACTTTTACATGATTAAACATTTCTAAAATAAGACTTATTTTAAATATAACCAATATGAGACTCATTTACCCATAAACAGATCACATCCCCTTAACATTAAACAAATACAAAATATTTGTTCAATGCCATGAGAATACCCAGATACTCCTTCTTATTAAGTATCTACATACTCTCATGGCTAACAATAATATCCAATATATTATATTATATTTATAACAATTAAGTTTTAATTCAATCACTCATTAAATTAACCTGTTAGATAATTACAGATAAACTTTGATTCCTATTATTTTTAATAATTAAGATTGGCAATAATCACAAGAATAACTTTACAATAAGAAGATCTGAGAAAAATCATTGATTTATTAATTGATCATACTACCTATGGATTACCAAGAGGGATTTTACAGATTTCCATGGGTAGTGCACAAATTAAGAAAGGCTTATAATTTAAATCTATAATCAAGCTTTATATTTATATTTTTTAATACTTATTATTAAAACAATATTATTAACTAAACTGTAATTAACACTAATATTTTCACTAATGACTAATATATCATTTAATTTCATATTAATAAACACACCTTAATAATTGACAATGTCATCAATGACCTATGAGATCAAGGCAGCATGTAGCAAGTAAAAATCTCTATTAAGAGATGTGTGCATATTAAACTGTTAGATTGCTCTAAACTGAATTGACTTTTCATTTTAATTTCAATCGTACATTTTGAGTTGTGTGATGTGATGAAAATGAGCCCAGAAAAAAAATGCAACATTTAGAATTTGAAAAAACTTTCAAAACAATAATTTTAATAATATTCATTACAGATGATTATAATAAACATTCCCATTAACGTCTAATATTAAAATAACTTATAACAAAAGGATATACAAATATATTATAATAACAATAGAAAATTAATATTTAGAGTGTTTATAATTAAACAAAACTAACAATCCCCCATTGTATGTTGAGATATTTACCCCTATGAATGTGCCTACATATCATACATCCAGTTTATTAAACGATCATTCTCTTTTTTTTTCATCATGGTCTGTTATTTCAACCTCTAAAATAATAATAGTACTAAGGTTATATACTTGGTGATTAAGTAACAATACAAAAACAATTGAGAAAAGATTGTTATAATTCTGGAGGTTTACAAGAAAAACAAAATTAATACCTCTATATTTCTCATATGAAGCAGTCGGATCTGAGTTCGATCCTAGCTTCATGACATCTAGCCATAAGCCTACTTAAAACCTTAGTACTAACCTTAAATTTCCGATGCAATGGGGCTTTATATGGTCAATCCACACTAGTTTTCTCAAAGAAAAACTATTTTATAAATGTGCATTAAAATTAGTTAGTTTAAGGTTTAGATTAATCGATGCTATTAATAAATTCATGATAAAATTATTCATATTACAATTGTGTGGATTGTGCATATATATTTAGAAATATTTAAATATATATAATTGTTTGAAAGTTTCATTGCGTCGGGGATGCTTGTTTTTACTTTTAAATAATTTGTTAAATTTTTAGTGATTTAAAGCTACATTCTTTCGATAAGCTTTCAGATTTTCCCTTTCCAAAACAATGGGTAAAGTTTTATTAATTAGAAAAAAAGATAAGTATTTAAAATGTAAGGATTTCCTAATTAAAATTATTTTTCTGATTTTAAAAATTCATTTTCTGATTAGAAAATGAATTCAAGTTAATGAGTTTGAAAGCCTTATCAAAGGAATGTATCGAAAAACAACTAGTAAATTTTGTAACATTGATAATGAAAGAAGCGCTAGCCTGAAGGCATCAGAGGACAGTATAAATAGCCCAGAAAAGTTTGTAGAAAGGAGAAGCCATCTTTGTTGTAGAAAAGTGCCATTAAATTCTGTGCATCTTAAAATCATGAATTCAAATAGTGTTCCTATCATGGTGAGGGGCTAAATGTCAGGAGTCTGGCTACGGTTCCTAAAGTCCCCTGAAAATCTTCAATGAAGCTGCTAAATCCTTTCTGGACCAATCATGCTGCTAAAATCATGACAAAATCAATTAAAATGCTGTTCAAGTAATCAACCAAATGCATGCCTACGTTTTACCAACCTGGACATGTAAACTAAGAAACCAGCCCCAGAAGAAATGGTAATATATTTCCATAATGAACTGTAACTTTCTGGACCGTTTCCAAACTTTACTTTACACTCCCTTTAAGAGCTCTTTTCATTCTTTAATGTAAATCTGTACAAAACTTTCTTTTATTTATGCTTTTTAAATTCATAGTAATTCTCTCAACCTCTAGTCTTTAACTTTAACTTTCCTTTCTTACGATGGCAGTTCATTTACTATATTATATATATTTATTGTGTGATTTATTAATGTCATTTATTTTCAATTATATGCCACTAATCCTTCGACTCGATGAGTTCCTTTGTTCCATTTGCTTTGTATAATATTAATTCTGATAGTAATTCTCGCCCATTAGAACTAAATTTATACATTCTATTAATCATTAAGTCGAAAGAAATTATTAAATGTTTACTATTTTTATAATTGGCTAATAATAAATTATTAGCTCCATTTCTAATCTATGCCCCAGCCATTTTCTCGTATTCACCAATGTGTATTTATTCATATATAATGTTAACATGTTTTTTTTTGCAAAAGGGCCAATAAAGGAATCAAATAAATATATTTTAATTCAAATTTCTGTTACTTTCTATTAAGATTCAGGAGGGGCACGATGTTTGGGGCATAACTAATATAATTTTATAAATGCTTTAAAATAGTTTTAGTTAAAAGCTCATTTGACTTTAATTAATCTGATCAAGTCATCACGTAGAGCATTCTAAAATAAATTGGGTTTTATTATTCAAATGGTGACTATCAAGTCATCATCTTCAAATGTTGCTGATGTAGGGCAATCTTCCACTCTGTAGGCTTGTTGGTGGTGATATTACTGATATTTTAATTATAGAGGAAAAAAGCACTTCCTCTCCCGCTCATGTTATATTTGGAACACCAAAAGTTCATAGCTATGACTCAGCCTGGCTTCCTCGTGTTCCACATCTCCTTAAAGGGCAATAAAACTTGCATTACACAAGCCGCATATGTACCACCGACCAGCAATTATCTTTTCTTTTCATTTATATCTCATAATTTGTCAGCACTGTAACCTCTCTGTTCCAGTAAAGCCCGCTCTCATGCTCATAATTTGTGATGAAGTGATTTCAATTAAAGTCGAATAAATTTTCAGTTATCTCAAATTAAATAAGTTTCCTAATAAAGGTTAAAGTTATGCCCTAAATATGCATCTTGCTCTTCATGAATGGATTAGCAGATGTGAAAATAAATCTCACATTCTTTTGTATAAAATTAGAACAATAATTTCTGTCACCACTGATACCTTTATCTGCCTTTATTTTCTGGTTGGGGGCATAGACAGATAGACTTTCATAATATTGTGTAATACTCATTGGCATATAATAGGAACTGCTGTTCTTATAATAATTATAAACTCTGTTAAAGACTAGAGGTGATCAATATAATCATCATTTAAAAATTGAACAAAACTATTACTATTATTATTAAAATATTTTATTAACACACTTGGTTTCTAAATTCTTTTAATCAATAATTATTTTAATGTTAATGCTCGCTGTTTGTGTTGGCAACCCGAACATATACATATGAATCGATTTAAAATTGTCTTTAGTTAATTCATTATCCAATATTAGTGTCAGTTCAGGAATCTCTAATCCTCACCAATCATTGAGCTAGTTCCTTGGTGCATAGCACTGTGCTGTCAATTTAGATCATCCATTGATCTGAGCTGGTGAGTTGGGTTTGAATTCAGTTTGGTTTGGCTGAGTTTGGATCTGACTTGCAATTTAGGTGGTGAACATTTTTCGACCAGTACACATAAGAAAATATCGTTTTTTGTTTATCCATTCACACGTGTAAACACACCCTGCCCTCTGGATTGCATATATATATATAGTGTTAAATACCTCATTATTCCTTTCATACTAGGATATTGAGCATATTTGTACATTTAAATGACTAATAATATTTAATCTCAACCTAATTATTAAATAACTATTAATATAAACACTTGAATTAACTTACTTAATAATTGATTTGGTCACCCCCCATTGTGCTAACAACTCATAGATTAAAACGTATAAATACCAACATTAGGAACAAGTTTTCTTTTAAACTCCCAGCTAAAAGTATAATAACAACTTTAAATTTTCTTAGCGTTCTAGTTGTTCCACACCACATAAACTTATTATAACTTTTATTTTTTTCTTCTCTCTCTGAAGATTCTGCTTAGCCTAAGATTTGCAAAGTATTTGGGTTATTGCAACAATAATCCTTCCTTTTATTCTTTGTTTAGTAATAATTTTTTTTATTTATGGCTTGCCTTATTTATTATAGATGACATATATTTCCATCTATCTTATACGGCACACTTATATGTCATGCAACATTTTTCAGTTAAACTTTATAGAAACTGACATTCCTGCCAGTATGGCTCAGAGTAAATACTTCTATCACTTATTGTAATTAGGATTGTATATGTAGCCAGAATGACAATGAACACTTTTCAGCTATTACTAATTTAGTTCTATTGATTCTTAAAAATATATACTTAGCTGTTTCCCAGAAATTTACCATTCTTTTATTTATCTTTACTGAATATTGATGTTGTTTACTTACTTTCTTTTTTTTAATCACTGAAATTCATTTCCCACACAGCACAATTATTGTTCTCTTCCAGTGAGTATATTTGTTGATACTTTTTTAATAGGTACATTTTATTTGTCTCCGATCATTTCCTCAATATATATTAATTCCAAGAGATTATTGGGAATTATTGACCATTGACTTGCCCAGTAGAAAATGATTAATTTATTCCATTATTTTAAACACAAAGCTTATAGTTATCCAATATATCGATGCAGAGTTAAAATTCATTACTTTTTCTGTTTGTAAATAATAATATTTTAGGAAATTTTAATTCTAAAATATATATAACAAGAAAGAAAAAAAAACCTAGTTACCCATTCTTTATGATCAAGAAGAAGCTTTTTTTCCTTCATTTTTATAGTAAAAGATTGCTTGACACTTTGTGATTGGTTGATATTTCCCGCTTTTTCTGTTAAAACAATATACCTTTACTTTGCAAGTTTTGGGTTTATTATTTTAAAATGACAGTTTTCGTTTTTTTTTTTTTAAATATTGAAATACACCTGGGTCTCTTTTTACGCGGACTTATTTAACACGATTTTGAAATTACGCGATTCGTCTTTCACCGGAAGTCGAAGTCCGATATTTGAAGTTACGCGATTCATCTTTCACCGGAAGTCGAAGTCCGATAATGCGCTATTACTTTAAATAATAAATTTTGCACACTTACATTATATTGAAAGTAATGGGACATTATTGGAATTTGACTTTTATCTTAGTAATTTCAATATTTTCAGTGCTTTATAATAGTAAGATTTTATGCAATAATGAAATTAAAATCATGATTTCCACATTTTATGTATACACACATTAAATTTTACAAGATTATAATTACATTCATATCGGCCTTTCAAGCCAAATTGTGCAAACGCTTTTGCGAGTGTTAAATAATAAATGAATAAACACTCGCAAAAGCGTTTGCACAATTTGGCACGGGTGACTTGAAATTAATGTGATGTAAAACAAAATTTGATTCTTAAACAGAATTGAAAATTAAAGACAAAAATAAGAATTTAATTTTTAGTTGTTAGTTTTAATTAAATTTTTCCCAGCAATGGTGAATAAATGTCTTTTTATTATCATAAGTCTAAGTTCATAAACAATTAATAAAATCATCGTCGTCATCAACAGAAAACCATTAACAAAACATGAGAGTGAACTTGGTGCTAGTTGTATTTCCTCTTGTGAAAATAATTGCTGAGATATTTTTGACTTCGTTTAAGGAGAAGCCAAATACATCACATCACATCACATGAGAATCTGATTTTTTACTAGTTTGCAAACGAACGTCTTTTTGGGCAAATAGCGATAATAATTAAAATGTGTATAAAAAAATTTTAATTACTGTACTGTAAATTATGCATAAAAATATATTATTTTGAATAAAATTAAATATTATAGTTAAAAAAAGTTTGTCTTGTATCATTTTTTTTCAAATTTGAAATATTTTATTAGTCATATTTTATTTCCATATTTTTTTTTGCACGTAATTTTATGTTAGTGCTTTGCTTTTATGCGAATTTTGAAAAATCACAGACTGCATCCCTCCTTTTTCAATGTAAGTTACGTCTATTTTTGCGCAATTTCGTTTGCGTGTGTATTCTGAGGAACCTATCTATCGCGTAAAATGAGACCCAGGTGTATAATATTTTTTAGAAATTAAATAAAGATACAATTTACTGTTTTAATTTTAGATCAGTATTTTGTAAAATTGATAAATATTTACTTACTTTTAAATATAAAAAGATTTGACTATAAACATTTTTTTTTATTAAATCAAATGCGCACATCCCTTAATTATTGGTCTCTCTAATGCATCATGTTTACAATATATACTTTGAACTTCACTGGTTTTAAATATTAAATGATATTAATTATTCATCTATCTGCATATATCTGACTCTATAGGTTATTATTTATATTATCTTTAGTTAACTGTTTTATTTGTCAGATCCTTTATAAGTTTGCATTAACTAAACCCAAGTTCAAACCCTATGATCTAATATGTCATTGTCTTATTTTAATAAGTAAATATTATTGAATTTGTGAAATTTTAAATTATACACCCAAATTTTATTTTAGAATAGAGTGAACTAATAAAAAGGACACAACAGGTATGAGCATTAATCACATCAGTGTTAGGAGAGATGAACATGCTAATGCTGTTAAACAATACTCATCATCATGAGCACTCTCATTTCATACTATAGATTCATAAAATTGATTTTTTTTAGTACCAGGATCATATCTAGATGTGATAATCTCTATTAATGTAAAATCAAAAAAGCCATTGAGATACTAAAAAGACCAGATTGTATCAATAAGTGAAATGATACATGCAAACTTCTTCCTATTTGGAAATATTTTTTTTAAAAGACATATTTTAATTTAACATTTTTACTATTGTTGGAACTTTAACATTATTTTCAAATCAGTGATTGAAGTGCTTCTACAATAGTCTTTCTACTATTTATCACCTCAGTAGATGACTTGTATGATCAAGTTGAAATGTCGGTATATTAATATTAAAAAAAATTTAACATGGATGAACCCGCAAAATATGTCTTATATATATATATATAACGTGTGTGTATATATATATAATGTACACATATGGGAAACTTTGAACTGTATGGTTGTAAGAAGTGATAGAGCATTTGACTCAAGGTTAAAATCCATGGATTTTATCTTGAGTGTCATTTGTAATGCTAAATCTTTTTATGAACACTGTAAGAATTGTCAAATGACAAACCATTTAATTATATTAAAATTATTAGATATGGAGATGAATAATATTTGATAAAGCATGTAATGTAGTTACATCATTTTTTTTAAAAATTATTTCACTGTTGTGTATAGGTTTTACTTTCTAATATTTTGCATTTATCTTGATTTTAAATTGATTATTGTTAGTTTCATTAGAAAATGTGGTTTGTTTACTTCTGAAAAAGTTTATTTTTACAATGTTGTTTTATCATTTAAAAAATTTACATTAGGTAGAGGGTTTTTTTAAGTAATTTCTGTGTAATTGATTTTATTAATCTTTTACTTTAAAAAAAATAGCATTACTCTATTGCTTGCAACAGAAGAAAATGTCCAGAAGACATTTACTTCTTTCTGGTTTAGTTTTAACATAAAGATTTTGGAATAAGAAAAATATGGTTCTTTGGTTGATTATAATATATTTTTGATTATTTTTGCACACTAATTGGTTGATTGTTATTTAAAACAATATATATATATATATATATGTACCCTCCTTTCCCGTCGCCTCTCTCCATAGAAAACAATCTATAATAATGTTTAAAATATATTCCCGGGTTCTCTCTCTAGCTCAGTCTTAACAAAATGAATGAAATTAATTTATTAAAAATGATTACTACTAGCTCTAAACTTTAAAATATAAATACAGTTATATTATTAAAAATTTATTATTTTCATGAGACATGGAGCGACGACACGGGAGCGAGACAGACTACATTGAGATATATCCACATGATACTATCCCAATGGCATAAGAACACTATACTAAATAATCAACTTATGGTATTCTTATGACTTTCCAAGCTCTTTTCATTACGATTAAGATAATAATCATATCTTATTATTCTTTGTAATAATAATCTAGCTCAATTAAATAATTTAAGTAAATAAATGAAATAAAATCAAATCAAATAAATCTCAGGTTCATAAATTGCATTTAAACTGATTTAAATTACGGTAGTAAACTATGAGAAGGGAATTTTATGTCATAAATTCACTACGTAACAACTAACAATAATAAATAAGAATAATGATAATAATAGTATAATGTAATCCTATTTCTTCTTAAATGAAATAAATAAATAAATATTACGTTCGTGGTAGTATTTAATAATCTGACAATCAAAATACGTGTTGTAATATTAGCATATAATTTATTTTAATATTGTGGCAACCAACTTATGACCAATAAAACGATATAATTATAATCCTTTAATTTTATCATACAAATAAATTTTCAAAAATTATTATAACACTTTTATGTTTATCTACTTTGTGCAAAATTATATGTCTGTTGCAATTATAAATGTGTATTGCGATATCATGCATTCTATGTGGAGAAATATAACTAAGACACGAAGCTTACAAATAAATTTACAACATAGTTTATTAATAATTATACAAATAACAATATTTACATTATGTACATCGGATATCCCTACTTTCCTGTTACAAAATTACTTTACTAGTTTATCTCTTAACATTAAATTTCTACTTATTTTATTTTTAACTCTTATACAGTATTATTATTATTAGATATCTGATTTTAGTTTAGCTTGTTACAAAAATGTATCTATCAATAATTATCATTAATACTTTATATCTCTATTAATTTTAAAATTATATTTTTACAAAAATTTTTACCTTCGTAGTAAAAATTATACAAAATCATAAAATTCTATTTTATATTATTATTCGTATGGAATCCTAAAGATTCAAACCCTTCTTGACATTTTGATGTTCCGTTTTATTATTGACTATACAATAATTATTAATCCAATACTTATCCAAGCCTTTGCTTCGTATGGTAACTATAATCATTAACACAACATGCACAAATACATATATCTGTTACACATTATTGAATCATTTTTCAACCAACATGCAATCTCTATTTTTAAATATCATATAAAATATTAAAATTTTATTATTACTTTAAAAACTTTGTTTAGATTTTTCCTTTAAAATCTTATATTCATTTCAGAATTACTTTTTAAAACTATATCATATGATTCTTCATCTCTTTATGACATTTATACTTTCACTTTTAAAATAACAATTCTAACTCATTCTAGTAAATAAACTATTCTTACATAACGACAACCTAGCTTCATTTCTATTTTATGTATCATTTCTATAAAATATCTTTCTGACGATGTATATTCATGAAACAAGGATAGCGAAAATAGATGCGCAGGATCAAAACAACTAGAATATTATCCGTCATAAAACTTGACAATGATGGCACAGTGAATTTAAAGAACACCATAGAGGAGTGACCTTTATCTGTCTATCCACCTCTACTATAGGAGTGATGCTAAAGCTATTTCTTCAGCTTTATAAAACATCAAAAAGTTTAAAAATACGCAAAAGACACTGTCCAAAATATATGTGTTCAGTGATAGGACTTAGTTAGCTATACTGAAATCACACAAAATACTATGATCCAAATATTTGATTTTTCTTATTTCTTGGCAAAAAACATCATCTTGGTTTCCTCTACACCAGTACTACCAAGTCACTATCCGATTTTATTTCTCTAGATTTATCTATGCAGTACATCGACAAATTTCTGTCTACATTTCTAACAATAATAAAATTCATTTTTAGTTCAAACTATACAGCTATTCTTAAGAAAATCTTTTACTACTTATCTCGTATATTTATAATATACCAACTATTTTAAAATTATCTGAAGATTTTGCAAACATAAAAGTTCAAAAGAATCACATAATTATTATGATACTTATTATTAATTATATTTTTAAAACAACTTATTGCATGCACATTTAAAATTACTACTATCTCAAATATATGTTTTAATGTTGGATAAAATGTGTACTTATAATTTAAAAACTTTCATACATCATTCTTCATTAATAGATGACCTAAAAAAAATACATTATGCATTATCAATAATATCACAATTACCAAAACGATCTCTATCTTCTTGATCGTATTCTGAAGGCTTCACCATTCCATTACTTCTTGTAGATATTTAAAATTTCCATACATACATTTTATTTTTATAATAATATTTCTATCATTCTATTAAGCTATTATATTTAAAATCTCATTATTCTTAAATTCATGTTTATATGTTTCCCTAAGCTAATATAGAATTTTTATATTTTAAATACAATCAAATAAAAATATTAAATTATATTTACGATACTGCTTTGTCGAACTTGCTTGAAAATTGTTCATCGTAAAGCTAAAAAAAAATATACTTTATTTTTCTTTTCAGTCACTTAATGTTCTATAAAAAAAATAACTCTGTTTAATAATCTTCATCGACGATGATCTTAGTTTTCTAATATTTTATACATATTAATTCTTGATCTCCTTAACATAGTCTGCTAGCTTTTTCCCGTTGGTTTCCCCGATGCATCTTGTAGATATTTTATTTAAATCTTCAATAAATTTCTGTTTCATGGATCCATTTTTTATTTAGTCATTTAATCTTAGATTTCTTTGTTCAAACATTATTTTCATTGAATACTTTACAATATTTTCTCATTTCTCTTATATAAAGTTTTTCAGCTCCTCTCAATAAAATACTTAATAGTACTTTTATATTAGTCTTTAACTTTTCTTTAATTTAACATTCTGGAATTATAGTTTGAATATTGTTTCCCTTTTTAAATAAACACTTTTCTTCATTATTATTTTTCTTGGTACTAGAACGCATATTAAAATTTTGTTCATAGAGAAGTATAACTTAGTTTTAAAGTAGCCCTGTAAATTTATCGTCATAAATTGTTCTTGACGACCTTCAGCTTCTTTTTCAGATTTTCACATATCGTCCCAATTGTATTCCTTTCAGTTATAAGATTAAGTTTCAGGTTGAGCACAAATAAAGTGGCATTAAGATGATTTCCAATTATTTTTCTTTCAGCAATCACTTTAAATATTTTTTCTTGTACTTCCATGTTACTGTAGGCTTTCTGGTTAAATTTGAATAAAATTTCCTGGTAAGATCACTTATAAAATTAGAAATTCATGTCTTTGAGTCAAAAATATATTATATGTTAGAATAATTTTTAGAATAATACGAAATTATAGATTTATATTACTTTCAGCTACGATGTTTTCAGCTATAAAATGTTACTTTCCTTCACTTTCCATTACTTCTCCGCTTGTATAATTCTTAGATTTTTGTCTGTTAATTTTACATCCTTTGATTGGTTAATATTTGTTTTAGCGCGAACAATTTATTCATTTTATTTTGATAACAGAATGGATGTTTTAAAGTTAAGAACTGATGACGTAATGTCTGGAATATTTATACCAATATTTTTAAATTCAATTATAGTTTTATAAAAAAAAATCATCTAAGTTTTAAAATAATTATTAAAACAATATTTAATATTTATAACTTTCACTTTAAAGATCGATGGAAATTATATCTAGTTTTAAATTACACAGTTTATTATTATTTTACCAAGAGTGTGTGTGAAGGTATTTAATATACGGTCACGTGTTTACTAACTTTTATAAAATGATTTTTTATTTACGTCTTGGTTTAAATTACCAAAACTGATATATTTTATAAAAAATTTAGAAAATAATTTTAAAATGTTAAACTAAATATAACTCTCACCATCCCAAAGTTTATTAATAAATTATACTCTATTAAATTTGATTATTAAATATAATTATAACATTACATTTCATTTATTTAATTTATTAGTTTTTTAAATATTATACTAAATAATTGATATACTTTTAACTATCTATAGCTGTATTATTTTATATGGCCAGCTTTCACAACCATAAGCAATGATATTTAAGCTTTAAATTGTACTATAAAATCTCATTCTCTTATTATTATTTATATATCTTACAAATATAACTTAAAATTTAAATTTTTTTTTTAATAATTGACCTTTCTTCCTTACCTATGACCTACAGACAAGGGCACAATATATATATATATACACATGCAATCTTTCAATTTATTCATTTATTCTTAACTTTTAGAACTAAAAGTTAACATTTTAATGGAGATCACTGGCTATAGCAAGCTTCAAGTTACTCAAAAAACAGCAATTTTTTACATTTATCATAGTGAATTTTTGTCACTTTAAAGCTTAAAAAGTACCATAGGATGTTGCCCTCTCTAGAATTATTTTACAAGTAAAAAATCAATAGTATTTGAATTTAGAGTTTTAACAATGGGAGAAGTTAGTCTTTCCTAGGTGCTGATTGATTGTTGCTTATATAGAACAAAGAGAACCCTTGTCAACAATTTTCACTGCTCCAACTTCTTTATTTTCATTTTGAAAATGAATGTTGTACAGTATTTTTTTTTAGTTTTTTTTTTTTTTTTTATATATTATAAATTATTTTGATAAGAAAAAATTATTTTAGAAAAATAGATAAGATTTTAATAAAAAATATTTACTTTACATGAATGTAAATTGAGAAAAAAATCAATGACATATGCAACATTTTCTAATAAGTTATGAACATTCTTTTTAGGTTCTCCACTATAAAATATTTTTTATAATTATAAATATAAATTTATTTTTAAAAAAACTTTTGTTCACTTTCATATTCTGACAAATTGTTAATTTGCTTTTCACAAACAAAACTAAAACAAATATAATGTTAAAAGATGAATATATTTTATGGCTGATTCTATAATTGACCAACCAAAATTTGAGACTTTTATCTCATTTGACCAAGCAGAATTTTTGATGAGGAAAAGGTTAATAAACTTGATTATAAAATAGGGAAAACCATAACATCTGTTATGTCATTATCTATCAGAATTAATATGATATTAAAATCATTTCAAATTTTGTAATTATTATAAGACACAATTTGATAAAATTATAATGAATCTTTTCTAACATTCAGATTTTAAAAAAATTTAAATAAAAAATTTGTTCATTTTTTGAAAGAACATTATTTACAGTAACCTAGTTGATGACATCATTTTGATTTACAAGTCAGTTTTTAAATATTTAAAAGGACCAAATGTGATTTTTTAAAAATATTATTTATTTATAAAATTAAATGGAAAAAAATAAAGTTCAACTTATCGAGTTTTTATAAATAAAGATTTTATATCGAAATGTAAGTTGTACATTTTCAAAAACTCCCACCAGATGGACCAAAAGAAAATGTCAGAATTCAAGAGGGTTAATAACAATTTCCATTCTCACATTTTTTGAAAAAGTAAGTTTTTGTTAAAAGTAGTGAATTTTTTTAATATTTTATGTTTCATTTAAATGCTATTAATCACTCTTAACTATAGTGAAGGATCTCAGTTTTTTATTTAATGTTTTTACTATAAACACAATACTATTATTTTAACAAGAAAGTTTTGGCTACACAATCATTTTCAAAAATAAACTGAGTTCTATTTGTAATATTATTTCAGATATTTGCTTAAGTCTAGATTCTAAGAATTATTTCAATCATTTTTGTTTGTTTTTTGAAGATTAACTAAAGAAAGAGAGATTATTTGATTACTTATGCTGCCCTGTTTATATGTCTATCCCAATTCTATGATAAAACCATATGAAAATGTCTGTGTCAAGAAAGTTATATGTATTCTATCTCATTAGTTTATTATATTCATTATGATAACCAGAGGATTGAGAATTTTTTGACTGCACAACATGTAGATATGGAGTGTAATAGTGCATAGACATTAACTATCTAAGACTGTATAGAAAATATTTTTAAAGATTTGTTGCATATCAACTTTGTAATATTTTCCATCAAATATTAAATATTTGCTTTAGCAATAGTTTATTTATGAGTATAATTAAGAGCTTGTCTTGGTTCTACTATCTCTAGATGTTTTTTTTAAGTCCAAATAAGTGATAAATCAGTGATTTGCTTTTGGGATATAGTCCTGATGTATGTGCATGTCTGTAGAGACAGATAAATAGATAGATAGGTAGGTAGATAAATAGGCAGATAGATAGGTAGGTAGGTAGGAAGAAAGGTAGGTAGATAGGTAGGAGGTAGGTAAGTAGTTAGGTATGTAAATAGATAGATAGATAGATAGATAGATAGATAGATAGATAGATAGATAGATAGATAGATAGATAGATAGATAGATAGATAGATAGATAGATAGATAGATAGATAGATAGATAGATAGATAGATAGATAGATAGATAGATAGATAGATAGATAGATAGATAGATAGATAGATAGATAGATAGATAGATAGATAGATAGATAGATAGATAGATAGATAGATAGATAGATAGATAAAAGTTAATTAAAATAACTTTTAAAGAGCTTACTGTAGAGTAAACATTTTTGCAGTATAAAGAAACTGCGTGAAGAAAATCTTTTCATCAGGCTAATAAATTGCCAGAAATGATTATTTCAGAAGGTTTCCTTTTATGTTTTACTCGCCAAATATAAGTAGCAAAATAGTTTCTAACTAATGGATTAACTACTTAAAAATTAAAATTTTAAGTTTGTTTCGAATATGAAGAAATGTCAAATTTTATTCGGATTTCAGCTTTTCATTATTGGCATGAAAAATATATTACTATTGTTTTGTTTTGATGTTGTTGTTTTTTTTTCAGATATTTTGTGAACCTAATGCTTAGTTTGACGGTGATGATTGTTTCCCACAGTTTATTTGCATTAATAGAAATTCATTATAGAACTTTGTTAGTCATTAGTCTTAGAAAGTTACAAATCATTGCTGAAATATTTTGTCTTATAATAAGAGTTCGTTTTTTTTTTTGTTACATTTTGCAAAAATAAGTTGTATATAGGGTATATGCGCACAGACTTTCACACCACCCACCACTCTCCACACTATCTCATAATATACTGATACACTTGAACACATATATGTTGAAAAGATAAATAATCACCAATATTAGTATTTCATGCTAAACCGGCAATCATCAGTTGGTCCAGATTACCATCTCCACACATATATGCTATAAGTGCTCATATATATATATATATATATTAAGATAACCAGTCTTCATACTTTAATGGACAGGCTTCAATCTACTCCACACTACCCTATATATTACATATATAGACACAGATATATAATAAGCCTGTGTTTCAGTTAAAAATAAGTTGTGTAAATTTTACCAGAGGATAGGTTTTTCAGATTACATTCTGTTTATGTAAATATATTTCTATAGTATTATGTTTAACTTGTTAACACCAGCATTTGAATGACCTAAAAACATTTTTTAAAAATGATTAAAAAGGTATTTTTTCACAACTCAGTCACAATCACCAATTTAGGTCTTTTTTTTAATTCTGTCTTTTCTGTTACCATGTGAATTAAAGTATTAATATCAAGTTTGAGATAGAGAATAGCTTTCAAAAAAGAAATTTTAACATAATTGTCAAGTTATACTGTATGAGTCTAGAAAGTTTGCATCTGGTTGCTAAAGGATGAAAAATTTCTGTTTTTATAATTTCAGGTGTTTTGTAGGTCGTTTATATTAATCACAATTGTGTATTTATTATACACAATTTAAAAGTAATAGAATAGAAGTGAAATGTTCAATACAAAGAATTAAGAAGTTCTAATGAAGAATCCTAGATAAAACAAATTTTCAGATGATTTATAAAGAAAATGAAATATTCAAAGAGAAAGTACGAAAGAGTTGATTATGCTTTAAAAATGGAGTCTTTTAAATTAAAATTGTTATAGAATTAATTTATTATGGTCACATTACCATAATTGTTTGGTTTATTCCAGTGAGATTATTATTCCAACTGTTTCAAAGATAGCATTACTAATTAGCATTTTGAAATTATTTTTCAAAAACTGTAATAATTTTGTTTTCGTTATTATAATATATTTTTCTATGTTTTACAGCTTTTTCTGCACCATTTTAATTGATGGATTTTGTGTTTTTAATTAATAAAACTGGAAGGTGTTTTGCAGTGTGTTTTGAATGGGTTGCTGTTAAACCAAATCTACAATACATTGAAGAATTATTAACTGATTTACATTCTTAAATATTAGATTTAAATAAAATTGAGTTTATTTTTGCAAAAGAATAGTAATTTTCTTTTGCATGACTCTATTTTATGTTTAATCTATGTTTAACAGTAGTAATTTATTTTCACATTACATATAATGGAAAGAATATCAGATATTAGTAACAAGTAGATGCTCATTTTAATTTTTGTTTCAATTAATAGGAATCAATATTTTTATGTTATATAATTCAAAAAATAAAGTTTGTAATTTTCAAGATATTATACAGTTTTGAATTTAAGTCAACATTTTTGCTTGATTATATGTAAAAAAAGATATACTTGAGAAAAGTTTAGAATAACAATTTTTTCAAAATACAATAGCTTTCAATATATGCCGGGTTTTTTTAATTTACAACTTTTTTATAATTATATAAATTGAAAATTATATATAAATTGATAAACTTTTCCTAAACCAGTTATTATTAATATTTAAATACAAGTATATTATCTATACTGAACTTAGTGTAATTAGAAGAGGTTTGAACTCAGAGTTTCAAGTTCCCTTTAGCTATTCACTCCGTCTTACATAATGTAATTAACTTATAAGCGCTCAAAACCCTAAAATAAGAAAAGCTTCCGTATAGGGTATCTTATATTGGGCTAAGCGCTTTTAATATCTTGGTTATGGTAGCATATTCATTGCTATGAATATATATATATATAAACTAATATTACAACATTTTGAATAATTTTTTTGTCTCCATAACATAACTAAACATTTAATAATAATTTCCTGTTAGATAAGAAGAGTTACATCTTTATAGATATGCAACTATTTTAATCAGGAAATTAAATTTAATTATATTTTTATTATATAAGTTAATTGCTATTTTTATATTATTGTTTAAAATCATATTTATTTTCTGTACAATAAAAAAATGTCTAAAAGTAATGTAAAAATTCATTCAAGTTAGCAAAAGATTTATTTTATAGATGAGTTTTTAAAAGCAAATTTTTAAGCTCAATATGAATTTAAAAAATCATATTTATCTTTGCTGCCATTAACTTATTATTTGTGTAATATTTGTACAATTGTTATAAACTTTATTTTTAAAGTTAGTCAATAAGATTTGAAATACAGGCATTTTTATATCTGGAACTTTATTGTAAATATAAGTGATTTGAACTCAGACTTTTAAGCAACCTTCAATTATCCACACTATCTCATACTACTGATATACATGACCACACACATATAGAAAAGATAAATAATCACCAATATACGTATTTCGTGCTGAACCAGCACTCCTCAGTTGGTCCATGTTATCATCTTGCATACATATATATAATCGGTGCTCATTTTATATTAAGATAGCAAATTTTTATATTTTAATGAACAGGCTTCAATTTACTCCAACCTCCAACTCTTCAGTCATCCATACCATTGAAAATCTGATGATGAAATACCTAAATCCCATGCTGATGCCAATATTGTTGTTATGCCCATGTCAATAAATGAAAACTTTTATCTCTAAAAAGAAATAATTTGCATATTTGAAAATTATTTTTTCTGACAGAGTTTGTTGCAATCTATGAATTCTTTTAAATTCATAATTTAATACAAATAAGTAATAAACATTTTTTAAAATTTCAATTTAACAAATATTTTTAATTAATAAAAAATTATATATATATACATATATAATATTGATCTTTTCCCTTTGTTTCTATAAGTAAAAGAACTTGTTCTACTGATTCAAATTTTTATTTTCAAAAATGCAACCAGTTGATTGCAGGTTTGAACAATGGCATTTTAAAAATGTTGGATAATGAAGGTGGTGCTGATGTTGAGCCCACAGAAGATATTACCGATGTGGAAATGGAGAGTGAACATGTCACTGATACAGAAACATCAGAATCTGATGCAGAAGAGAATGATGTTGCTATGGATTTGACAACAAATAATTCAAACAATTATGTATTCAGCCATAATAGTGAATTAAAATATTCCAAAGAATCTATATCAATAAATAAATAATGATAGTGTAATATAGTTAAAGCTTTACCATGCTTAAGTTTTAGAGCCAACCTATATTCTGAATAAGTATGGAATTTACTCATTACATAACATTATGAGTAAAATTATAATGTGAACAAATAAAAAAAATAGAACAAGATGCAACACAATGTAAAATTCAATATCATTCTCATCTTTATGATCTGGATTTGTTTGAACTGAAAACATTTTGGGGGCTATTAATCTACATGCAAATATTCAAATTAGGCAATAAAACTCTTGATTCACTCTATGCAACTGATGAAACTCGATGAAAAATTTTTTGAACAACTATGTCTAAAAGAACATTTGAATGTTTACTTTGCTGTCTTTGTTTTTATATTTCTGACGATCAATAAGAATGAGAAAAAATATTCTGCATCTCTTATCAGTAAGTTATTCGATATGTTTATTGGAAATTGCAATAGTAATTATGTTATTTGAACACATGCTTACATTAATGAAATACATGTGACATTAAGAAATACAGATTTAAAATATATATGCCTAAATAGCCTGAAAAATAGAGTTCAACACTTTTTTGCATCACTGATACTATAAACAATTATCTTCTAAATGCTTATATATATTTATGAAAAAAAATTCCAATATTAGAGATTTAAATTAAAAAAAAAGACTTAACATCCCATCACAATCTGTTATCATATTGGTACAGTTGCTATATAGTTCCAACAGAGATGTGGCAACAGACCATTGATTTAGCTCCATGGAAGTTGACACAAGATTATAAAAGAGTAAGCCAACTTATTTGTAATTTTGAAGAAAAATAAAAAACAAATTCTACCAACTTTTCTGTCATCAAAGCCAAGATTAGTAGAAAACACTTTATATAGATTTTATGACAAAATCACACTGTTATCATAAGTTCCAGGAAAGTAAACCTGCATCACTCATTGCTTTCATGTACCACTCTAATAAGATCAATCCTACCATTTGCACACTTGAGAATATTCCTAATTATAACTTGCCAAAAGGAGAAATGAATGCATTTGATTGAAAATATATTATGCATTCACCATATAGGATAACAAGTCATAAGTCAGTGATAATTTTCTTCCAAATGTTAAATATTTCAACTTTTAATGTATTCACTTTATATCAATATTTTCACCAGTCTAAAAGAATCAATACCTGAATTTTTAAAAAATCATCATCAAAATTGCTTGCAAATTCATATTTAGAAAAATTCAACTAACCAGCAACTTCTGATATAAATATTTTATACCTTAGGAGCATTAGGAGGTCAAAAGCTACTAATAATGATAGTGACAAATATTCAGATAGTCCCCTACCCACTTGAAAAGAATTTTTTATGCCTTCAGAATATGTAGCAGATTGATTTGCATAAAGTACATTAAAAACATACAGTAATTGCTCTATTTTAAAATAAAAATATTTTAACATTGTTTATAATTTGTTTACTTATTTTAAACATTCAGTATATCACATAGTATTAATATTAGAAAACCATTGTGTAGACACTGCAGGTTTATTTAAATCTAGGATAATTTTTAACACATAAAATCTGACAAAGCAATGATATTTGTTTAATATATTGCATCTCTATATATTAAGACCCTTATAACATAGTGATTGAATATCCTGCCATGTATAATATCGGGAGTTTAAATCCAGGTCTGATAAAATTTTACAGGGATTTTTTCAGATTATAGTCAGTGTAATATTTTTTCTGTTATCTGATACATGGCAATCCTTTTTTCAATTTAGTTATTGCTCAATAATTCAGTATCTAGATAACTTATAAATTGTAACTCCAAGAATAAAAAATCTTAAGTCTTTTTTAACTGGCAAATGGATATTATTTCATTATTAAACTTGGGAGGAAATTCTAAAAAATGTTTCCCATATAATTGCTATATATATATATATATATATATTCTTTAACATACTTTATTTATTTATATAAGCATTTGTTTGTTTTTATCTGCTTTCTAAATATTCAGGTTTTTTGAAAGTAAAAGATCAACTTTTTTTTTCCTCATGTGTCATAGCACCGGCCGGGAAGCGAACCCGCTATCCCGGGACAACTGCTTGTAAAGCAGCCGTCGATGACCTCTCGACCACCTTGACAACATCAACTTTTTTTCATTTATATTATTATTATCACCATCATTACTATTAATGTTAATATTATTATTATAGTTGCTATATTACTTTTACTTTTAATAATAGTAGTAACAGTGAAATAGAGAAGTATTTTATTTTTATTATCAAATGAGTATATATAAATATATCGGTATGTGATTGCTTGAATGTTTTTGATATCACTTTACTTATAGTGATATGTTGGATTATTTCAGTTATTTAGTTGTTTTATTAACTATTAAATATATTTTAAGAAGTATAAATGAAGTTTGAATTATCCTAAAAACATTTAATAAATTTAATAACTGAAACACAGGCTTATAATATGCCTGTGTCTATATATGTAATATAGGGTATATGAGCACAGACTTTCAGATGACCCATCACTCTCCACTCTATCTAATAACACTGATACACTCAAGCACATATATGCTGAAAAGATAAATAATCATTAATATACGTATTTCATGCTAAACCAGCAATCATCAGTTTGTCCAGATTATCATCTCCCACACATATATACTATAAGTGCTCAGATATATATTAAGATAGACAATCTTCATACTTCAATGCACAGGCTCCAATCTACTACACACTCCAACTGGACGGTTGAAGAATTGGAGTGTGTAGTAGATTGGAGCCTGTCCATTGAAGTATGAAGATTGTCTATCTTAATATATATCTGGGCACTTATAGTATATATGTGTGGGAGATGATAATCTGGACCAACTGATGATTTCTGGTTTAGCATGAAATACGTATATTGGTGATTATTTATTTTTTCAGCATATATGTGCTTGAGTGTATTAGTGTTATTAGATAGAGTGGAGAGTGATGGGTCATCTGAAAGTCTGTGCTCATATACCCTATATTAATAAATTTAAGTAGATGTTGGAAATATGTAAATTGTAAATAAAAATATAAATGCATGAGTATATATATATTGAGGGGTGTGAGGTGTATGTACGTGCGTGTGTATGTATTAAATGAGAGAATTTAATCGAATTATTAGTAATCATTTGACTACTGGATGTGACAGAGTTGAGCTATTTTACAAGTATTCTAAATCAAGTAGAACTGGAATTTAATATTTTTGCTAATCAATAAAAACAAATAGTTATTAAACATTTTAACTTTTACCAAAACTTAACACATATTAATAATGACAAGTGACTATAAGATTGTTTTTCAAATTAGTAACAATCAGAATGCATATCTATATATGTATTATCTAGATGGTAGTAAGGGGCATCTAACCAAATCCCAATATTATAATATTAATAAGCCATGCCCCACATTGAAGAATTAAAAAAAGGGTACTAACATTCTTTTACATAAATATATTACTTTAGAAAGTAATCGAAGCTTAACCAAAGTTAAATAATATTGTTATTTGTTCCAGAAGTCACATGTTGTTTAAGCAGTAAAGAGAAACATTTATATCAGGGTACTACAGATAATTCCTAAATCTTATATTAATAAAGACTTCACACTAAATTCCATTATTGGAATGTGTATAAGCTGGCACACCCAAACCAAATGAAGTTACAGAATAAGTTGAAACTCTCAACTAATTTGATCCTGAAGAAATCAAAATACTGGGCCTAGAGCCCAGAATCCTGGATTTTATAATCAAATTTAATCTGGCTGCACTCCCAATGCAGCATTTCTTAGTGATAAGGAGAGGGTTTGCTAAAATTAATACCATATGTGACTTTTGTAATAGAGATAATGAAACAATAGACCATATATTTTATCAATGCCAATTCTTTTCTCAACTAAGGAGGAAATTAGGTGAAAGCATTTCAATGGAAAAAAGCATTGGGTTGTCCATGGAAAATTCATTGAAGAATAGTCACTTCATGGTAATTAGGATGATGCTGTTTGCTGACTTTGCACTCTGGCTTACTAGGTGCTGGCTAAGATTTAATTCTGATACTCGTGAATCTTGGCAGGTCTTCAAATTGTTTATGAACAAACTTAAGAGCAGAGATTTTCTCCTGGCTACTGAATGGCTCTATATGGGAACATGGAAGCATTGGTCACCTGCAGATGATACTTTATCCCCAAATTGAACTATGGATTTAAGTTAACCTTTTGGTATACCCATTCATCAATATGGTGAAAATTATCCTTCAGAAAATAACATATATAAGAAATATGGAATATGACTTATAAATAATTAACCTTACAAAGTGATATTCAGTTATCTGCATACCTGATGTCTTTATGAGAATGCTGTACTTAATGATCCAGTCTTACTAAAACACATTACTGGATTTAGTTAACTCCAATACAGCCAGGAAAAGAGTACTACTGTACAAACAGTGAGGAACCTCCTCAAAACCAGGCATGGTTTCATCATCCCACAAGGATAGACCAATATTCTTCTAATGAACTATTATCATATTGATGTTGCAATCAGTTGACATAAACTATTTGTTTTTGTAATTGTTTTCTATGTTCACTTTGTATACGATGGTATCTATATAAGTTTTATATGTAATTAGTGGCACTTGCCTTTTTTTGAATAAAAAAAAGACGGACTTTTATTATTTTAATACAATAAATAAATTGATAAAACTCAATTTTATATTGTTAAAATTAATTATAAGTCTTGAAATTTTTATTTTTAAATTTTTATTCAATTATTTATAGATGCAGACTTTTTTACTATTTGTTATTGATATAATTTCGGTATTATTTTTTAATACTTTATATATTACTACAAATATTTTAACTTTTTGTATTTATTTATAATAAAAGTTCTTTTTGATCTCTTCACATGAATTTTAGCTCCATTGATTTTTCTTTAATGCACTATTCTATTTTTTGTTAGTTATTTTTGATGTTTTATGTGTATATTATTTAAGCTAAATTGTGGTGTCTGTAAGTATGTGTGTGCATGTTATAAACGTGTGTACTGCAGATACATAAGTGTACAAGTACTAATTGGTCACACAACTTCAAAATACTTGCAATTTATAATAAAATAAATGCAACTTTCTATTTTGGTGTGGTTCCCATAAAATTACAGATTTAAAACGTATATATGTTAAAGGAAGCAATCTTTCAAATACACACTTATAATTGTAACACTTAAAATAAAAAGGGTTTAAAAAGTACATACAATGTATTAGCATAATTAAAACATAATTTATTAATAAAAGATTTTCAAATAACTTAAATTAGTAAATAAATTGCATAAATAAATTAAAATTCATTACTCATATTTAATGTTTTTTTCATATCTGTCAGAAATTTAATGGCACTTTGTAAAAATATCAATTTAAAAAGTGCTTTTTTTTTTTTCGATATTTATTGATTAATTTATTTAATTCAAATAATTAAGTGAAAATTGTTTATAAAAAAGGTTTTCATTTATACTTTTCAGTAATTACACTGTGTTCAGTTTTTAGTTAACTACATTAAATTATAGTGATGTAACTTTGTGAATATATTAAAACTATCATTATATTATTTTTTTCATGTTATATATTGAGCTTGCAAATAATCTCTCAACAAATTTTTCAGAATATCCCCAATTTCAGACCAGTTTCTGCTACTGGCTTCCTCAGTGAAGTGCAATAATATTCAAGCATTCTGCAAAGCTTGTTAAGAGTTTATTTGCGAGCTCTATATATAACATTTGTAATATAAGCTTGTTAAATTAGGTCATGTGATATATGACTTGATTTCTTTGTAATTTTATTTTTTTCATGTATTTTGCTTATTGATTTTTGAAAATTTACTTTTAGTGAAGAATCATATTTCTTTTTTTTTGCTTTTGTAATAATGCAAACAATTGGCATTTTTGTACAGTTAAATTGTGTTAGTTTAACTTTTTTTTTTTTATATAAAAAATGTATTATGGATAATAAATTCTGCCTATATGATTTTTCCTTTTTTAATTTTGGCTAGCTATCTTGATATTAAAAACTACTATGATATTTTTTAGCTTTATTTCTTAAAATTAATGGAAATATTTTCTTTCTCATAGAATTGCACTTTTTTGGTTTTACAATCATTATATTTTAATCTGATTTTTTAACAATTTAACTTTTTCATATACTATGGAAATTGTAGTCTTTGCATATATCATTATGTTACCATGATATCTGAGTTTAAAATGCTTGAAAAAGAGATAGATTTGAATTTATGTAATTTAGAATAATAATAATTATAGCTAAAAGTTATGTAAAAAAATATGCATCTCTCCTGGATTTATTTAATTAAATTTTTATTATAAAAGCTAGCATTTTTTATAACACATGATAATGCTCTCAGCAAAAAATATCATGGGCGATTTGGAATTGTAAATATTAAATAAAACTCCTTTATTAAAGATATTATCTTAGAATAAATTTGCAAAAAAATTTAAAAACTTATAAAGATTCACACTCTCTTTTTTATGGTATTCCATTCTTTAAAGCAAAACCAATAATTCAAATAAATAAAAACACATTGCAGTTTTAATAGTTTTTGGATGCAATGGTCATTTATCTACCTACCAGCTTTACAATCTAGCTTTGTATCTAATAAAATAATACTTAAAAATATTTCTAAGTTTCAAACAAATTTAAATTTTTTTTAGATATTCTTTCGATAACTAACTTAGCTAACCACTCACTATTAGTTTTAAGTATTTAGCTTTTGTTAGGTAGAAGATGATATATAAGTAACTCATCACTAATTGGCAGTTGGAAAATGGGATGAGTCTCCCTTCATATTCATTTTTTTATGAAAAAAAAGGTGTTAAAGTGATTTTGTCCCAAGTGGATTATTTAATGGCTATTTTATTTTTTGTAGAATATTTATTTAAATTTTCTGTATGTAATCCTTACTTCAGAAACACACACTTAATTTAGAAATAATCACAAAGTATTCTAAAATATTTATTTTTACATAGAAATTGAAGACTACCATAATACAGGCAAAACTCACTATATATATTGCCACACACAGCAAGCTAGAGTAATCAATGGCTGCCTGAAGGCTTGTGCATAAAATCCCCATCTAGTGCCTACTCATCCAAAATCCCCAGGCTAGTTTCTGGCTTGTGGCCTTCATCAGTGAGAAGCCTTAGATCTGAGAGCACTGCATCTAGATCTTAGGATCTAATGCAACCTTCCAGCAACAACTGTTTATCTCCATTTAACTACAAAACTATGAGTCTTAAACTGAAAACACCTTGATGTTTTCAATCCAAGCCCATTAGCTTATATAGTCAACAGTTATACACAAGCATAAGAGGAGGTAGTCATATGATGTTTATTGGCTTACTACCATAATACATGACTATAGGTATATAATGATAGCAATTTTAATTTTGTTGTAAGAGTAGCTATTTTTATCATCTTGATGAATTGTTAAATGTTTTTTTTTTTAGAAAAATTCAAGTTTTATTTATGATTTTTCCAAATATATTTAACTGTTTGTAATAACACCTATGTTAATGTGGAGTACAATGTTTTAGTGACATTTTCCCTTTTTTTTAAGTGCTGCTAGTCTGATAATGTGATAATCTGGTATGAGAATTGAACCAGTGATCTTTACATTCATAAAATACTGAATTTAAAATAAAACTGTAACCGAACATTCTGTTCGGTCAAAGATCATAATCAGTGAAAAAAATTAACTTTACTTGCTATTGCTTACTTTTAACAGAATAACCTAAATGATTAAAATATCTTAAATTGAATATATAGGGTATATGAGAACAGACTTTCACATGACCCACCATTCTCCACACTATCTCATAACACTGATACACTTGAACACATATATGTCTAAAAGATAAATAATCATCAATATACATATTTCATGCTAAACCAGCAATCATCAGTTGGTCCAGATTACCATCTCTACACATATATGCTATAAGTGCTCAGATATATATTAAGATAGCCAATCCTCATACTTTAATGGACCGGCATCAATCCGCTCCACACTCCAACTCTTCAACTGTCCATTCAATTGAAAATCTGATGATGGAACGCTCAAAGGCCACCCTGAGGCTGAGATTCTTGTCACACCCATGTTGACCTAAAGTCAATCTGACCCTTTATGTACAGGACATAATCCATTCAATACATATAGAAGGGATGGGCAGACATCTCTACTATGTAATAACTGAAAATAGTAATATAAGCCTGTGTGTTTCAGTTACTACATAGTAGAGATGTCTGCCCATCCCTTCTATATGTATTGAATGAATTATGTCCTGTACATGAGGGGTCAGATTGACTTTAGGTCAACACGGGTGTGACAAGAATCTCGGCCTCAGGGTAGCCTTTGAGCATTCCATCATCAGGTTTTCAATTGGATGGACAGTTGAAGAGTGGGAGTGTGGAGTGGATTGATGCCGGTCCATTAAAGTGTCAGGATTGGCTATCTTAATATATATCTGAGCACTTATAGCATATATGTGTGGAGATGGTAATCTGGACCAACTGATGATTGCTGATTTAGCATGAAATATGTATATTGGTGATTATTTATCTTTTCAACATATAAAGTGTATCAGTGTTATGAGATAGTGTAGAGAGTGGTGGGTCATGTGAAAGTCTGTGCTCATATACCCTATATATTATATATATGAACACAAGTATATAATAAGCCTGTGTGTTTCAGTTATCTTAAATTGATTATTTCTAAATATAAATATCACCATTTAATTCCAATACTAAACAGACATCTGGTCAGACCAGCAACATCTGAAAAAGAGGGCAAAAAAATATCACTTGTATCATTGTTTTCTGTATATTATATATAACTAACAGAAGCATTTAAAAAGTATAAATGAAGTTTTATTTTTTTCTAAAAATCATTTAACAATTCAACTAGATGATGAAATATAGACGAGCATATAATTAAAACTAACTTGATTCTTTAACAGTTTAGTTTTAATTCTTAAATTGCAGTCTATGATGTTATAGTTAGAATTCATTTCAAATTAATTTATAACAAATCAAAACTAAAATACAAATGAAAATTCTAGCTTTTAAAAATAACTGATTGCATACTCTTTTCTAAAAATATAAAAACCAATTTAAGGAATATTCAGTGTTATCAGTATAGCTATCTATTAAGGAGGAGATTTAATAAATAGCTTCTCTTATCAATTGTTTTTTCATCATCCTGAAAATATTAGTCAGTGGTGAATATAGAAATAGTAAGATTGTTAACATAGGCAAATAGTATTTATTTTACAAGAAGCATTCTTAAACTGAATACAAAAACATAGAATTTTTTTTTTTTTTAATAAGCAAAACAATAAAAAAACAATATATAACTTGTGAAGATTTTACAAACTTCTAAGCAAATGAATATTTAACAGTATATAAAATGCAACATATCAAAAGTGTATTTACAAAGAATTGATTTTTTTTCTTTTATGACAAATATCACGTGATATAAGACATAGCTTAATGATCTTCTAGAATTTATATTTCATTAAATATATATAAATATAGAAACCTTTTAATCAAAATTAAAATGCTTTAACGATCCTGAGAAAGATATGAATAAATTTCAAAACTATATTTAAAAATTGTTGCTGTTTTAGACAGAATCAAATCAGAATCTTTAGTTTAATACGCTAATCCCTTGAATTAATATATTTAAGCTTAGATACACTAAGGTAATTCGAAATGTGCATATATGATTTCTTGCATCACATTCATCATCATCAACCATTATCAATCCACTGCAGGATGAAAGTCTCTCTAAGTTCAATCCATCTCCTCTGATCTGCCCCACATCACCCCTGAACACTTTCTTATTTTATCCATCTATCTCACATGTGGTCTCTTTCTGGGTCTTTTACAATCTCTTGGAATCCAGTTTAAGATTTCAATCGTGCATCACATTATCATTATAAAAATATTCAATTTCAATATTTTTTAAAATTTAAACATAAAAAATATTCATCACAAATATACTGAAGAGTTTCATGATTTCTGAAAATCGCTTTACAAATAGTAATATTTTCAGGAAATACACATTTAATTATCCAACAGAAAATAGATATAATAATGCTTTTAATAAATCTTAAAAGCTGCTATAACATCTTTTGGTTTAAAATTCATTTCTATAATATTTATTCTGATATTAGAAGATAGACGGTTTTTACGTGTGTGCCTCTAAAAAAGATATTAATTGCTAATAATTATTTTTTCTTTCCTTAATACTAAACATTTTTATAGATTTTTAAAAATAAAATTGATTTATTTTATTTTAAATATATATATTTAAACTAATCAATAAATATTCCCACCAGAAAAATATTTTTCAACAACTAAAATTTGACAGATCTGTTTGTGAATAAGCGTCATTTCAAAATTTCTTTTTCCAAACTGACTAACCTTGCTTCCAAAAGTGAATTAGCGCGTTCGCACACAAGCCAGACTAAATAA
This sequence comes from Epiperipatus broadwayi, assembly GCA_028023455.1. NCBI lineage: Eukaryota > Metazoa > Onychophora > Udeonychophora > Euonychophora > Peripatidae > Epiperipatus > Epiperipatus broadwayi. Next base: position 3,208,932 of record JAQFVV010006266.1, on the reverse strand, counting down.
ATTTAAACAGGCCTCATTATTTTCTTTCCTGATTACATGTCAATCATTTCCTTAGTCATGGTATGTTGGTGCAAGTCTTATTAGTAAATATAACGTTTACTCTATTGTAATGAAACGTAAATTGTGGACAATGAAAATGCAGTGGTTTTTCGTAATCGCTTTTAAAGCTTGGGTTATGTCCATACGACTAAAGATTTTCATAAACATCATTTTTAGAAGCTAAATAAAAATAGCTTTCAAGACGGCAGCGTTGTTTACAATCATAACTAACTTCAGTGAAAAAACTTCTGTCAAAGGTGTTTACTTTTGTTAAAAATTATCTATAGAAAAATACATTTTTACGGAAACTTGTTTTAAATTGCCTTAACTTTAGTAAATCGCATTCTCATTATTAAAAAATAAATAAATAATTTTGTTCTTCTTTGTAGGCGATAATGCCTTATAGATATATAAAATAAAAAGAAAAGTTTGAAGATTTTAACGTTAAAAAAAATAAAGTAAAGATAAATTTAAAAAAAAAAATACCATTTATATTAGAAATATAAATAAATAGGCATTGTAGAAATTAATACTTATTCCTAAAAATTGTAATAACTAAAGATATTAGTTTAGAAAGCAATTTATAATTATATTTTTAACCTTTTTAAATTTAGATTTTTATATATTAAGCTAAATTATTAAACAAATCTACGTAGATTTATGACAATAAAAACATAACTGGTTCATTTTGTTTGTTTTCAAATGACAACCGGGGATATTGGGGGGGGGGGATTTATGCTTCGTTGATTTAAAATAGTTTTAATAACGTTTCAACACAATTCAAGAATAATCAAAAGTGGAATATACAAAAAGAGTTATCTTCATATTAGGTTTGCATTAAATTAATCTTTTTTTTTTTTTAAAGTTAAATTATAAAAACAATCCAATCTAATAAGTTATTTATATAATATAAACATAATAATTTAGATTTATATCCGAATACAGACTTCCGTTAATAAGTACTATTAATTTTAACCATATAGCAATATTTTTGCACATTGTACACATTTATAATGTGTTATATATATAAAGTATAAATATTTTGGGTATAAATTTTGATAAGTGAAATAAGAAGTAAAACTTTTTAATAAATAAACCACTGCAAGATCAACGTTTCTTCCAGCATACTTCACAGAATAATAATAAATGAGAACACTAAGCATTCCAATTGATCAATAATCTGAATTTGTGAAGATTTTGACCTTTCATATTTTCAAGCTAAAAAATAGCTAGATATTCAAAATTTCTTTAGTTTATGTTGAAATCACATATATTTTATTTTTATATATTGCTTATAATAACTTCCTCATATACACTTTGATGCAAATTTATTTTAGTGATTTCTTTATTTTCCTGGCAGTTTAGACTGCCCTGCAATCTTTATCAGAGTCATCTTAATCTTCTCTACCTTCAGAGGAGATTAAGATCACTCTGATGAAGACTACAGGACTGTTGAAACTGTCAGGAACATAAAGAGTAAGGATAGCTCTGATGAAGACTGCAGGACAGTCAAACCTGTCAGAAAAATAAAGAAATCATTAAAAAAAATTTGCATTAAAGTGTATATGAGCGGAGTTATTATAAGCAATATATATGAATATATGGAAAAATGCAAAGAAAGTAAAAGGAGAAAAATAAGATTATTTTATTCTTCATTATCTTTTCTCAATTTGATGTACTGTATTTTGCATTTTAAATAGTTTCTTATTGTAATGTTAAAAGTTTTATAAATATTTACAATATACTAAAAGATGACACTGATTTAAAAAAAACATCAAAACAATTAGAATGATACTAATTTCTTGATAGCAAAGACTCCTATTATGTTTCTATAAAATAGAAAAATGACTGACCAGTGTTAATTGATTAATTGGATTGATTATAAACCAGCTATCAGTAAGAAAATCATAAACCTTTTAAAAAAAAATCACAGAATGAATTCAAGCTCCATCTATGTTTAAATAAGTAGGCAGAAGTTTTATGTTTGATCTATGAGAAGAAAACCTTTTATTATATATATATATATATTCTACCATATATATGGATTCATCATTCATGGTTTCAGTAAGATTTGAAAAGAATACCAAAAAAATTAGAAATTCATGTTTGAATTTATACATTTTAAGCAAATAACCACCTTTATAAAGTTCATTATGAATCGTCAAAATAAGAGTCATAGATCACATGACCTTATTCTCTTAAGCTTGTAAGTTATAAACTATGAGGATTGCCAATTCCTCAACAAGCTTTGTGATAAATGCTTAGCCAGAGAAAGCATTTAAAATATCTCTGTCAGGAACCCCCCCCCTCAACCCCTGGCCATGGTTTCGTGCTTTTAGGGTTACATTTTCATCTTTAAGATTCTGTATACTTCCAACAAGCTCCTAATAAGTTATATAATTGTTTCATACATATATTATTTTGTTTACCTTATCATAACTGAATTATTGTATTTTTGTTAGTATTTTTTTCTGTCAATATAAAAGTAAATTATAAATATAACATATATGAGGCAGCTCATAATGATTATATGGCAACATTGCAGAGAGAAAAAAAGATGTTGAATAAAAAGTCCTATCACTTGACTAATAAATATAGAAACTGTCATGTGTACATGTACTCATATATACTTGTTACATGAATAAACTGTAAAAATAAAAGTTAATTTATGCATTTGGTTATATTTTATAAATTTATTTTGTAATACGTGAGAAACTTCATGGTGAATTACATTATAAAGGAAGAAAAAAAAATGCTTTTGAAATGGGAAAGAATTTTGAATTGTGTAGTTTCAAAAAAAAAAAAATCTAAATTTGAACCTTTTCTTGCCTTTCCTGAACTGAGTTTTAATTGAAATTTTTCATATTTCTATAATAAATCTGGATGAAAAAGCTAAATATAATATTAAAATCTCAAAAGAAATAATACTTTAGAATTTCTGATCTATAATTAAAGATCAGCAATGAATTTTTCTTTTTCCTGTTACAAAATTATAAATAAAGAAAGAAAAGTAAAACTTTTTTTTCTCTCTTCTTTTATTTCACTTATTTATATATAAAATCATGATATGATGTATATTTACAGTTCTTAACCAAATACAAGTCACCATGAATATGGGACTATAAACTGTCCCGAAAGTGCTTGGCGGTAATTTTTGATAATTTTACTTACGTTTAATAGCTTCATTATCTGTGTGCAGAGCATATATATATATATATTAATTGATTTCAAACACTAATGAAGTAGAGCCTTAACTATTTCAATATAATGTATAGAAAATTTGTATTCACAACATATTTTGAAATGTGTAAAAGGTGTTTTTCAAATAATATATTATTGTAATGATGTAAAGGTCATATTTTCCCTAGCTGGCGATGTATATATCTGTTGTTTATTATTGATTTATGGTCACATGTATTAGATTCGCTATGTAATTTTGATATTTACTCTATGGTATTAAATACACATACACCAATATTTTATTTTCCTAGCTATATTAAATTACTATTAGATGTTATAATATTGTAATATAAAGAGAAAAGGATGAGGTATACATCCAAATAAACTTTAGGATTATATGTTTATTTATTTTATATGTATTTTGAGATCAATAAAATGCTACTTTGATTTTGATATCTATTTTTTTGAAATATGCACATACGTTTTATCTTTTATAAGTTGAGGTAGCCACAAGTGAAAGATTTATTATTATTGATTTATTATTTATAGTTACAGTTTTCACTTATTCAGCTCGTAGAAAATATTAAATAAGAAAAGCCAATCTCACTTCCCCATTATATGTGTGGTACAGTTTTGCCATCCCAATACATGGAATATTTGAAGAGCCACCTTTCAGCATTAGTCACCATTACAATATATATATATTATCTGCCCAGATTAGTGCTGTATATCACATTATATATAAAAGGGTGGAAATAAGGAAGTTTATTGATCTTATTTAATTTCACATGATCTGTGGATAATGGAGGTTCTGAAGTATAAATGTTAACTAGATAACCATGGCAACCTAATATTATTTACTATTAATATTAGCATCAAATCATAAATTGGTTGTGATCATTTTAAAAATATATATGAATAAGTGAATACATAAATAAATATTAGAAAATAATTAGATTAATCATAAAATAAACCATTTGAATAAAATCATTATTATTAATTAATACATGTCCATTTTATTAGAATATATTATTAAAGATATATGTTAAAAATACATATTCATTAAAAGCTATAGAAAATGTCATGTGAATTTTTTATTTTTGATTGAAAGTAAAAAATAATATTGAAATTGTAAAACAAGATTTTTATTGTATCAAATATTTTTTTAAAAGTCTTCATTTTATTCACTATAAAAACAATTTTTGCACTCTAAACATTGAGCATTTATTTTAACAATATTGACATAAGCAAAAATATGTTATAAATAGAACTGCAATGCATCAACTTGAGTCTTATAAATTTTATCATTGCTTAGAACAAACATCTTTATATTCATCTTTAAAAATTATTAATTTTATTTTTTTAAATTGATGAATTTCTAAAACAATGGGAGAATAAAATTTTAACTGTCTTCCCATTCAATTGGGCATTTTGTTGATGAAATTCCAAGGGAAACAGCAAAATGTAAAATGTAAAAAAAAATCCATCATATACCATTGGTAAAATCTAGGATTTCATATATATATTTGTGATGAATACAAACCCCATTATGCATTTATGGATGTAATATTTCTGATCAATGAATTTCAAAAGATCGACTAATTCAACTTCTATGTGATATTAAGAAATTGAAATGTTACTATTTTAACTGAAAATAATGCTAGCATTTATTACTCATTTGGATGTAACTGAATTTTGTCAATGAAAGAATTCCCTTCATATATTAATAAAGCCAGTGATGTGCAGATTGTGCATTGACATAGTATCTGTTATTTTAAAAGATTGGATATATTTAGATTGGAAAGGAAAATATTGGAGTTTAAAAACAAAAGTAATTGAATCCAAATCCTTGATTGTCATTATTCATGCTTGTCTTCTCTACTTGAAAAAAAATTGTTTCTATGCATTGTGATCAGAAACAAGGAACCAGAAGCTATAATGGACCAGTGGGCATAAAGGAAGAATGAAACTATTTACTTGTAGTATATTTCTATGTAATTTTTTTGGTTAAAAAAGTGTATATTTTGTTCATATTTCTCTTTTAAAATATAGGATCAAATAATACATATATGTAATCATACAATAACTTTTATTATTTTTACTGTTTTTATTCATACAATAAAAGGTTGGAAAGATTCATTTTTATTATTATCACTTAAACTCTTATCTGATGATATACATTAATTTATAACCTGATGTTTTTAGAATATTTATTTTTTTGTTATTTAAGATTTAACTTGGAGATATTTATAAATTGTAAATGTTTTAAATACAATAGATTTTATGTTGGTTTTATTATTTAGAAATTATATTAGTGAACAAATAAAGATCAATTTTTATTTGATCATATTTCTTTTTATTATGTATATTCTATTTAAAGTATAGGGAAAATATTTGGAACCTCTCATTCAGTTTATATAGTATTACTATCATACAACACTTTTGAGTTATATATATATGTGTGTGTGTGTGTGTGTGTGTGTGTAATAATATTATGATTCGACGTCTGTATTTTTAAAGCAATATACATAATTATATAAATAAATATTTGTAAATACAGTAACTAAATAATTAAAAAATTTTATCCACTTTGGAGTGCTGTCGATTATCCCAGTAATCTGTGTCAACTAAATAACTAAATATTTGTAAATACACTAACTAAATAATTAAAAAAAATTATCCACTTAGGAGCACTTTCGATTATCCCAGCTTTAGTTGACACAGATTACTGGGATAATTGAAAGCACTCCTAAGTGCTTGCTTTGATGTTTATGTAAACAAACTTACACTTGATGGTGTTTTTGGTAGAACACCATCTATTGACATAAATACAAGCGTTAGCAAGTTTTTAACTTGTTTTTTTTTGTTTTTCATAAATGTACCTTTGAGGTCTTTCTTGCAATGATATATATTGCAGAGGCTTCTACTATGTGGTGATGCTGAACTGATATCAGACCCATGTAGCTATCTGGCTTGCTATGCTGAGTTTGAAGACATTAACGTGTCTAAATGATTCACACTTGCAAGCTGAATAGAAACTGTTTCATAAATGCTCAGAGTTTGTGTTTAGATCTAGTTTCTTACTCCTGTCTTTCACTGATGATAGCAAATAGCTTGAAATCATGATCTGAAAGTGGAATTAAAGTTAGAGATAGTGAATGCTTGCTCTGACGTTTATGTAAACAAACTTACGCTTGATGGTGTTTTTGGTAGAATGCCATCTATTGACATAAATACAAGCGTTAGCAAGTTTTTAATTTGTTTTTTTTTTTCATAAATGTACCTTTGAGGTCTTTCTTGCAATGATATATATTGCAGAGGCTTCTACTATATGGTGATGCTGAACTGATATCAGACCCATGTAGCTATCTGGCTTGCTATGCTGAGTTTGAAGACATTAACATGTCTAACTGATTCATGCTTGCAAGCTGAATAGAAACTGTTTCATAAATGCTCAGAGTTTGTGTTTAGATCTAGTTTCTTACTCCTGTCTTTCACTGACGATAGCAAGTAGCTTGAAATCATGATCTGAAAGTGGAATTAAAGTTAGAGATAGTGAATGCTTGCTCTGACGTTTATGTAAACAAACTTACGCTTGACGGTGTTTTTGGTAGAATGACATCATTTGACATATATATATATATATTGTAACTGAAAAGCCTGATCACATCACAACAAACAAAATTAATGATATAACATGAAATTGTTATTATCTAAACTGGTCGTGGCTAGGGTACACCGCAAAGTCCCATCGTAGCAGTATGTGAAAGTACGTTAGACAAATTATAAGTATGTAAACTTTAATCTGCGATTTTTTCTTGCATGAGACCTTATGAATGACCATGGACAAGATGGTATAATTTGTGCAACTACTAAAGATTATTCTTTAAAAATGACATGTATGGTTTTGTGTTACAAATGCTAGTCCAGGTTTCGCAATAATAATAAGCATGGAAAACTTGGGTTCTTTCCTTATAAACTTAAATTTATAATTTAATAAATAGCAGTGAGACTCTTGTTATATTGATAAATGACAATTATAACATTAAGCAAATAAACTCAATAATAGCTTTACCTGGTAAATCTGTTTATAAGTTTATAAAATCAATCAATTTTGTATCATGTACTAGAATCAACAACACAAAGATAAGGTGATGGAAAAGGCAAATGAAATTTTATTGTACCTTATACATCATAAATTACCAAGAACAAAAAGCATTCAAATGTTTTCTCAGAATATTACTAAAGCTCTTATGTCTTACTGACAACAGTATGTACTGCAATGTATGCTCTATTCAAGATATAGTATTTCTGGTTTTGCGAATGACAAATAGCAATGGCACAGTAAGTTTAATTATAAATTAATATTTATTTACAATTTTTTGATTAACACATAGTTGATGTAAGATGTTTAATATAATAAATAGATACATAAATAAACAAATATATAAAATAAATTAAAAAAATATCATTTCATTTGTTTCCTTCAATAAATATATCATAGGCACAATTTTATAAAAGCCTAATCATAAATTTTATTATAATTTGATCTAATTTTTGCCTTGAGGAAACTATACTGAAATTCAACATCAAATCTTGAAATACCTAGTTCCAGAACCAATAAACCTATACTATAAACCTATAATAATATAATAAATAATATTATATTTGCAGGAATTAACTATAATGCAATGCTAAACCAAAGTGAAAATTCAGACTTCAGATAAAATATTAATTAACAAACAGTTAATCATTATAAGGATAATTTAGATAAGATGCCCTGCTACACTTTATGACTCAACTTATAAATTATACTTATAGATGGAAGAAGATGATTTTAGTTTCATAATACAAAATACTTTGCCCAAACTTACATTTATGAAGTAAAATGATATTCCTGTGGATGCATTCATCTACACATAGGAATGATACAACACTGAGTGTCCTGTGGGTTTATACCCCACCATGAAGCAACAAATATAATTACACAATTCCACGGATTAACCACCAGTGCAGGAATGAGTGTAAAAATACAGAAAGTGGCAAATTATTAATCTGTGGATTAACCACAGGCACAGACTAATGCCATTTAACATTGTAAAGCAATATTAATATTTACTTCATATTTAAAGTGCAAAAATCAACCTCCTCAGTTATTCTGACAATTCAGAAAACACCAGGATTTTAGCAGATGTGGTTCATACATAATGAAAAGTGTTTCAATAATAAGGACAACTAATATACTGATTTATCTTGCTTAAAATATAAACATAATAACAATGTAATACAAGTGATGTGAGTATAGGAACAGACCCTGGAAAGACTCATAAGACACTTCATAAGAAGCTGACACACACCATAAACTTATTAGTAATTCTCAAGCTTTTCATAAGCGCCATTTCCTCAAATAAATATTTTATTCAATCCCATGAATTTAATTTAAACATAGTAAAAGTATAAATCATGAACCGCGCATATAAGTTCATATAACAATAAAAATTAAAATTAATTCATTCTTAATTAAATACATAAATAAAAGTGTATACCATTTTTGGAATATCAAATATTATTCATGAAATCAATATAAAATGTCTTGAACAATAAATACACATTACACAAAGTAATAATTATAAATTATAGCTGAATTCCATAAATGTAATTATATTCGTCTGTTTTAGTTATTATGAGTACTTTTAAATTAATGAATTTTACGTGGGCTCTATGAATATGAGGTAATTCCGAAAGCATGACATCTTGAGTTTAAATGAAAATGTTCTTCATAAGTTATTAAATTCTACATTTTTATACAGCACTGTTCCAAGTTTATGATATCCAGGCTATATTAATTTATCCACATTTAAATTTAGGAATAATAATTAGAGCAAAATAATTTAATAATTCAAAATTGGCAATTAAAATCAGAAAGTAGTTTTAGTTAATTGTTAAAAGGCTGTATCATTATTCAAGTAGTAAACAAATTAAATAGTAAATACATTACTGGCAGTATACGTTCATATAAGATAATCAATTCTTTATTATTTAATTACTAATACCCAAAACATTAAAGTAGTGTTTCACTAAAATTTAACATTTTAATTTGATTTTGAACGTCTTGTTTTTTTTTTTTTGAAAAATAAAGTTTTCATGTTCAAAAACATCTGCAATTGTCAAGCGTTGTTAGCCGAGAAGTCATCGCACCTGCCTTGCAAGCAAGTAGTTGGTTGCAGATGGTGTGGGTTCGTGTCCAGGCCGATGCTATGACATATGAAAAAACATCTGCAATTAAAATATTTATTTAATGTTGCCAGTTTGTATGTAATAAAGTATTCCAAAACATACTGATTTTCTGCTATTAATTCTACTTTTAAAGTTAAGTGTTCCGAGATATTTCAAATGTAGATATCGAGCAAATTATTAGTGATTTGATTCACTTGGCCAGCAGACTTGAACAGACCCTTTAAATTCAGCAACTCATACTGTTATTAAATATCACCATGTTATATTTAAATCCATATGAGAATTCTTGGTTAACCCATTTGCTTGTCAATAATTTTTTAAAATATTCATAACATGTTTTGTTTACATGTTATGCTTACACCATTTTTTTTAATAATACCAAGAATGTTCTCCCTGAATGCTCTCTTTCACTGAAACGCACACGTGTATTTATTATATTTTTATCTAATAATTAAAAATTAGTTAAACAAATGGTTTTTGAATTAAATGAAAATAATTTCTAAGATTATTTTAAATAAATAAGAATTATTGTTATTTTTAATCACATTTTACTAAACTTGATGTGTGCTGTCAATTTTTTACAAGTTACACATATTTGACCCAAATCAGTGGATGGAAAAGAGCAACTTTAAATACATTAAAATAATACAGGCAATAAGCAAGGTAAAATATTACTTATTCTCACCAATAAATTATTTTGAATGCAAGTAAATAGTCTGTTCAGAATGCAAATCAAGACAATCAAATCACCAAGAAGAAGACAGAGAAATTTTTATATCAGTTCTATCAATATTTATATTTTACACTAAAATACAAGATTAGTGTATATATTACATACATCTAGAAAAATCTGGAACTCTTTTATCTGTTAATCAGACTATGATTAGTTTAAATATAAATAATACATTGTCAATACATTTTTATCTTGTAAATGATTTTAACATTCTTAATTTTTAATTGTAAATTAGACTGTAGCATTGTGTGAACTTCTCATAATCAACCAATAATGCATTAGTCAAACTCATTCTTTGCTGTAAATAAAAACAATTCAACTGTTGGTAAAAAAGTTGAAAATCAACAGAACTTCCATGCAAAAAATAATGATTTTGAATTATTCATTCTTTTTTTTTATGTTAATTCAGACCATGATTAGTTTAAATATAAATAATACATTATCAATATATTTTTATCTTGCAAATACTTTTAACATTCTTAAGTCTTAATTGTAAATTAGATTTTAGCATTGTCCGAACTTCTTATAATCAACCAATAATGCATTGGTTAAACTCATTCCTTGTTGTATATAAAAATAATTCAACTGTTGATAAAAAAATTGAAAGTCAACAGAAATTCCATACAATAATAAAAAAAAAAGTTTGAATAGTTCATTCTTCTTTTTTTACGTTTTGCAAAATAGCTTATATACACCAATATATTTATTGTTCTTACTACTTTATTGTATGTTCAACTTGTTGGATCGATTTTGTGAGGTTGAATATGTACATATTTTAGTGAATTTTTTTAAATTTAATTTTAATTAAAGCTTTTGAAAGTTTTAATGAATTTTTCTATGGAAGCACTCATTCTGCTCAATATATCAATACTTCATTCCTGATATATATATATATATATATATATATATATATATATATATATATATATATATATATATATATATATATATATATATATATATATATATATATTCTAACTTTATGTAAAAAAGAAAAACAAAAAAGTTAATATCCATTTTGCAATTATTATATAAACCAATCAAAAAAATACTACTATGCATAGTATATAAACAATTTGTAATCTGTTGATTTGCCATCTATTGGTACTGCCTTATAATCTTTTCTGTAACAATTTTTATTTCTTAGTAACCTTAATATTTTTCTAAATAAAAATCACTTTTGTAATTTATTCTCATCCTTATTTTTTTCAATAAACTAATTAATAATAAATATCTTCAAAATGTCTTTGAAATAATCTTTATAACATAAATAAGATTTCCTCTTTTATAAAAACAATAATCTAATTCACCATAAAATATATTTTTTACATTCTATTTTTATTTCTCATCACATGGAATTTTCATATGGAATTGTCATTTTCTGTTGGATATCACCATAAGCAGAGAGTGAGAATCCTACCATTTGGTGTTATAATCTTTCCATTGTATGTGAGAATAATATGGAGCATTTTAAATATTGTTACATTACTTTTATATTATATCAATGGGGGAGAGATTGTCATGTTTTACTTAAATAGAGAACTGTTATATTTTTACTCATTTTATAAATGTTTCCTAATTAGTAATATTTTTATACATTTATAAGCTTTATAATTTGGTTTTGTTCTATTTATATCTATTTTATTATGCACCAATTTTTCCCCTCAATATATTTTTCAAATTGCTAACAATTTCTTTTAGCTTTGTTATAGTTATTCTTATAAAATTTAATTTTTTATCATTATCAAATTATTAGTTCTAGTATTGTGTACAAGTGCTCTAAATACCTATTTTTGGTCATTTTTGAATTAGGTATAATCAGGATAATCTGATTAAAATTTGTTTCATTAGGTAATATTTTCTATGTAAATTTTTTTTTGTGTGTGATTTGATTATAACATACCAAAGGCATCTGAATGTTTTATTATTGTGAAAATTCATTGGTGGTCAGAGCTTATATTTTTTTACAAGCTTATAATGTGCATCATTAATAGTTTGAAATTTGGGTAATATATATATATATATATATATATATATATATATATATATATATATCATAAATTAATATGAAATATAATCAGTGAAAAAATTCTAATATGTTCTGGAAAATTTAAGCTAAAACTATTTAATGTTAAATCTACCAACATAATGAATAAAAATAAATGCATTTTCATTTGTCTTAATTTAAATATTGTTCTCTAATATTATTGTCTATGTAAATATTTAAACTAGGGTTTGAAAAATTAATGAAAATTATTTTATTTTTGTTTATTAAGTTGATAGTTTTAATACTAGAAAACATTAAGTTTTCTCTCAGTGAGGAGTTAATCTTTCCAATTATATTTGAACAAATTTACTGTATATATGCTTCTTTTTTTTAATGTCAAAACGTTGACCGGGAAGCTAACCTGGGCCGGCTGCTTGGAAGGCAGCTACGCTAACCGCTAGGCTACCAACGCTTGATTATATATGCTATTTTAGCAAGCATTTGTTCACGTTAATCATCTTTCATTAAATTTATAAAAGACTACCAATCATTCTTTTTTGGATCGAAAATTATTATACTATATTTAACTCTTCCATTATTTATATTATTTTCATTATATTATCATATGTAATTGCCAATTTTCATTTATTACCACTGCCACTTTATTACCATTAGATTTTCAATGATATGGATGACTGAAGGGTTGGAGAATGGAGAAGATTAAGCCTATTCATTAAAGTTTGAAGATTTGGTATCTTAATATAAAAGAAGCTGTATTATATGCATGTGTGGGAGATGAGGATCTTGACCAATTAATGAGTGCTGGTTCAGCATGAAATGTATATATTGGAGATCATTTATCTTTTTTACATGTATGTGGTCATGTGTATGGGTTGTGTAAAATGGAGTGGATAGCTTTAGGAAGCTTATAAGTCTGAGCTCAAAAGTATATACATACATGCACTCATGGGCATGTGTATATGTATCCACACACGTGTGTATACTATATATTTGTGTAAAACAATAACTGATTTATTTTACAATTTTTGTGCCTGTGTACGTATATATAGATAAACAAAATGTGTACGTCTAAATTTATACCATTATAAAATATACATGAGAAATATATGTGTTTAATTTTCACAAGAAATTGCATATCTATTTGAGATTATGTTTCTTATGCCTCTAAATTTTTCTAAATTATCAATTAAATGATGTTTTTACTTTCATCGAATGGCGCCTTTCCATCGTTCATATATCGTCACGGCTATTGCTTGTAAAAAGACAGCAAACTCCAATATTTACTATAATAGCTTTTAAAAATTAGTTCTAAACTTTTCTTCTCTTGATAACATTGCTACGTTTTGCAGAATACTGCTTAACGTGCAATATTGTATACAAACATTTTTTTGTTCCCCAAACAATTCATGTTAGCTTTGTTCAACAAACCTACAGCTTATTTTGAACTTTTTTATTATCTAAAAGTCTCAGTTTGTAGATTTTAAGCTTAATTTTAAATTTCTATAAAACTGCCAGATTTTTTTAAACAAAATTTGCGATTTGTCGAATACACACGTGAATCTTCTGAAAGGTAAATATCATCAAACGTACTATAGCTAAATGTTATTTATCTTTGAATTAAAATAAACACCAACCATATGGATTAAATCAAATAGCAATCATCTAGTATAAAACATTTTAATTATTTTATGATAATTTTTTAAAAAAAATGAAAGCACTTTTTTGTTTAATCTATTATTTAATTATATATGTATTGCAGAAAATATATGTCTTAAGCAAGTAATAAAAGAATATATATATATGAGAATATATAAATAAAAAAAATAATTAAAAGTATTGATTATTCATATATTGTTTTTTTTTGTTATAAATGTATTGTTAACATAATGATAAAAACTGAACATATAATATCATATTGTTTTCCTGAAGGTTTGTGATGATGGTATTCTAGTTGTATTTTTATATTGGACTATTTCCATCGTCTAATATATGTATTGAATGTCTTTAGAAAAATTTAACTTTATTTAAATATTCCAAATACATTCAACTGTTAGTAAAAGAGCATCAAACATGTTATTATGTGCACAAAGTTTTGAGAGGTATTAGTCTCCCCTATTCTTCAGGTGTTGCTGGCTTGACCGAGGGAACCTCATAAATAAGTATACGATATTACGTACAGACTGTGGCCTTTGGCAGGATGGCTCAGTTGGTTAGAGCATTACCTTAAAATTTAAAACTCACAAATCTAAGGACACAGATTTGAATCCCATGCTAGTAATGTTACTGTTCAGGCCAGCAACACTTGAAGAAGAAGGGAGAATAATACCTCTCAAAACGCTGTGCATATACTAACCTGTTTCATGTGCTATTATTAACAGTTGAATGTATTTGGAATATTTAAATAAAGTTATTTTTTTCTAAAGACAATAAATACATATATTAGATGATGGAAATAGTCCAATATAAAAATACAAATATAATATCATATGATTGCACTATGCATAAATTGATATTTATAAACTTTTATATAGGTATTAGACATGACTTCTATATTTCGATGTAAGTGCATACTTAATACACATTTTCTTAAGTAAATGTCCCGATCAATGTGGTGAATTTAGAATTGAAAGTCCCAAAATTGATTTTCAACTGAGTATTACAAACAAGCCTTTTATCTAAGTGGATATATATATATAATATTCTTCTCATTGCAGAAATCTCTATTAATGGCCTAGTAGTCAGCACAGCCGCCTTACAAGCAGTTGTCCCCGTTTTGCGGGTTCGTATCCCGTCCTTTGCTTTGACACATGAAAAAAAAAAATAATATAAATATTTTACTATTAAATTCAATTTGATTAATAAAATAACATATACATGTAAAGAAAATCTTTTGATGTATATGTAGTATAATCAATTTACCTTATTTAGAAGTTACATGTTCATGGCATTGTGGAATTTCAGCACACCACCTTTTTAAATCCAAATGTACTATCAAAATTCTAATAATTCTGGATATTAATATAAGAACTTCTTGTAGAAGGGTGGGGGTTGATTTTAAGAATACTTAGAACTTAAATCTTTAAATACATTTTTGGTGCAAAGTATTATCTTCAAAACGCAATATTTAGACCATTAGAAAATAACATAATTAAAAGGTTAGTTTACTTGCGGAACGCTTCCAACTTCGCTCAATTGAAATCTGTTGGATTTTCTGTTCATATGCAATGGTGCTTTAATTTTAATAGTTTTTAAAAAAATAATAGATAAATAATAACGTTTAATATATTTTACATCTGTGAAGCTAAACAAACTCTCCATTTTGCTTCCAATAGTTGTCAATTAGTTTTAAAAAAAGATTTTTTTTTTAATTAAGATTTTTACTCTGTTGTATTATTTAAAAGTTGGATGTTACTAGGCTATAAAAGTATATTTTTTCATTAGAAGCAAAGCGAAATGCCTAATTTAAACTTTATTAGTTTGAGGAATTCCGTGTCTTATGAAATTGCTAATTGAGTAATTAATGAAGGGCCAGTCAAAATTTATCCCTGGTTACATGTATAAACAATATAAATAATGAAACCGATGTGAAACATTTTTGAAATAAATGCTAGTCTAATAAATAAATAAAGTTAAGATAATATTATTATAGCTTTAAAGTTATAAGTAACTACTACAAATTAAAATGATATTAAAAATTGAGCTGGTAAATATTTGATACTGTTTATATAACATAAAATGTAAAAACTAGTATACTGCATGAATAACATTAGACAAAAAAATAGTAAAGTATATATTTTTAATTATATCAAATTAGCACTAAGTTATTTTTGATGCTGACAATAAAAAAGCAATGTATTTAGAAAATTTTTCATTTTGTAACGTGGGCTTTGAACGTTCCATCATCAGATTGTCAATGAAATGGATTGCTGAAGAGTTGTGGGTTGGAATAGTTTGAAGCCTATCTATTAAAGTATGAAGATTGGTGATCTTAATATAAAACTGAGCACTGATTGTATATATGTGTGGAGATAGTAATCTGGACCAACTGATGATTGCTGGTTTAGCATGAATTACGTATATTGGTGATTATTTATCTTTTCAACATGTGTGTGATCAGGTTGGTCAGCAATATGAGATGGCACTGAGAGTAGTGGGTCGTGTGAAAGTCTGAGTTCGAATCCCGCATATATTACATATATAAATGCAGGTTTAAGCCTTTACAATGTATTAATTTATATAAATAGTGTGTAAAAGGTCTGCCCATCCCTCGCATATGGATTATTCTTCTGTACATGAGGGGTCAGAATGACT
Organism: Epiperipatus broadwayi; assembly: GCA_028023455.1. Lineage (NCBI taxonomy): Eukaryota > Metazoa > Onychophora > Udeonychophora > Euonychophora > Peripatidae > Epiperipatus > Epiperipatus broadwayi. Next base: position 3,192,424 of record JAQFVV010006266.1, on the reverse strand, counting down.
AATATGTCAACATGGGTAGGATGACAACCTTGGCACTAACAAGGGCTTTGAACGTTCCATCATCAGATTTTCAATGAAATAGAAGGCTGAAGAGTTGTAAGTTGGAATAGTTTGAAGCCTGTCCATTAAAGTATGAAGATTGGCTATCTTAATATAAAGCTGAACACTGATATATATATATATATATATATATATATGAGGATAGTAATCTGACCAAAATGATGATTGCTGGTTTAGCATGAAATACATATATTGGTGATTATTTATCTTTTCAACATGTGTGAGATCAGGTGGGTCAGCAATATGAGATGGCATGGAGAGTTGAGGGTCGTGTTAAAGTTTGAGTTCGAATCCCTTATATATTTTGTATTCTGCTAAATGCTACTAAACTGAATGAGTTTAGTATTGAAGTAAATCTATCAATGAAATTTTTTTTCATTGTAATTTTTGCATTAATAAATCTAACTGAAATCTCACAAATTTTATGACTTTTTTTATATATAAATAAACCTAAATTAATATCTTTATAAAATAAAGTATTTAAAAGGTTGTATTAAAAAAAAATATTTATATTTCAACAAATTTAAATGGCGAATTTTAATTGTGTTTAATTCTTGCCCTTTATGGTTTAAACAAAATATTTATTAGAATCTATATCATTGTTTCTGGACATAATTTTAGAACATAAAGTTCTGGCATTGAACATATTACAAACGTTTTTTTCAGTATGTACTTTTCCCCCAGAAGATGCGTTTATTAAGAGCGACATCGTAATAAATAAAAAATATGCAAAGTAGTTAAAACTTTATAAATTTAATTACAACCAATTTAGACTTTATTAATGATTTTATTCATATTCTTTCTACATGCAACTACTTATCAATATTTTTCGGAATATAAATGACATTACTTTCATATTTTATTAAAATAAAACTTTGTAACTATATATTTTAAATACATGTTATGATCTTTAAGTCAGTAACATAAACTTTTCAATATGTGGGCATTTTATAGTAACATAGTTAGTATGTTCATTCTTTTCTCCTGTTTATTCTCTTCATTGTTCAGATATTCAATTCTATATATCTTTTTCTACTTCTTATATCATCAATCAAGTCAATCTTTTCCATTCTTTCTTCTGTTTCCATTTACTATTTCCTCTGAAACATTTTTCATTAAATTATTCTACTTTCTTAATAATATATGACCATTCCCAAGTTTTTTTCTATCCAATTTCCTCAAACAATATTCTTTTTTTGTTTACTCCTCCCAAAACTTATTCAATGTCCTTTTATTCATCCAGCTAACTTTTTTATCCTACTCCATGACCAAATCTCAAAGGCTTCAAATCTGTCTATTTTTTTACTCATTGTCTAATTATGCTTTTTAATATTTATTTAGAAGTCATGTGGGATAAATATTTGGAATGTGGAGATGTTAATATTGGAGAAAGAATAAGGAAATTATAAGCTTTGTTGATGATATGGTTCTTATACTGAGGGTGAAAACGTTTTTCAGATTATGTTAAATAAATGGGAGGAAGGAAGTATGGAATATGGAATGAAAACTAATGTTAAGAAGATCAATAAAATTATAAGATTTGTTGATGATATTGTTCTTATAGCTGAGGATGAAAAGAGTTTTCAGACTATGTTGAATAAATTGGAGAAAGGATGTATGAAATATGGAATGAAGACTAATGTTGAGAAGTCCAAATGGTTATAGATAGGAAGGAATATTTTAAAAAGGTCAGTTAAATGTATTTATGTATTTGGATGGCTGATGGAGTGAGGGTAGAAAAAGAAATGACGAAGTTAAAAGAATAGCATTGACAAAGAAGGCATTTATTAAGGAAAATAAATATTTTGAGGTCTTCTTTTCATCAGCATAACTTGAATATTTTTACTTACTGCTTGTAGGTCTGTGTTTATAGATCTCTGCTTCCATAATTAAATGAATTATCTGCTTATCTTTATCGCCTTATGGCTTTAAATTTTCCAGACTTTCTATGTGGTGTAAAATATTTATTAACTAACATCTTTATTGTCCTTTTTTATGCAAATGCTCTGATATTGTATGAATCTTCAATTTGTCATTTAATCATTTTCAGAATGTAACTAAATATATATGTAAAAAAAGTTATGCTAACTTTTGTATTATGTAATTTCTTGGTCGCATTTTATTTTATAAATTCTGATTCATAGTATTGTTTTCTCAGCATACACTTTTCATTATTATTTAAAATCTTTTTTAATGAGAATAGAAAATTAATGATAATGTAGTAATATATTATCAACTTTATTTATTTATTTGGTTTATTTCTGCATCATAATTCATGGTATTGTTTAAAAATCAAGCCAATTCAGGCTCAAAATAATGTTCAAAACTTGTGTTGTTATAATGGAACCTTCAATATTTTTGTACTTTTCTTCACATCTTGCTTATTTTAAAATACTAAATACTAAATTTGAACTTGCCCCTATGTTGTATTGTCAAGGCTATAATTATCAGATCCAAATAGTGTACACCTGGGTCTCATTTTCACAATAGATAGGTTCCTCAAAAAACACGCGCAAAAGAAATTGCACAAATATAGACGTAACTTACCTTGAAAAAGGGGGGATACGGACTGTGATTTTTCAAAAATCGCATAAAAGCAAAGCACCAACATAAAATTACTTTAAAATTCGTGCAAAAAAAATATGGAAATAAAATATGACTAATAAAAAATTCCAAATTTGAAAAAAATTGATACAAGACAAACTTTTTTTAACTATAATATTTAATTTTATTCAAAACAATATATTTTTATGCATAATTTACAGTAATTTACATTTTTTATACACATTTTAATTATTATCGCTATTTGCTGATAAACAGGTTCATTTGCAAACTGGTAAAAAATCAGATTCTTCACAAGAGGAAATACAACTAGTGCCAACTTCACTCTTATGTTGTGTTAATGGTTTTTTGGTGACAATGTAATTAGTAATTAATCTAACAACTAAAAATTAAATTCTTATTTTTGTCTTTAATTTTTTAATTTTCAATTCCGTTTAAAAATCAAATTTCATTTCACATCATATTAATTTCAGGTCGCCTTAAGTAATTTTTAAATTGTTAATTACAATTAAAAATCAGATTTTAATTTTTAATTGTCAAATTTAATTGTGCCCACTGCTATTACTCACCTTTTAAAAATAAACTTGCGGACACTAAATGATTAATAATTGATTACGTTTTTTTTTTTAAAAAGCAAAAACAGAATGTGATTTAAAATGCAAAATTAACATGCACAATGTTTGAACAAATTTACATTATAATCTTGTAAAATTTAATGTGGGTATACATAAAATGTGAAAATCATGATTTTAATTTCATTATTGCATAAAATCTTACTATTATAAAGCACTGAAAATATTGAAATTACTAAGATGAAAGTCGAATTCCAATAATGTGCTATTACTTTCAATATAACATAAGTGCATGAAATTTATTATTTAAAGTAACAGCGCATTATCAGAGTTCGACTTCTGAAGAAACATGAATCGTGTAACTTCAAAATTGCGTTAAATAAATCCGTGTAAAACGAGACCCAGGTATACTTTAGAAATAATATATTCTTTAGGATATTAAACTGAAGATTTGAAAGACATTTTTATTTGGCCTCATTTATATACCTGACAAGATCGGTTATGAATATATCAAAATTATTTGTATATATTTGTTTCAGAATAATTATCATAAGTTTTTGAGGTGGTGTTCTTGTTAATATGTACCATAGGAGAGCAATTTGGAAACATTAAATAGTTACAAGCTGGGTTTATAAAGATAATCAATAAAATGAAATTAACCAAAAAAAAAACATGTATCTAGTAAAAATAAGAGAAAAAGTAAAAATTATTCAAATGATAAACCATAAAATGACTAGAAATTTAGACATTTGATAAATACTTTTCAAAAAAAATCAGGGATAGAATTTCTTTTAGTTTCATTGAATATGTAAAATCAGATTCATCTTTTATTTAAATATTCCAAATACATTCACCCGTTAGTAATATCACATCAAACAGGTTAATATATGCCCAACATTTCGAGAAGTGTTAGTCTCCCTTCTTCTTCAGGTGTTGCTGGCCTTACCAGTGACAGTACTAGCATGGGATTCGAACCTGGGTCCTTAGATTTTTGAGTTTTGAATTTTAAGGTAACACTCTAACCACATGAGCCATCCTCTAAAGACATTCAATACATATATTAGATGATGGAAATAGTCCAATATAAAAACACAACTAGAACACCATCATCACAAACCTCCAGGAAAACATTCATAACTTGGATCTTCATCATTATTTTTAATGACAATCAAACACTCCCAAAAGCATATTCTAAACATCATTACTGTACAGTTTTATAAATGGTAACATCCAGAATTGGTTTATTTTTAAGCAACTTCTTTTATTTCTCTTTTAAATGAAGTTTGTACTATAGAGTTTTTCTTAATATTAAACTGTTTATAAACAAGTATAGTTGATTTATAAATGACCATAATAGATACTACAGGAAGAATTCTGAACATCCAATATAAACATTAAGTCTACGTAAATGAAGAAATATTTCAGTCTTATCATTACTGTAATCTATGTTCAGAATCTTGTACTATCAAATTCATTTTTCAAAAAAAGAGTGACTTTTTAAGAGTTTTTATTTTTTAAAATTTAAATTTAGACTTGTTTAAATATAATAAACAAGCAACAAAGTAATTGTTGTTAGCTGAGAGGTCATCGCAGCCACTTTGCAAGCAAGTAGTTGGTTGCAGACAGTTGTGAGTTTGCCTCCCGACCGATGCTATGACATATGAAAAAAAAGGAATCTTTGTACAAGTGTGTCTCCAAAACAACACCATTATAAGAACTTTTTTCTGTCTCTCTACAAATAATATTTTTATGTTCCCTAATATTTTTCCTACTATGTGTTATATCAGGTCCTGTTTAGATATAACAGTTTCCAAAAATTTTTACAATTTCTATAAAATGTTTTACTTTAACTGAGTCAAAACTCTTCATATAGTACTGTCAACCAATGCAATTCAGAGTAATTAATGGATGCAAGGAGATTTGTGCATAAAATGCCTATTTAGTGCTTCATTATCCAATATCACCAGACTAGTTTCCAGCTTGTGGCTTTCGTCAGTGAAGAGCCTTGGATCTGAAAGCACTGCACCTAGATCTTAGAATATAATGCAACATTTCAGCAGCTATATTTTACTTTTTAGATAACTATGAATTTATACGTCAAAAATGAAAACACGATAATGTTTTCAATACAAGCTTATTTACTTATATAGTCATATAGATCTGAAATCAGTTCAGAATCTATGCATTTTGGTGTCATTCATACCATAGCCTCCATCATTCTATGGGAAGAATTAGTATTAAACCACTAAACATCATATGATCACTATTTTCTATGTTAACATGAGCTGTTACAATAAAGGCAAAACTGTCCGTACAATAATTCCACCCAGTGCAAACCAGAGTAATGAATGGTTGCAAGAAGGTTTGTACATAAAAATCCTACCTAGTGCCCACTCATCCAATATCACTAGGCTACTTTTTGGCTTGTTGGCATCATCAGTGAGGAGTCTTGTATCTGAGAGCATTGCACCTAGATCTTAGGATCTAGTACAACCCTCCAGAAACATCTTTTATATTTTTAGATAACTATAAAGTTGTGAGTCCAAAATGAAAACACAATAATGTTTTCAATACAAGCACATTTGCTTGTATAGTCATATAGATCTGAAGTCAGTTCAGAATGTGTACATTTGGAATTTTGGTTCTTCTTCTTGCATTTATTGATTACTTTGTTTTTCACTGGGTGGCACTACTGTATGAAGTTTTGCCTCTGTTTTAACAGCTTGTGTAAGCATAGCAAATAATGACCATGTAATGTTTAGTGGTCTTTTATTTTAATTGCTAAACTTTTCTGCTTATATGCAATATTAAGTAAAAAGTACTTTAATTTTGAGTTCCATAATGAAACTTCTACCATTTCCCAAGTCAAGGATGTTCAACCTAGTGGCATCTCTGGACTATACTAAAAAAGAAGAGTTGCCTTAAGTCAATCATTAAATGCATAAACATTACTGAAATCTGATAAGCAAAAAAAATTCATGCATAATTTTGGGGATATAGATAAGCAAAAATTTTTTTACATAATTCTAATGATGCAGTAGTTTGATCAGAAAGTCTTTTAAAATCAATGAGAAAACCATGTGTGTGATCATTTATATAGAAAATATACATATTTAAGTAATAAAATTTTACTGATGATTGTACAAATATATATATATATATTTATTATACCATCCTGATTAGACTTTAAATAGGTATTATCATATATATATATATATACTTTTTATTGTCATGGTTTTATAGGTTATTGATTGTTTAAAATTGTCAAGTAATGTTTTTATCTTATTTTTGAAGTTATTATAAATACATCCAAATATGAACTAGCAATTTGCAATTTGTTTTTATGTTTATCTTTTTAAAAATAGTTTTTGATTTACTTTTTATTTTTTAAAGTAAAATGTTAAGTAAATTCACAGCATTAAATTTAATATGTTATTATACAGTTATTAAAAATTTAAAGACATATTTTAGTAAAAGATAGTGTTTTTTCTATTCACACATTTTAAAAACAATAGCTAGGTAAATAATACATTACATTTCTATGTGTGTGTGCCAATATATGTACATGTTTGGGTTATTGGTTAAATACAAGATTATCATATAAATTTTAAAAGGAATATTTGTAATTAAAAATATATTATAATAATAATTATTTGTAATAGTATTATAAAACAAGCATGTGTTTTATTTTTAAAGAAGTGATTTACATTTGTTTGTTTTTTATTTTATTTTAAAATATTATTCTGTTGAAATTAAAGGATGACACATTGTTAGACACACTGATTTTATTTAAATGAAATATAATTAATTAAAGTGAAATAAAAATATTTTAATTAAAAGAAGTAAATTTTGAATTTATCTTTACCACCTATATCTAGGTCAAATATATCAACAAACAAAGGATAATAAGCCTGTGATTTTATTTGGAATGTTTTACATATTGTTTCTGTCTATATATATATATATATTGTGCCAAGATTGCATTCGTACATATATCTAATTGTGTCTAAAAAAAATTACTATTAAAATAAAATGCAGTTTGTTTTCGAAACATAAAATTAAAAGTCAAAGGGTTTTTTGAAATAAAAGTTACAATTAATTAATTAGAAGGGGGAGGGGGTTTGCTTTAGACACATCAAACTAAAAGTTTTATAAAAGAAGTAAAGAGTTTTTTTTATTATTATTAGTTGAAATATAACTTAAAGTTTAAAAATATAAATCTCTTTATTTAAGTTAAAGAGAAAAAAAAGTCATCTTAAAAACTAAATAGTGAATTGATCACAAATTATATATTGCATAAATGACAAATTAATGTGAGCTTAGTAGAAAAATATATGTGTGATTGTAAATATAATAAATGTATGCATATTAAATATTTAAAAAAATGATATAGAAAATTATCATTAAAAACACAGCAATGGCTACTAGTTAAAATGTAAAAACAATACGTTTGCATGGATGCTAATTAAACGATCTCCAAAAACACGTAATTAAAAGCTTATCAAAGGAATGCAATAAAAAACAAGGAAGGAATTTCAACAACAGATATTGCTGGCAGACATCAAAATGACAATAGGCCTTAAGTATAAATAGTCCAGTTTTTTATCAGACAAGCAGTTGAGATTACAATTTAGATTGTGGAGTTGAGATTAAATCAGTCAATTGATCAGCTGATAATGCAGTGCTAATCATTGAAATCATATGACTTTCTCTAGCCTGAGTCCAGTGAACATCCAATCTGTCCAGAAAGGATAATGTTTGCCTAAAAACTGGAAATCCTCCATCAATATTTAACTGTCTCCAAGAATAGTGCCAATGAATAATAATATAACTCAAGAAAATGTCCCAGTTGGCTGAAAATATTCTTACTTAAAGCACCAACCAGGAAGAAAACAAAGTTCTAAGTCCATGTTCAAAGTCCTAAGTAATAACATTTTTCTTATTCTCATTTCTAAAGTAGCCATCACATTAGTTGAATTCTCCCAGAGTCAAGTAATATGAACTCTATAGTGTACATAGATGAACTATTAATGTGTATGTTTTTATATGTCCAATATTATTTAATGCTTTGTTATATAATATTCTAGTGTGTGAATTAACAATGTGCATGATCATTATACCCGTGTTATGTTAATTAAATAAGATTTATAAAAGTATTTAAAATTAGTATAATAAATGTTAATTAAAATATATCGTCTTTTAAACTTAAAACTTAATTTTATCAGTCAATTCTTTTACCACTAATTGAAATAATTTGTTATGGATTACAAGTAGCTGAGATAGTCATGGGTTATCTTAGGTGTTGAATTAGTGGCCATTGTTTAAAGTGCATTATTTATCCTCTGGGTAAGTAACTGACGCCTGTGTTTCTACAAAACAAAAAAGTGCTTTGAACGTGGTATTGAATTCAACAGTTGAGAAGAAATCTGTTTCCTTCAAATGTGGTCAGTTAGATATATTTTACAGATATATCTGCTGGCTTGGATTCAGGTGCTCTTTGAGTACTCTCTTTTCTGCCTAAGGGGCCATGGTGGAGCAATACGTAAATTGCAAGAAATGATATTGTATTATATTTTAGGCATATAATTTTGCTTTCATTGTGTTTACTCCATCAGGAATTTCATGTGTCCATTTAAATAATAATTATTTTCTGGTAAACCCTCCACCCTGGTACAATATATATATATGATAGATAATGATCACTTCAGTTAACCCTGTCTCTCTACATACATGATATATATTGATCACTTTAGTTAACATTGCTTTTTGCAGTAAATATTTTTCTAAAAATGTTTTCTCTAAACAACAATATGAAGATCTAAAATAGGAAAATTGACATTTGCTGCTAAAACAACTTAGACTCTGAGAAGAACCTGAAATAATAACTAAAGTGTAATTCATTTTTTGTGCATTCTGGAAATTTTTTTTGTTGAATTGTCTGTCTAAAGCATCTGAATTAATACATATACAGATCTAATATGTATGCCAATGTATTAATAATTTACCAAGAATAAATATTATAATACTTTTTCAAATAGAATAATCATAAATTTTAAAATAAATACAGGAATGTTCAACTTGTTATGTGAGTTGATATATTATCTTAATATATAATTATTACTAACCAAGAAAATAAATGGATTATAATTTCAAGTGGATTAATAAAAATTCTAAATAACCACTTAATCCTTTTTTAAAAAAATAAATATTTTTTAGTTAATCTTAATTACAGTATGAAATCTTGACAGGAATCATTAATAATTACTTTACTAAAAAACTACAGCCACTTTCAAAAGAAACTCTTTTTGGAATTACTGTATTTAAAACATCATCATTCCAGAGATTTGCTTGGTGAATTTTCTCCATGGGAAGTAATTAAAATTTTTTGTATAGGTATTTATCAGTATCTCACCATATAATAAAATAGGTTGCATATTATGTATATGTCATTATATTTGATTTAATATTGTTTTGTTTTAATAGGTAATCCAACATAAACATGTGTGAGTATGAACATATATATATAAATGTATAATTAACCAAAAAATCTTAATAATTCTAAATTTATATTTAAATAAACATAATAGATTTTATTTAATAATTTGTTTTGTTGGATGATAAATGCATAGTGGGAAAACTGTAATAAATTAATATTTTCTTTGATATGTTTTATATATATTATAACCTTATGGATGTGCTCGGTATTTGTCAAACCCTATTTAAATAGTCAATTGTATAAAATTTTAAATTTTAATTAATAATAATTATTCAATATTAAATTTATGTACAATATCAGTGGTGTGGTCTCATGGGCAGTAAATTGTAGAATAAAAATAAGTAAATTTCATCAATAAATCTCCTGAAAATGATAAAGAATTGGGCTGTTCAAGATGTGTGTGGCCCTCTGCCAGTTTGTGTGAGAGACTTTTTCCATGCAGTCTTTCAGGTGGATTAATTTTAATAGTAACAAAATAATAATTTATTAGTGTTATGATTAAATTAAAACTATAGAAATATTTAGTATTTTATTATTAGATAATTGTCAAAGACTTAAAATTATAGTTATTCTAAATTTATTTTTATAATTAATTCTTTAGCATATTTTTATTGCAATTTAAAATAATGTTGAACAGCTTAATTAGTTACCATTTTATAGATGGAGAATTATTAATTGTATGGAAATTTATTTATATACAACAATTTAATTGGTCTGTTAACTTTTACAACCAGCCTCTTGGGCAAAAGTAAATAAATAGGCCAGGCCAGATTTTATAGAGAGAAATAAATTGAAAATTGAATTACAAGAAAGCAAAATCAGAATTGAATTGAATTGGATTAAGTAAAGCTCGGAGGAGCCATATTTCTCTCTGGATTTTTCCAACATATAAATACAAAGTATTTATTGTCGGCAACCTGTAATTAATGGAATAGAAACTCTATTTGACCTGTACACAGGACACATCATGATGATCAATTGATAATTATAAAATATTATAATTGTTAGATAAATTATTTTTTTCTATTTGTGACCCAATAAAACCATTTTTCCAATTCTTTTTTTTTTTTCTTGTTTTTGTTTTTAGTACACAAACACGGTGGAAAACAATACTTATTTATAAAGTGTCTATTGTTTATTTTGATGAATTTTAAAACATCTCTTTTTCAATTAAATCTTAGTAAATTAAGATTGTTATAATATAAGTACTACACAACATAAAATTTTAAAATAAAAATTATATAAAAAATATAAAGTTTTTTTTTTTTTTAATGAGTGTAATAAATTAGAAATGGAATTTAATACTTTGGCAAAATTTGTCGTCAACAAAATAGATAAAGTAAAAGATTATATCAGCAAGTTCAATATATATATATGTGTGTCTATAGTAATAGTTATTCAACTTTATTCATAAAATATACATAAAATTTATTATTACAAACATAAAATTAAACAAATAAATGTAATAATAATATTTTAGCAAAGAAACTACTAATACTTTAAAAGGAAGCCTTCATGATTGAAAAAATTACTATAACATTTACTATTTCAACATCCAGAATTTCATGTGATTCAATTTTATGTATTACATATGATAACATAATCATTAGGTCAAATAAATATGAATGAAATTCACTAAAGAGTTTTAAAAAGTTAAGTTTCATATTTTTCAGAACCAATTTATATGCATAAAAATATTTTTTGTTATATTTATGTAATAATCTACATTTTTTTCTACAGTACAGGCTTTTTTCCTACCTGCACTTCTATATGTAATGTACAGTATAGGGGATTTGAACCCATGACTCTCAAACATCCATATATCTTATATTGATGATACACTTGATCACGCATGTCAGAAAGATAAATAATCACCAATAGCTGTATTTTGTGCTAAATCAGCATTCATCTGTTAGTCCATATTATCATCTCCACACATATATACAATCAATTAGTTTTATTTATCAAAACAAAAATGAAAATGTAAAAATTAATATTGTGATATTAATTAAATTAAGCATGGTCACTTTCTCTTTTTATGTTTAGTCCAAAGCATCTCATATGTAAACATTTTTTCATAACACTCCAGAAAACTTTTTCATATCTATTTACAATACACATGACCTACTTTCAAATATTTGACAATCTTTTAGAACACAGTTTAATATCTCGGTTTTTTTATATATTATTATCACTTTCGGTGCTTTGCTGAGATCAGTTTTATTTCATTCTCTTAACGTTTTTAAAGAGACTAGTGACATCTGTTTGATTTTTTCATCCATATACTTCATCTTTTTTTCCTCATCTTTTTCAACCTATATTGCAACATTATCATTGTTTTTTTCTGAGATCTCTGCTTTTCTCTTTTTCTAAGTATTTACATTCCAGTTACTTCAAACTAAATGCAATTTATCCAACTTTAATTAAATTAATAATTGCAATCATTATGTTTTTGTCTATATTAATATTCTTAAAATTATTTATAGTTTTGAAGTTTTAATTCATTATTTTTAATTTTTTTCTTTTGCTATAAATCCATTGGCATTACTTTAATCATTTTAATCCTACATTTTAATTTTCATCAAATACTCTTATAAAATATCAACTAATCTCTTGCAAAAATAGATGTTTTTAAAAAATCAAACTTGATGTCATCAGCTGCTTTGGAGACTAGCTGCTACTACATTACGTGTAGAAATTTATTTTTTCTTTAAATAGATTGACAATGCTTAATTTGATATTAGAATTTGACGATAAATTTTAATGACAATTTAATTGCAAAAGGCCAGCTGATTTTTCATCAAACCCTGCGTATGATTTTGCACATTTCTATAGAGATCATATATAAATAATATTAAGATTGCATATTTATATAGTATTTAGCCATTTAATATATATAAATAAATTACTGTTAAAATTCACATTCACAGTTTAATATCGAATTGAACCTTAGATTTCTCTTTAAATAGAAACTGAGTTATGTTTGTATGTAATCTCAACTGGTCTTCCAAACTGATAATGCCAACAGCATTGATTGTGAAAAATATATGTTCTATGAGAGATTGATTTTTCATCAAACATTGTAGAATATAAGATCTCAAATTTCTGTAAATGTCTACAGAAAGTGTAAATAAATTAATAGAATGTTATATATAGATATGGATATATTCACATTCACATTGTGTTTTCTTATATAGTAAGGAGTTTGAAGTAAAGAATCTGAACATACTTTTGAATTTGTTCATTTATAAACTTTCTTATTAGAAATATTAAAATTACATGATATTTTAAATAGGATTCTACCAGCCTGATAACAAAGTCATTTTGATATGTTTCATAGTTTTCAAATTTTGGGGCTGATATGCAACATTCCATTTAAATAAAGTAATCAGATCACCAGTAATATAGAATTTTCTCTTTGACAACATACTTTCTCAAATATCAATATCATTCTTCATCTAGAAAAAAACCTACTTGTAGTATTATAAAGAAATATATAATGATTATTTTTATAGAGAACAGACTTAAAAACAAACAAATTTTACAGTGTGAAATAATCATTACATGATTCAACATATAAAAATCACAGAAAAATAGCCTAAAGCAGAATTGAAAACACCTGTAAATTATAGCAGCTTAACAATCTAAATATAAATTATTCCTAAACTGGAAATAATATAGAGATTATATTATTCAAAGTATGTTTAACAAACTAGCCAATCTGATCACCAGTAGTGTACAATTATCATATTTGATATCATGCTAAAAGAATGAGCCAATCATAATATCAATGTCACTTTTCATATGGCAGGAAATTCATTGATAGCTTCATGGTGTAATACCCAAGATCATTTAAATATTAAATTCCTACTGATAAGTTTTTAAAGCATAAAATAATTGTAATAGTCTTACAACATTTATAACTTTAATAATCATGTAGAAATAATTTTAGACATTATAGTGAAATTTTAATGGTGACATTATTACTAGATGACTAATGAAGTGAATGCAGTGAAGTACTTGTTATGAAAGATCTGATTGGTTGGATTGGTTATTTTATGTGTGGTTTCAAATATAAGTGCATATTACTGGCAATTTCATTGGTTGTTCATTTAAACTTTGTTTAAGTAGTTAATCTATATATTATTCATAATTTAGCATAATATCTATATAATTCTTTTGTATATGTATATGTGTATGCTTTACAAAGTGTTTTATTTCTATCCTTTCTTTTATTTAGCTGAGTGCAATTTTAGTGATGAGCACTATAATCACACACATACACACTCACACGCACACACACACACACATATATATATATATACTCAGATAAAAATCTGTCTCACTTTAATTCACTTTCTCCAATTAATAGCTTTTCTTTCTATAGCATACCAGAAAATCTTCCTTCTTTCATGCATCCATTTCCTAAATGGTCTCTTTTTATGACCTTTATAATTTTTTGGAATTCAGTTAAAGATTTTGTATATCAATCTACCATGAACTCTTCTAGTAACATATTTAATGCAGCTCTATTTCAGTTTTTTAGTTCTTTCAATGATGTCAGTAATATGTGTCTGTTCTTTCACATATATGTTTCTCTTTTAATCTTTTCTTGTTACTTCTAAAATATATTTCTCCATACTATGTTGAGTTGCCTAAATTATCTGTATTGAACTTTTTTTAAATATTCAAGTTTGAGATCTGTAAGTAAGAATTGGTAAAACACATTAAAAAACTTTCTTTTCAAGCACATATTTATATTTCTTATTAATTATAATATTATATCTATTAAAACACTCTTGAGTTTTTATTAAATTTCCACAAACCTCATGCTTAAATAAGCCAATATGATCTCAGCAAACTGTTGTCAAAAAACATTATGATTAGGTAGTAAATGGAATCCACTTTATTTCTAAAATTTTATTGGTTATTTAAGCAAAAGGGCAGTAATGATGTGATTAACATATTAAGACTAGCTAGTTGTTGGCACTCATAATTTCATATGTGTATATATATATGATAAACAAAACAAGTTATAAATTTCGTAACTTGCTCATAGCTTGCATTTTATGATCACTAGATGGAGCTTTACCAATAGCCCACTATCAAGCTTTGTTTACATAAATGCTGAGAGAGATAGAATTCAATATCTCTTTCAATTGTCTCCAACCTTTAAACCATGGTTTTGAGCTAGTTGGCTCACATCAGTAAAGAATAGGAAGACTAGAAACTAGATCTAGTTTCTAGTCTTCCTACCCTTTACTGACATGAGCCAACTAGCTCAAAACTGTGGTTTAAAGGTTGGAGACAATTGAAAGAGATATTGAATTCTATCTCTCCCAGAATTTATGTAAACAAAGCTTGATAGTGGGCTATTGGTAAAGCTCCATCTAGTGATCATATATATATATATATATATATATATATATATATATATATATATATATATATATATATATATATATATGTGTGTGGTTGTTTTGTGTGCATGTATATATATATATATACACATGCACACAAAACAACCACACACAAAATTCTTTATAAATCTTGCTTTATTATATGAACTATTATTATAATGTACAAAAATATAACCCAATGTTTTGACTATATTCTTTTATAGCTTTTATCAAGGAACAACTAAAAAATACATAAAAAACAAAAAATACAAATATTCCATAATACATATAACAAATACAAATATATCTTACCCTAAAACTTTTCTACCAAATAATTGTCACTTTTCATTACATTCATTTCTTAAATACCTTTCTTAATAGAAATGAATGAAATGAAAAATTAAGGTTGTTAGAAAAGTTTTAAGGTAAGAGATTTTTCTTTTTGTTATATGTATTATGGAAAGTTTGTATTTATTGTTTTTTATGGATTTTTTAATTCTCCTTGATAAAGACTATAAAAAAATATAGTCGATATGTTAGAGTATATTTTTATAAGTTATAATAGTTCATATAAATAATATTTTAATTTGCAAAGTGCAGATAGTTGAAAATTGAAATAAATTGAGATACTGCCAAATCTCTTTGCACTCGTTATAAAACTTATGTAACAGCCAATCAGATGTCATGATAGCTGTCCAAATAGCAATCAAACCTTAAACACATGACAAAGATTTTATGAGAAAAGGGTGGCCACCCTTTTCTCTACTTTTCTTTCTATATATCTAAGCCAGTCATAAGTAATTAGATTTGAAAGTTTGAAGCAGTATCTCAATTTATTTCAATTTTCAACTATCTGCATTTCACAAATTAAAATATTACTTAAATAATTCATATAATAAAGTAAAACTTATAAAGAAAAAGTTTGTGGGTGCTTTGTTGTATATATATTGAAATTAATGGGCTATTTTTTAAATAGAAGACTGTGTTTGCTTGTTGTTTTTTAATTTATTTTGTTTTATAGCTTTTAAACAACCAATTATTTCCAAAATCAATGTTCAATGGTAAAAAAAAAAAATTGCATTGACTTTAAATCTTAACAACTATTATGGGTTGATAATTTTTCTAGTAGCTTTCAATTCAGATTTTGTCCTCTTGTTTAAAATATATTGACTATTAGTTCCCATCCAATAATTGAATGACTGTATATGTTAAATTGATCAAGATGTCAGAAAAAAATCTTAAACTGGTTTGGATTTGTAACTAAGTCATGGACATAGATCTAAATGCACTAACTACTTCACAGTGAAGTATGCATAAATATATATTAATTTCAAATAAATTAAGATCATTATTGTAATTTTAGTAAATAATTTAGTTATAGATTAATTAATAATATATCAGTACTATCTATAAATGTGGCAAGTATTTGGAAGTTTGCTTGGTTATTTTGAAATTGAAATGAAATTTCATTCTATGTCAAAGATGTATTATTGAATATTTACATATTTAATGGCAAAGTTGTTCGCTGTTATATGTATATAAATTTTATTATATATTCAGTCTACCATCCCTAAATACTTCAGCTAAAACTCACAGAAATTAAATTTCATTCTACTTATTATATTTAATGGCAAAATTGTTTGCCATTGCAAGTATATAAATTATATCACACATTCCGTCTATCATCCCTAAATACTTCAGTTATATCTCACTAAATAACATTAGACAGAAAATGAAAATCATTGTCTTTCCATGCCTATAATGTTATAAAGACCATAATGCATGCCAAGACAGATAATGGAGCAAATTTATAAAATACTATAGATCTAAATTATTAGAATTTTGTACTATTCGGCCTTTTATGTTTATATACAGGTACTGTCGGCAAATAAGTAGGATAAAAAATCATGTTTCAAATATTTTTAACAGAAAAAAATTGCAAAAAAAAAAAAAAAAACAGACCAAATTTGTAAATTATTCTAAATCAAAGTTATTAAAATTTCATACAATTCGACCAGTTATATTCTTAAATAGGTACGGCTGTCAAATAAGAACGAGAAATCATGTTTCAATTATTTTTAGCACACAGAAAATTTGTAAAAACAAGAACATCGCCATAAAACACAAAATCGCACTTTCACACATTTATATATGTGTGTGTTTCAATTGTTTCTGTTTTGTTGTTTTTTTAACAAAATTAGATATGTATTTTAGCAATAATTTTTTTCTATCTTGATATTCAAAACGAATACATTTACTTTTTGGCTTTTTCTCTCTGTATTTTGTACAATCTTTAAATTACTATGCATAAAAATAGATAAACTTTGAATAATTGACATTTAATTGTCATTGCCAGGTGAAATATTTCTAATGACAAAAAATACTATAAAGTAAGTTATTAATTTTCAATTGAAATATGCATAAAAAAAGGTTTGTTAACTTGACTTACTGAAGCGAAACTTCATTAACGAGAGCGCATGCAAACAATTAGTCGACAAATTTTGTTGCATACAATAATTCTAATAATATGCTCTTTAAACTAACTTTGTCTAAATGCAAGCTTTGAGTTGCTTCCAAAATGCTGAATAATTTTTAGAAACAAAAGATAGGTCAAACATCTCAAATGTGCACGTGGTAAACTTAGCAAATAATTAAGAAACGTCTGCCGCTTTAGTTTTCGCTACGCTGATCATAATCGGTTGCACGTGCAACGGGATCAGCGTCAATTGGAAATTTATTCAATTCTTTTACTATAAGTTAATTAAACTTTTTTTTTAAGACAAAAAAGTGAAAAATAAAATTATGATTAATCCTACGTCATAATTTTTTCACTCTTTTTTTTATTGTTTTATAAAGCTAGCGCATTATTTTGGATCGTATCAGCTTCTACATTAAAAGATTGAGTCACAATTATAATTGTATAATTAAAAAGAACGCCGTTTTTTTCTATTTAATTTATAATGACTTTAGAATACATATCAATATACATTTGCAATGTTATGTATGCAAGTATGTGTGCGTTTATTTATTTAGATAAAATGTACTCTTAAAATAAATGTTCTTTAGGAGTTATGTATTTATATATAATTCAACTTCTTCAAATAATTATTTTACAATACGTTAAAAATTGCACAAGTTTATACCAGTGCCTCTACATAACTCATTTTCTGGATATAAGCGCATAATGTTTTTTTTTCTTTTATCTCATCCAGTTTTCTGGCCTGTGGACTGTTTCTGTATTTTTCAATCATTCAGGATCCATTGTAAAACTTTAATTATATATCTATCGTCAATTCTTTTAGCAAGATGTCCTTTCCGCATAAGTTATTCTCTTTTATAATTTTAAAAAAAAATTGTTAGCGTTCTCACTCATATATTTTGTTTACAATTTTTATCCATCAATGCTAACTTCTCAAACATTCATTTATAGTTTGTTAAATAATTTGCTCACATTATATTTAAATGATAACTGTATTTTTTTAATTTATTTGAAGCACATCCATATTGCTATAATAACATTTTCTACAACGCAAAAATATTATTTATAAGAGCAAATGCTTAACCTTCTAAATGTAAACCGACTGAAGTAATTTTAATATATTTATATTCTTTATATTCCATTTTGATTCACGAAATATTTCTATTAAAACCGTTGTAAAAGTTTAGAAGAAAAAGCAGTTGTCCCGGGTTAGCGGGTTCGCGTCCTGGCTGATGCTATGACACATGAGAAAAACAAAAAAAGTTTAGAAGATATGTGATCATTTTGTATTACAACTTTTATCAAAGTTAAATTCTTATAAGTAACAATATTAGTCTAACTATTTGGCTACATTTAGGTAAATTGTTTTTCAAAATATGGTAATATTTTAAATTTAATCTATAGCATTTTAAATCTTTAATGACAGAGCAAAAAATCATACAAGACCAAATGGCTTTATAATATGTTTAAAAATAAAAATCATATTATAGGCTTTTCTATAATTTTTTTTAATATTTGGATAAAATTTATTGGATTATAACTACTTTTATTTTATTTGGCATAAATTCAATATTTTCTAGAAATAATTTGCAAAAATCTTAATAAATATAAAATGGATCAATCTATCATTTCTAACATCTTTTCTAACATTTTAAATTTTTATTTTAATTTTCCCTGTTTGTGTTTCTATCTGTATGTCGACATTTTTGAATTAATAATGAAAAAGAAATCTGTTATCATTTAGAACTCAAACTCATGTCCTTACACTTGCCAAATAAAGTCATTTACAACTGAAAAAATCGAATATTACAATTGTAGATTAAAAATTTGATAATACTGATTTCCATATTAAATTAATTTATATATATATATATTTGATGAAAACATTACATTTGTAGAATAAAATTTTGTTAATATTAAATTTAACTGATTATTAATTAATTACATTAATTAAAAAACCAATACATAAATATTTTTATATAGTAGAGAATAACATGATATTTAAATTTAGAATTAGTTTGTTAGAAGACATATTTTTTATTTTCACATAGTTTTAACCATTTTTTAAAATAGTACGTAAATATAACTAAAAAGTAAAAAAATAAGATGTAAAAAAAAGATTTTTTTTTAAAATAATGCAGTGTCTTAAATGTGAAGTTGTTTAAAAGCTTCACACTCTTAAGTCAATATGCTTCAGACTGGCTTATATAGAGAGAGAGAGAAATTTAAGTAAACTAGAAGGTGGAACCACCTTTTTCTTATAAAATCTCTGTCTTGTGTTGTGACTTGAGAACTCCCTATACAGTCATCATTACATCTGATTGACTGTCATATAAGAATTCTAAAATGTGCATGTGAGAAGGTATCAGTCTTTCACTTTATAATGCCTTTATGTAAATAGCCAACTAAAATGTAAAAAATCACAAAGTAATTCCTATTCAGTTAATTTGCCATTCTTGGAAAATATCAGACTTTAAAAATCTACACTTGTTATAAAACAATTAAAAATTTCAGAAATATTGTCATTTCATAAAAGCATTTAAGTCTGAAATATACCATAAAATTCCAAATGGTTCAAATGCTTTTATAAAATGATAATATTCCTGCATTTTTCAATTGTTTTATAACAAGTCCAGATTCTTAAGATCTCTTATATTTTCTAAGAATGGCAAATTAAGCAAGAGGGAATTACTTTATTATTTTCTACTTTTTTGTCAGTTATTTACATAAGAGCATTATTTTTAAAAAAAAAAATGTACATCTTATTTCAATATCAATATCATATTGTTTTCTTTCAATTAGTTGATCCATTCTTATTTCTTAACTATTTTGAATACACTTATTTTTTACATGCATCTTTAAAAATATTTATAATTATTCCATTATTTATCAACTTTTCTTAAATTATTTATCATAGTTTATTTTTTTCTGTTTGTTATATATAATAATAAGTTTTAACTTCTTTATTTAATATGTTCTGCCATTTTAAATGATTATAACTGTTTGTTCTCTTTGTTTATTTTTCTCAATTTATTGAATGAAGTTATTTATTAAAATTTTCACCACACTTCTTGATAACCACTTAATATTTATTAATGTCATTAGCTTTTTTTATTACTGAAATATTTTTTTAATATCATTAATAGCATTTCATATTTTTGAGTCTTATACATTTTTATAAATTCCATTGTCATTTCACAATTATATTTTCTTAGGTAATTATTGGGTTTTTTTTTATAGCATTTTACAGAATTTAATATACTCAATTTTTCTAATTAGATGATTATTTATCTTTATATTCCTTT
This sequence comes from Epiperipatus broadwayi, assembly GCA_028023455.1. Taxonomy (NCBI): domain Eukaryota; kingdom Metazoa; phylum Onychophora; class Udeonychophora; order Euonychophora; family Peripatidae; genus Epiperipatus; species Epiperipatus broadwayi. Next base: position 3,171,551 of record JAQFVV010006266.1, on the reverse strand, counting down.
TGTTTTTTCTAAATGCATTGCAGTGTCTTAACTAAATGTTCACAATTGAATTTCCTGAATAAATATTTCTATTTTTTGATATAGGTATAGCTGTTTAAGAATTTGATACTCCATTGATTGCCTTCAAGTAAGGATCAATATTAAAACCTTAAATAAGTTTTTTTTAATTATGTCTAAGCTTTAGTTTAATTTTTATACAGTATTTTTGAAAATTACAAATATAAATTATTTTTTTATTATATTTTATTATAAATTTGCATTATATTTTATGATCACGTAATTTATTGAAACTATTAAGCATATTCTCTTCTTAAAATACATGTTTCTATAATCAAAATATAATACAATTCTACCATGCATTTATTTAGATACTCTAAGTTCATTTCCATTTCATTTTTTATAACATATATATATATATATCATTTCCATCTCTGTATACACAATTATTTACTGATTGCATTCAGTATTTAACTGTTAGTATTTTTGTTTTACACTGCATGAATTATTTAAAATGTTATTAACTCCATTCAAAAGCATTTTGAACAACTATACAGACGTTTTTTTTAATTTTCATTATAATAAAAGATGTTGAAAAACATCAACAACCTATAATTTCTTAAATTGATTAGTTAAATTTGCTACTTTTTTTGTTTATGATAAATTTCAATTCTCTTGTGTCTTCAATATTTACATTTATTAGTATCATAATATTATAAATATATTGTTATAAAATTAATGATGTTGATAATAATAACAACAATAGCAGCAGCAACAATAATAATAATAATAATGATGATGATAATAATAATAATAATAATAATAATAATAATAATAATAATAATAATAATAATAATAATAATAATAATAATAATAATAATAATAATAATAATAATAATAATAATAATAATAATAATAATAATAATAATAATTCATTTACTTAATTGCCAAAAAAAAAAGAGATTAATATAATAAAAAGTAACAATCAATTTAACAAATACATATATACATAAACAAAATCAATTTAAACCAACCAACAATAGCATTTAATTTAATAATATTACAAAATTGTTTATAATCTAAATTGAAGAGATTAGTATTACTATAAATGTGATTATACAAAAATGGTAGCCTAAATAAAAGAGAAAATTTAAGGACATTGGAATGACAAGTTTTATTACAACTAACAGAAGCAGATCGAGTATCATGCACATAAGATCTAATTACAATAGTAGAAATTGTGTCAGATAGAATAACTATTTTATTAACAATTTTATAAAGATATTTAAGATTTTTATATTTTCTTCTAGAAGAAAGATAAACAACAATTTTATTTTCTAGAGAAACATATTTGGAAAACTTATTAGACACTGGTTGTAATAAATTGCATCCCTGTTCAGAGCTAGGATTCCAAATGATTGAACAATATTCAATGTTGGGAAGAACCAGTGACAAATATAATGTGAATTTTGTATCATCACTGAAATGATAACCATATTTTAGGATGTCATTTTTAATTTTTAAAGCCTCACCAATAATCATTTCAAAATGAGAACAAAGTATCCATTGCTAAAAAAATATAACTCCCAAATCTATTTGCGATTTAATAGAATTAATTTTATGAGAATTAATAAAATAAAATAAAATAAATGTAAAACTTCAGAATTTTTAGAGTATAAGATTAAGGAACATTTATTGAAATTAACTGTCATCATATTTAGATCACACCAAGCACTAAAATTATCTATATCCTTTTGAAGCAGAATTCAATCGACCACTGATGTGATTCTTCTAAAGATTTTACAATCATCAGCATACACAAACGATAAGAAATTTTTAAATAATCCTTAAGGTCATTCATATAAATGTTAAAAAGCATAGGTGCTAAAATAGTATCCTGGAAAATTCCCAAATTACATTCAAAATTAAATAAAATATTATTATTATTAAATATGACCATGAAGAGAGGATTGAAATCAATAAATAAGTTTAATAGAAAACCCCATTTGATATAATTTGTGAAGAAGAATGGTATCAAAATAAATAACATCAAACCACTGCTGGTCCTCAATCACATGTGCTATATGATCATAAATTGTTAGCAAATTAGTTTTTATAGATTGTTAGCAAATTAGTTTCTATAGATCTATTAGGAGTAAAACTATGTTGTGAAAAAAAAAAGAGTTTACTAATATCTAAAATAGTTTTATTATAAATACACCTCTCAAAAATTCTAGCACTAATATGTAAAATGATGTAGGTCTATAGTTATTAACACAATCATGTGAGCCATTCTTAAAAATTGGGACCATTTTGGCATTCATAAGAACATTAGGAAAAACACAGGGATTAAGTGATTAAATTAAAAATAAATACAAGAGGCACTGCAATAAATTCAGCTAGACCTTTGTAAATAAAGAAAGGAATATTATCATTTCCTAAACTAGAATGTTTTTTTAAGTTACTTAATAGTTATAATAACATCATCATGAGAAATATGATCAATCATGCAGTGAACAGTAGGAGATATTGTATCATGTGAAGAATATAAGTCAGCAAAAAGGTTGGAAAAGTCATTTGCACTTAAAGTGAAACCATGAGTAGCTTGAACTCTTTTCTTTCCCAAACCAGACTTATTAATAAAATCTCAAAATTCTTTAGGATTAGAAGAAATATTAACTTCAATGTAATTTTACAAATCTCTTTTATAAACATACTTAATCAATCTTCTGAAAATAATAAAATTATTATGAAAAAGATATTCTGTGTTTGAAAATAGAGTCTGCAATGATAAGATTTTCTTTTAATAATTTTAATAAGATTACATGAGGACCAAGAAGGAAAGATAGGCATGCTATTTTCATATGATCATTAAATTCTGTGTATTGAATGTATAGATACAGAATATTGTCATATTCTGAAGAATATTTATAAAAATGCAATAGAAACAATTAGATTACATAATGATACTAGAAAGGTTAACATTAAAAAGGGTATAAGACAGAGTGACTCCATTCTCCAAAATTTTTTACAGCATTGTTTCCAGAAGTATTTTGTGGATTAAAAGGGAAAACTAAAAGGGTAAATGTAAATGGAGGTTATTTAAGTAATTTAGATTTTGCAGCTGATGTAGTTATTTTTGCAAATAATGCTTTAGAGCTTCAAGAAATTTGCAGCTGAAAATAAAAAAGTAGAACTAAAGATAAATGTTAAAAAGACTAAAGTAATGTTCATTGGATTTTCTCCAAAGATTAAAATAAAGACTGATTATGATGAATCATAAAAAGTTAACAACTATAAATATATTGGTCATATTATTACTACAAATGAAAGCATAATGGAAGAAATTAATCATAGAATTAAATGAAAGAATTAAAAGACTGAAGTAGTGTTGGGGTAGACATATTGCTAAAAGAGATGATAATAGATGAACAATTGAAATATTAAACTGTATTCCAAGAGATTATAAAAGCACCAGAAAGAGACCTCATGTGAAATGGATAGATAACATAGGATGGTGTGTGTAGAGGTGATATGGAGAAGAGAAGATAGAGGTCAGAGAAGTGGAATTGAACTTGGAGAGATCTTCATGCTGCAGTAAATTGATAATGGTTGACAATAATAATAGAATATAAAAATAAAATTATTTAAAAATATATTTTAATGTAGTACATTTGTGAAAGCACATATAATTACCATTGCATATATGTGACATTTATTTATTTAAAAGTTACAAAATTTACACTACTTTAATGAGTTAAAACTCTGTCATGCAAACACCCCTCATTTTTTAAAAATTATAATTATTTTGCCTTCATTTTTAAATTGTGTGAAAGCTAAGTGGACTATGCACATGTAATACTGTCATTCTTTATTATTTTCCTCCTCTTTTGAATGGAGTATACCATGTGTTTCTCTGACAAAAATTGGATATTTTATGATTTTTTTTGTTAATAACTTTATTTATTATCATCTGTTCACTTTATTGGATTGCACAGAGAAAACTTGATGTAAATTTTATAACAAAAAAATGTATTTAGAAATGGATTCAAATATCAAAAATTTCCCATTGTCTAGTTCTTTGTATTCCAAAAATAGTTTGTCATTCAGTAATTCAAATGAATGACATAACCCTAATTTGAACTCAAAAGAAGAAGCTCCTTTATCAGCTAAAAGATGAAGAAAGAATAGACAATATGTTCCTGCTGGAGTTAGCTATAAAGCAGGTCTTTTATCCCTACAAATTATTAATATGCTACTTAATGTAATGAAACAACAGACCAATATAGACAATTTTACAAAGAGTTCAAGTTAGAAATTCTCCATTATGTAGGACTATTCGATTTTAGTTGATCTTTATTTATTTTTTGATAAAAAAGATGTATGATAAAACTGAAAAAACCAAAAAATATGATACTAAAGAAAAATGTGTCAGATTTTAGTTATTTGAATTTTTAATATGATATTGAAAATTGCATGTAAGCTCTAAGTAGTTCAGTTGAGGGAGATTTGGGACATTGTTTTATGTCTAAGATAGCCTTATTTATACAGATTATAACTCTCAAACAGTTTAATAAGTTATTACAGTGTCTGCATTTTAACAATAATGAAAAAATGCTGAACAATAAAAGTAGTGACTTTGATTGCATCTATAAAATTAAGCCTAATATAGGCCTGTGCTATGTAAATTAGGATTCTCTGTTAGCTTCATTTCTGATTACTTTTTCCAATGAGTTAATAGAATATCTGGAATGTGTCAATGTTCAATAGTATGGAATAATAAATTAAATATTTGTGTTTATATATTAGATAATATGAACAGTTATGCTCAACTACAAGACTTATACCATGAAATGCATAGAATATAAACAAAATGTTTTTTTAATAAATATGACTTAGAATTTTTTAAATTTTTAATAAAAGGACTTTTAGTTCTGAATGTGAAATTATAAAAGAAAGATTTATATATACTCACATAGTTTTCTTTTCTAAAATTCTTTAACTACCTCATGAAATGAAAAATTATTGCATATTCTAAATTTATAAACTTTTTTTTGCATTTGAATGAATATTATTTTTATTGTCATGCTTGGAATTTCAATTTATATGCTTTTTTACTTTATTGTATTTATATTGCAATTAAAGGAAATTTGAACATAGACTTTCAAGCTCTCTTCAGTGAACTGAAACATTAAAGTTTGAAGATTGTCTATCTTAATATAAACAAAAGACTAATTATATATATATATATATGTTAATTCTAATATTTTTATGGATAAAAGATAACATATTATTATTACTATTTGCAGGATATTCCATGTAGTGAAAAAGCTAAATGCTGATGTTTCAGTACTGAAATGTCAGCATTTAGCAGTTTTACTACATGGAATATCCCACAAATAGTAAAAATAATATGATATATTTATTGTACCAATATTGAAATTGGCACATGATAATTTATCTAAAAAAATTATTAAAATAATCTTTTGTAAAAGAAAACGTATTTAAAAGTTTAAGTGTTTTATTACAGTTTATTTTTGTAAAAGAGTTTGAAATAAGAATTGATTAAAAGAGGGGAGGTGGAGTTTTGGTTAGAAAAGATAAACTAAAAGTTTTATAAAAGGAAGTAGAGTTTATTATTATGAGTCGAAATATAATTTAAAGTTTAAAAAATATATAAATCTCTTTTCATTCGAATTAAAGAAAAAGTAATCTTCAAACTAGTTATATATGTGCGATTGTAAATATAAATAAATGTAAGCTTGTTAATAAGATATATAATAAATGCATGTTAAAGTCATATTGAAAAACACATGAAAATAAATATTGAAATGAAATGTATTTAAAAACACAGCGGTGAGCTACTAATTAAAGATATAAAAACAACACGTTTGTAATGGCTACTACTAATTAAACAATCTTTAAAAACACGTTGTCATAGGATTAGTTACTAAAGGAATTTCGACAACACCTATTGCCGAAGGATATTAAAACAAAAACACTTCGCATACATAAATAGCTAGATTTTTATCGGATATCCAGTTTCAGTTTGTCCAATGTCAGTCTTGTTGCACCAGAGATAACAGTGCAATTTATATTATGTATCCAAAAACAGAAATGCGGTGCTGAGCAGCTTTTGGGAATATATGCTCTTATTTCAGACCTTAGTCCAATAAGATCAGCAAGACCTGCCCATGAAATAATGTCTACTTAACAGCTCAGAAATCCTCCAACAATGTTCAACTGTCTCCGAGAATAAAACCCAATGGATTAGCATCAAATCTCCTCAAGAAACGTCAAATCTAATCGGTTAGATATACTCTGTCAGAAGCAGCTAACAACAAGCAATATCCACGTTCAAAAAATCCTAGGTAAAACATTTTATTATTCTCATTTATATATAGTAGCCACCACTGTAATTCGTAAATCCTACAGAGACAAATAATTTGAACTCTATAAGCATGCATAAAATGAACTAGTGATGTGCGTGTTTGTGAATTTTAGATAATTTAAATGTCAAAGATTATTTATGCCTTCTCATAAAATATATTATAGGGTGTTAAATTAAAATGTGCTTGTATTTTATTAGATTTAGAAAATGTTTAAAATTAGTAAATGTTAATTAAAATAAATGGTCTTTAAAACTTAAACTTTATTTGTCGGTCAATTCTTTTTATCAAATTGTTTTTATCAATCTCTTTTTATCAATTCTTTTACCAATTCTTTTTTCTATATTTTATTATTGATTAAAATTAGACTGAGCTAGTTTTTGGGATCATTTCGAGCGCTGGATTATGAGCCCACTGACCAAATATGTTAATCTGAGACTAGCTGGTGCCCGGAGTTTACTCCAAAACAAATAAAGTGTTTGGATAGCAGGGGTTTGAATCTAGCAGCCAAGGTGGGCCATTATTGATAGTTAAAGCTATCAATAATATCTCCCATTTTGCTCGAACTTGCCGGTTCGTTCATGTAACATTTATAATTAAATAAGATTATAAATGTTGTATGAACAAGTTTGAAACCAGCTAAAACATATATACATGTAAGTAAATTCATTCTGCGGAACCATTCGGTACAATATATATATATAGGAGATGATGATCTGGCCCAAGTGATGAGTGCTGGTTCAGCACAAAATATTTATATTGGAGACATATGTACGTGGTCCTGGGTATCAGTTATATAAAATGGAGTGGATAGCTAAAGGATGATTAAAAGTCTGTAGTCAAATCCTCTTTAATTACATCTAAAAATCAGTATATACTTTATACTTGTATTCAAATATTACAGACTCAGCCTGAATTCTGTCCATCTCTCTTCTGTATACTTAAATGAACATATTAAAATCCTTTATATGAGGGGTCAGAATGATATAAAAGTCAACATGGCTATAATAACAATATTGATATCAGCAAGGGCTTTGAGTATTCCATCCTCAGATTTTTAATAATATGGATAACAGAAGAGTTGGAGGGTTAAGTAGATTGAAGCCAAGCCTGTTCATTAAAGTTTGATTTTCTTTTTTTTTTCTCATATGTCATAGCATCAGCTGGGATGCGAACCCACAACCACCTGCAACCAACTTCTTGCTTGCAAGGCGGCTGTGATGACCTCCGGATTTTCTTTTTTAATATAAATTGAGCACTGATTATATATGTGCTTGAGAGATGATCATCAGGGCCAAATGATGAGTGCTGATTCAGCAAGAATTATATATATTAGACATCACTTACTTTTTTCACATATGTGCGGTCATGTACATTGGTTATATAAAATAGAGTGGATAGCTGAAGGGATATATATATATAAATTGTACTGTATTTTGATATATATATATATATAAATTGTACTGTATTTTGATATATATATATATTGATTTGTATATTACATATATTGTGAAACGAATACAGATATCAAACTTTATTTATTATATATATATAAAGAGCGTGCTAATAGCTCTAAACAAGCTTATTTATTTTATTTTTTTATGATAAATGCTACAAGAGAAAATACTTGAAGCCTTTATCTATGATGGTCCCCATATACATGAGTTCATGTTTTATAGTGGTAAATAATAGGAGTTGGTGATTTTCTCCTCTACCCTCTTCCCATTTTTTTATAATGCCATGCTGATTGAATTTTATTTATTATTATTATTATAATTTGTTAAAGATAATTTCATAACATTTGATTTACAATGATTATTGTTTGAGTAATATATAATGAATCAGAATTTTATAAGAGATATAATGAAATTATCAAAGATATACAATATAAAAATGTAGTTAAAACAATTTAAAAATTATGAACAAGCAATAAATAATAATTTTTCAGAACATTGAACTTCTTTTTCTTCTTACCTTTTTAATGGTGATTATTATGTTTTAGCCTTAAGTTTTTATGAATATTTCCATGATCTGGCAATGTAGAACGTTTTGCTGAAGTATTGTGAAAATTGTTACTCAAATCAATTCTTTAAAAATTCAATTTATGGTAACTTTTTGTCTGAACAGTATACAATTAAAGTAATAATTTAAACAAATTATTATTTTAATATGTTTGCTGCAAGCCATTTATTTTTCTATATAAGCTTTTTTAAACTTTTTTAAAACATTTTTATAAGTATATCTCTTTTTAGTAGGTCACCTAGTTTCTTACATATGGAACAGAGGACAGACAATATTAAAAATATTCAATAATTTTACTTATTGCAGTTAAATATTTTTTTTAATTTTCATTTGTTTTAAATAATACCCATGAGAAGTGATGTAATGATTTTAATAACATTTTAATTTAATTAATGTAATTACTTTCTGAAATAAAGAGCAGTGATGATGAAATTTCACACATTTTGATGTCAAATATAAAAGACACTTTTTAAAAAAATTACAATGTTTTAAGCAAAACATGCACAAGGGAAATATATATATATGACATTTTGTAGTTTGTTTTAATTTAATGATTTAATTGAAGTGAGAATTAAATTTTAAAATAAACATTTGTTATATTTAAAACAAATAGAATTGATTCAATTTTAGACACATCTTAGAAAGTAGCAGTTATACAAGTTGACAATAACATACTTAAGTTACGATAATTACTTTCAGATATAAAGAGCAGATATAATTGGAACACTTAATGCATATAATATATATATATATATCACTAAATATGTCTGCAATAAGATAGTATATATACTCTTTTATATATATATTGATACGAAGATTTTCATGGGTTGCATATATAAAAGACATATTTTGTGGATTCATCTGTGTTAAAAAATTTAAATATTGATATACTGACATTTCAACTTGATCACATAAGTTATCACCCAGTGGATAACATGTGTAATCAAGTTAAAATGTCTTTATATCAATATTTAAATTTTTTAACACGGATAAACCCACAAAATATGTCATATATATATATATGAAATCAATAAAAAACTTTTTTGTTTAAAATTATTGACATATATAAGTCACCAATTAAAAATATTAAGGTGTCCTATCATTTTCATGGAGATTTTTAAAGAAATTTACAAAATTTCAACAAATTGTCATGAACATAATCCTATTAAATGTTGATTTTAAAGTGTCAGTAAGTAAATAAAGACATCATTTGAAATGGATTTTCTGCAATCTTTTGAATAAATAAAAAATCTACAATGCTGCATTTTCACTTAAAAGAATATTTTATAGTTTTAATACTTAAATGCTCATATATTATTATGTACACATACTAAATGTGATATTATAAGGGGTATACATTTTAGTTTAGAGCAGAAATATCTAGGGATATATATATATATATGATCAACAGATGGTGTTTTACCAAAAACACCATCAAAGCATGTTTTTTTACATAAACATCAGAGTAAACAAATATGCTTTGACGGTGTTTTTGGTAAAATGCCTCTGTTGATCATAAATACAAGTGTTGGCAAGTTTAACTTGCTTTTTTGTTTTTCATATATATATATATATATATATATATATTGTAACCTATATATATATATATATATATATATATATTGTAACCTAGTGTTATTGACACTTGGTTTACTTGGCATTATTTCTGCAGGAAAACAATGCTATTCTTTAAAGAAATAAAAAGATAAAATAACAATAGTAATAATTGATTAATAAAGTATGCTATTCACTCACTTTGGCATGTTTTGGGTGAATAACTAATAGATTTAATAACTCAATGTCATTTTTAAAGAGAGAACATGAATAATTTAATTGAGATATTAATAATTAAAGCAAATTAATATAGTATAAAAACAAATATCATAAACAGTAATTGATTTTGGATGGGTAGAGGGGAAGAAGAGATGAATGTCTTATCATAGAGAACAATAACTTCTGGTAATTCCATTTGTAGAAAATGAGTTATAAATTACTGATAATTATCATTAATTAAATGTATTTATTATTTTTTTTTATTGTCAAATCACTTTGTAATCTATTTAAATAATACTAAAACTATATGATTGTAATAGGTTTTTCCTTTCTTTTGTTTATGTTATAATCAAATGATTATTTTTCTGGAAGAGGTCGCTAAAGTCAAGATCATTTTTTTTGAAAAAAAAATATAGTCTGCTTTTAGTTTTCAAGGAAGGAACAGTGCTGAAATTTGGTAACTCAATTTTTTCATTTTATTTTGCAGAAATAAATGTAATCAAAGTAAAATTTTAATAATATAATGTGTGGCTAAAATTTTTTGATAAGATATCCTGATTTCCTGTGCCATCTACCTATTTAAAGACCTTTTATACTTAAAAATTTATTGTCTCGCGCTAAAGTTCAAAAATGACAGAATTAACTAAGGGAATCACGAAAAGTGTTATTATGTCTAAATTAAGGAAGATAAATGATTTCCAAATGAGAAATAATTATTTAGTAACTTTGTATCACTTGTTAATATTTTCTTGGTATAGAAAAAAAAAATAATAAGTGAAAGAAATATTTTGAAACCAAGGAAAATCAACTAGAAACATTTTCGCGCTCTTTCTCAATATTGTCTGCCTTTACAAGTAATGTAGTTACATACGTTAAAATATGTTTTATTCACCAAGAATTGTCTGGAAATAATAATAATGATAAATAAGATTAAATTATGCACCTGTATATTTTTTTTTGAAAAAAAAAATATAAACTTTCTCAGAGTAAATATAGGAAGAGTTATATAGGGGCATTCTTACGGAGAAGTTACCGTTAAAAAAATTTATAATTCCTAAAGTATGAACAAAACCAAATATCTTAGTGACTTAATGATAAAAATAAATGATATATTATATTACACATCAGTTGGATTTATTAAAACTTCCTATACATGTAAATCAGCTGCAGTTATTATCAGAATAATCTCTCGGAAAAATTGCGCATTTCCGTCCATAAGTAAGCTAGCTAATATGAATTGTACGTATCGTCAATAATAAAAAAAGAAAAGAATTGTGTATGTTTATCGTCTATCGTCAACTGTTCGTTATGTTATAATATGTATATTTTATTTTCTATGGATCCCAAAATTGTAGCAGTTTAATTCAAGTAAGAATTAATCTTCAATTCTGCTATATTTTTCTTTACCTAATTTATTAAACGCACAAAATAAGAGAAAACTTTTATTTAAAGGAAATAATACCATGCGTTTATTGTTTTTAAACTTGCTTCGTGAAATACGACTGGATAAAGCTCTTCAATTGCTCAACAGAAAAACATTTTCTAATGAGAGAGTATGCACTTGTTAATTAATGATTGTTTAAAACTAAGTTATAAATGATATGTATTTTTTTTGTTATATCACATAGGTTAAAGTCTGTATGGTCAAGTGATATTTAATAGCCTTGTAATGACAAAGGTATGTTTTAATATAATTATTATAGGTTAAGTTGATATTTAACACGAAAGAAAAAAATCTATAAAATATGTTTTAATTATTACATACAATTGTAGGTAGAAATTTTGTATGTTAGATACGTAAAAGAAAAATATTTAGATATTTAAGGGGTAAAATAAATATTGAAAATTATCAGAAGTAACTAAAAAAAAAAAAATGCTATAACAAAATATTTCTTGTTAAAGTTTTGAAACGAATTTATACTGTATTAATTGAGGAATTTATTCCTAATTATTCTTAAATAACACATCCACTTTATTTAGTTTAAGATAGTATGCTACCAACTATTTTTGAATGTTCCTTTATTAAAATTAAAATTATTATACTTTTATTCTATGATGTCCATTGATTTCAGATGTTGATCAAAGTATACACGGTAACATAAGTTTATTATAATCAGTGTATTTACTTATCCTGCCCAGATATAGCATTGGTATATGCTTAATATTCGCATAGGTAATAATTATAATGTATTTATTTTGTGGGATGAAAAATGATCTCCCCAAAAGCTTTGTTTTCCATGAGAGGAAGATTTTAAATATAATGTTCGGGTATGTTTATAGCCCAAGTGATCGATTCTCATAGATAGGACGATCAAGAATTTATCTAGCATTTAGTATGCTTCATTCGTTTAAATCCCAGGAGAGGATTGTATTTGGTGTGTGTTCGTTGTATGCCCAAGTAAGAGGCAAGAAACCACCAAAATATTTTAATGTAGTAGATTACTTTACAGACCTTCGTGGTTATTCCATATTCCTCATGTGAAAATAAAGATAGCTCCACCATGGAAGGTGTTGATTATTGTGCTTAATTTTGAAAGTTCGGGCAAGATAAAGGTTATATTGGAGGTGTTAGTTCCTCAAGATCCACTTTAGTATAAATAGTGCGTTAGTAACTAAGATCAATATCTGTATTGTGCTGCTAAATATTGCTAGTATTTGACAAGTAAATCAATGGAGAAAGTAATTAAAATTGCGTAATTTAAAACGCTTATTTACTGAAGGAATATTCAAATGCAATATTTAATTCTGGTTAGTAATTAAATAATACTCATATTTAAAATTATACGTATGAATAAAATTTGTATCATAACTTAAGTTAGCATTAAGTTAAATGTAAGATGGTAAGTGTAACTTCTGATAACTGGCCTATAATTAGAATAGGTTATCCCATTAAAGACCATAAATAAAGTAAATGTATTAGAAATAAATTTAATATTTTGCGTATTGCATATGATGGGATTAATCATTTAAAAAAAAAAAAATAGTTAGTCAATAATTTTGAATAAAAGCTTCTACAAGGTTACCAAAATTTAATAAACAATGTATTGGTAATGAAATGTACTTTTAGTTAATCAATCCATATGATTGCATACAGGAGAAGTAGTAACCTCTAGTCCATAACCAAAAGAGTATACAGATTAATGTCAGTTATATTTTATATTTTTGTATTACTATGGGATTATTGAATAAATGTTCATATATTTTTTTTTGTGATAATAATAAATTATAGTCTTGTTAAAATTTGTTGTAGATTCATTTTTTTTGTTTTTATATGCTAAATATAAGTGTTTGCACAATATTTGCAAAACCTTTTCTTGAGTCCGAAATCATTCCAAATTCTTAAAAACTTAATATACCAGATAAATAAAGTTAAGCAGATCGGAATATGTCATTATATTTTAGTTTAATGATAATTATTTATGGAGTTGAAAACTTAAGACTAAACATTCACCTTTGTATAAAAAAAAAAATGAATTTATTCCCAAACCATTAACTTTGGTTGCACATTATTCCATTCCCATTTAGTTAAATTGTCTAAGTAATAAATCTTAGTTATATTATTGTGTTGTCATGGATGATGGAAGGACACAAAAAGCACCCTTGTCTTTTTATTATTCTGACTGAGATTCTGAAAAAAAAAAAAAAGGGCTGTGTTATTCAAAATTATACGTCATTATTGAATAGAATTATCATCTCTTTAAATAATATAGCAGTTGATATGAGAGATGAAGACACATTGAATTTAAGTAAAATAAATGTTTCCTATAGCCGACCAGAATGCCAGTCATATGCGACAACACAATACTGCCGAGCATTTCCTTACATGAAACAAAGAACCCTGAGATTAATATTATTATAATTATTCTTTAAATTAATAAGTGATCAATTATTGTTGTTATTACAATCGTGGCATGGCTTAAGAGAATTGAATGTACAATTGTATTATATGAAAAGTATTTTAGATCATATTGGCAAATTAATGGATATGTTGCTTTATTTTGGTTGCCTTAATTTCCAACCTGAAAAATTAGTGCAAACTAAACTAATAAATAATTACAGAATAAACAGAGGATATTTTAATAATACTGGGTTAGAATATATATATATATAAGGGGTATACATTTTAGTTTAGAGCAGAAATATATATATATATATATTATAACAGTATAAATTGTGCAAGCATATTTATAGATGCCCCAAATCCTTTGGATCCACCAAATTTATAACAATATAAATTGCCAACTGAATTTAATAGAGACACACAAATTAAAGAAACCAAATCTGTAATGGAATACATTTAAGTAATAATTTTATTTAAGCTTTACTAATAAAGTAAGCTAAAATCTATATTGAATAAAGTGAAAAATTTATTAATATTATTTATTTATTTATTTATTAAACAAATATCAACCCAACTGCACCCCAAAATACTAATACATAAAATAAAAATAATGCATTAAAAAATTATAACAGATATATTAATAAATAACTTTCATGAAATAACCTTTTTATTATTATATATTAATATTTATAATAGTGTTAAAAGACCCATGACTCTCCACTCTATCTAATAACACTGATACACTCAAGCACATATATGCTAAAAAGATAAATAATCACCAATATATGTATTTCATGCTAAACCAGCAATCATCAGTTGGTCCAGATTATCATATCCTACACATATATACTATAAGAGCTCAGATATATATTGAAGCAGTCGGATCTGAGTTCGATCCTAGCTTCATGACATCTAGCCATAAGCCCACTTCAAACCCTAGTACTAACCTTAAATGTCCAATGTTATGGGGCTGTGTACATTCAATCCACGCTAATTTCCATAAAGAAAAACTTATTTTATAAATTGTGTATTAAAATTAATTCATTTGAGTTTAAATTAATCAATGCTATTAATAAATTCATGATAAAATTATTCATGAATTTATATATATTACAAATGCATGGATTGTGTGTATATATTTATAAATATTTAAATATATATAATTGTTTGAAAGTTTCATTGCATCGGGAATGTTTGATTTTACTTTAAATAATTTGGTAAAATTTTTAGTGATTAAAAGCTACATTCTTTCAATAAGCTTTCAGATTTTCCCTTTTTAAAACAATGGTTAAAGTTTCATTAATTAAAAAAGAAGATAAGTATTTAAAATTTAAGGATTTTCTAATTAAAATCATTTTCTGATTTTAAGAATTCATTTTCTAATTGGAAAATGAATTCAAGCTAATGAATTTGAAAGCCTTATCGAAGGAATGTATCTAAAAACAACTAGTAGATTTTGTGAGATTGATAATGAAAGAAGCACTATCCTGAAGGCATCAGATACAGTATATATAGCTCTGAAAGGTTTGGAGGAAAAGCCATCTTTGTTGCAGAAAAGTGACAGTAAATTCTGTGCTTTTTAAAATCATGAATTCAAATAGTGTTCCTATCATGGTAAGGGGCTAAACATCAGGAATCTGGCTACGGTTCCTGAAGTCCCCTGAAATTTTCAATGAAGCTGCTAAATTCTTTCCAGACAAATCATGCTGCCAAAATACAATAATATGTTGATCAAGTAATCGATCAAATGCATGCCTACATTTTACAAACCTGGACGTGTAAACTAAGGAATTAGCCCAGAAGAAATGGGTAATATATTTCCATAATGAGCCATAACTTTCTGGCCAGTTTCAAACTTTACTTTACACTCCCTTTAAAAGCTCTTTTCATTCTTTAATGTAATAAACTCTGTGTAAAACCTTTTATTTATGCTATTTTAAATTATATAAATTCTCTCAATCTCTAGTCTTTAAATTTAACTTTCCTTCCTTACTATGGCGGTTCATTTATTATATTATATATATTTATTGTGTGATTTATTAATGTTGTTTATTTTTAATTATATGCCAATAATCCTTCAACTCGATGAGCTCCTTTGTTCCGCTTGCTTTGTGCAAATATATAATATTAAGTCTAATCGTAATTCTCACCCATTAGAACTAAATTTGTACGTTCTATTAATCATCGAGTCGAAAGAAATTATTAAATGTTTACTAGTTTTATAATTGGCTAATAAAAATTATTAGCTCTGTTTCTAATCTATGCCCCAGCTATTTTCGTATTCACAAATATGTATTTACTCATATATAATCTTAAAATATTTTTGCAAAAAGGGTCGATAAAGGAATCAAATATACTCTAATTCAAATTTCTGTTACTCGCTATTAAGATTCAGGAAGGGCAAATGTTTGGGGCATAATTAATATAATTTTATAAATGCATTGAAATAGTTTAAGTTAAAAGCATGTTTGACTTTAATGAAATTGATCAAGTCATCATTAGAGCATTCTATAATTGGGTTTTATTATTCAAACAGTGACTCTTTAGTCATCATCGTCAAACGTTGCTGAAGTAGGTCAATCTTCCACTCCATTAGGCTTGTCGGTGGTAATATATCTGTTATTTTAATTATAGAGAAAGAAAGCACTTCCTACCATACTCATGTTATAATTGGAACATCAAAGGTTCGTAGTTACAACATGGCCTGGTTGTCCTCGTGTTCCACATCTCCAAAGGGCAGTAAGACTTTCACAAGCCGCCATAATACTTAAACTACCGACCAGTGATTATCTTTCATGTCTACTTTGTAGCTCATAATTCGTCAGCACCGTTACCTTCCTGTTCCAGTAAAGCCCGCTCTGATGCTCGTAATTTGTGATGAAGTGATTTCAATTAAAGTCGAACAAATTCTTAGTTATCTCAAATTAAATAGGTTTTCTAATAAAGGTTAAAGTTATGCCCTAAATACATATCTTGCTCTTCATGAATGGATTTGCGAATGTGAAAATAAATCTCACATTCTTCTGTATAAAATAAGAATCATAATTTCCTTTACAACTGAATACCTTTATCTGCCTTTATTTTCTTGTTGGGGGCATAGACATATAGATTCCATAATATTGCGTAATACTCATTGGCATATAATAAGGACAGCCACTCTTATTATAATGATAAACTCTGTTAAAGGCAAGAGGTGATTAATATAATCTCATTTAATATAATCTCATTTAAAACTTTTAAAATTATTATTAAATATTTTATAAACACATTTGGTTCCTTATTTCTTAATTTTCTTATTCGATAATTATTTTAATGTTAAGGCTCGCTGTCTGTGTTGGCAACTCGAACATATACATATGATTCGATTTAAAATTATCTTTAGTCAGTTTATTATCCAATATTAATATCAGTTCAGGGGTCTCTAATCCTCACCAACCGTTGAGCTAGTTCCTTGGTGCATAGCACTGTGCCATCAATTTAGATTTCTACTAATCTGAGTGGGTGAGTTGAGTTTGAATTCAGTTTGAACCGATTGAGTTTGGATCCAACTTGCAGTTTAGGTGCTGGACGTTTTTTGACCGGTACATGGTTATGTTTTTGGCTGCCCAATCATTGGGGGCTTCGATTAATAAACCCCACACAACCTGTAGATAGTAATTATGATTTTAGTTACTCAGTCAATTGAGATCTCGAAATTAAATGTTTCTGTAGAGAGTGATATTTTAAAGAGTGTTATATATATTTAAGAGAAAAGTTATGCGACTTATAATGCATAACTGTAATGATTTAATAAATCAAAATGACATTTTGTAATTTTCTTTCTTATAATTAAATGTTTTCAAGATTATTTTTTAAATGTTCATCAGTAAAAGATTCGATAGTCAAAATAATTATTTAAAGAAAAAAAAAGTAATAAGATAGAACATATATCTAAATTAATTATAATGTATATATCAGTATATATATATATATATATATATATATATATATATATATATATATATATATATATATATTATAGTTTGTTTATACATGTTCGTGACAGTGAGAAAATTATTGTTAGAAAAGTAGTAAGAGTTTATAGATTAAATCAAGGGGTAAAATAAATGAAACATTTGTCTGTGTCAAAATTAACTAGTGTTCATCTCAGTATATATGTAAAAATATCCAATATGATATCATGTTAAAAGTTTTAATTTCAAAATATTGCTTGCTAGCACAGATATTAAATGTTCGCTCTGATTCTTTGTAACCTCAAGCAGGTGAAGTCCTTCAAACTGGGAATTATATGTCAAGCCATCTGATGCAGTGTGACAACATGCTTTAATGACAATAATTTATAGAATAACCTCAAAGCGAGTGAAGACCTTTCATGTACACCAAGCAGCCGGATGCAGTTGGCAAAATGCTTAAATGGTTCACACGCTTTCATGCTAGCAAGATTAAAAATGATATCAACAAATAAAAGTTCTTGTGTAATATTAATTTTGACATTTTTTTGTGTGTGAAAGCCTCATGCTTAGTAAAAATAAAATAGTTGAACTCCTATATTTAAACTCAGGTCAGGAACGCATGAGTTGTTAATAAATAATAAATATTCATCAATTGAATTGTTTTATCAAAAATTAAGTCAGTCATATGTGGTTTGGGAGTCAATGGGTTATTTCACATGCCCTATTGATCTCATTTTGCTGACTGGTGCCCATATAAATAAATTTGTCAGCAAATTTGATTGTCAGCACAGTAGTGGGTCAGTTGTCTAAATAATGAAAACCAAATGTGTCCAATACCGAGAATTACTTGTACTACCTGCTAATATAAATATTAATATTTGTATATCACTCATTATTTGTATAGTTTTTTTTCAGACATGGGAGAACAGTTGAACAGAGGGAAAGTGAGTAATGTTTGTTTTTTCTTATCTTTAATAGTTTTTTTTAAATAAAATACATGTCACATTCAAAGAATTAATAGAAAGAGCTAACCAAGAAAATGTAAGTAAACTAAAACTAAACTAAAAAAGACAGATTACATAGATTGGGAAATAATATGCAGCAGCTAATGAAGATAGGGACAATGGGACCAGTAGTCAGTGACCTAATTAAATGTACTAAAGAAAAAAGTTATTATTTAAGTATTCAGAGAAAGAGTGCCATAAGTTTGTGATTCACATTGTGTATTTACATTATTTATTTATTTTCAAAATAGAAGGAGCACAATTAGAGAGAGGATTGACCGATGATAGTGATAGTGCCATGCCAAAATAAGTTATGATGACTTATGATAATCTGTGTTACCTATTGTTTCCAAGAGGATAACACATCTTTTTTTTAAACAAACCAGAATGGGAAAGCCGCTGGAAAATTCATTGACCTTCCAACACCCTTTGATTCAAATCATAGATTTTTATGGTGAATGCTGGGAAGATCCTCAGCAACATTTAGACAGTTTAGCCGATGCTTTTGCAATAGAAACTCTAGATAATGTGCAACAAATATTAATTGCTCGACACCATTTGAAAGCCGTGGCCAAAGACTGGTGGGTGATGCTAGAGAAGAAGCCAGACACCTTTGAACAATATTGTCGCAAGCTGCTATAAACATTCTGGAGTGAAGAGAGGCAAGAAAGCTTGTTACATGGCCTGATTAATGAGCATTTTTCAGTAAATAAAGAAAATACCTATGACCAGTTTTTTTTACAACAGTCAACTAAATTTCACTCATTGTCCAGTTTTAACTTTCCAGAGTCTCGAATTGTTCGCATAATAGGACACAACACGCTGCAAGAGGTTTGGGAACTTATGATTGTAGTCAAATTGGTACTATCCAAGAAATGATGGACTTCTTAGAAACAGTGGATAAATATTTTAGATAACTGGGCCCAAGTTACAGAAAAGATACTCCAGCCCCAACCATTAATAAAATGACTAATTTAATCTCTGAGAAAGATAATGAGGGACATCAGATAATTCATTTGTGTCCCATTATTGAAATAAATGTGGAGGAGAGCAGAGTATCAGCCTTGATAGATTTGGGAAGTCAAGTATCCATTGTATCTGTGGCATGGGTTGGAAACTTAAAAAGGAGATGTGAGATAATGCAACTCCCAACCCATCCGATCCAAATGACCTGGCTAATGGGAAAAGGTGTCAAGTGAAAACCATCAAGTATGGTTGGAGGTTGAGATCAACAAAAGGCCTTTCTTATTATGACAGGGCTCCTATATGATGTAGTATTGGGCTCCAAATTTTAAATTCAAAACCATGGCATTATCAACTACCCTAAAGGTAGATGCTTATTTGAAAATGAAATCGTCAATTTTAAAACGTCGCTTCACCGGGAAGGAAACCACGAAAGTTGCCTAATCCAGCCAGCTGATCCTTCAATGATCAACCAACAAGTTGAAGAATCCATTATGACTGAACCGGATGATACCCAACGAATGCGAGAAAGCCTCAAGAAATACACCGTAATTTTCTATCCGAGGCCAGGCGAGATTACAGAGTACACTCGCCGAATCAGAGTGAAAGAAGAGACCTACCTACATCCAGTCCAAAACATACCTGATTCCATTTCAGTATAAAAATGAAGTAGAAGCACAGATACAACAAATGATCGAATGGAATATTGTCGAGCACAGCCCTTCTCCATATAACAACCCATTGGTCATTGTCAAGAAGAAAAATGGAAACTTACAGCTATGCTTGGATGACCGGAGTTTAAACAGCATCATTATACCAGAAAGAGATGCTCCCCCTCCTATCCAAGAAGTACTTGTACAATTAGCTGGGAAGACAGTATTTTCAATGTTAGATTTAACTGCCAGTTACTGGCAAATGAATCTTGATCCAAGGGACTGGAAATACACTGCATTTTGGTACGGCAGATACATGCACATTTTTAAAAGGGTTCCCTTTAGTCTTATTAATAATGGAGCAGGCCTTATTCACTGTTTGAGGCAGGTCCTTTCTGAAGAAGTACAAAAACAGATGGTATGCTATGTTGACAACATAGTAATCGTCTCAGAAGATGTGAAGGAACATTTACAACATTTGGAAAGTTTCCTGAGTGAATGCAGGATAAAGAACATCACAGTGAACTTGGAAAAAAGCCATTTTGCTATTGGGGAGATAACCTTCCTTGGTCATGTCATTAATAAACATGGCATCAAGGTACATCCAGACAAAGTTGCAGCCATAGAGAACTTTCCAACCCCGACTACTCAGAAACAGATCTGATCATTTCTTGGGCTTTGCAACTTTTATCACAAGTTCTATCCAAACTTTGCCCAGGAAACTAGGAATCTTATAGACCTCATCAAAAAAAACTGGAAGTGGGAATGGACACCACTCCATGACCGGGAACTACTGAACATAAAAGAAAACTTCATACGGGCGGTTATTGCTGCACCACCCTGACTTTAGGTGGACCTTTTATGTACAAACTGACAGCAGCAAGCAAGGGCTAGGAGCTGTCTTGTTTCAAAAGGGTGAATCCAGTGAACATCAAGTGATATATTTTGTAGTTGTGCTTTAAAGGATGCAGAAATACACTACACCACCACCGAGCAAGAAACTCTTGCCATAGTATGGGCATGCCAGAAATTTCAGAAATTTCTTCTAGGATCAGAAGTAGTCATCATAACTGACCACCGATGTCTAGAATTTCTTAATAAGAGTTTCCTCACCAATGACCAACTCATTAGATAGAGCTTGGTCCTCCAACAATTTCAGTATAATATCCCAATATTGCCCGGGACCAGAGAATGTTGTGGCTGACATTTTAAGTCACCATCCAGTACAAATGAACATGCAGAACCCAAAAATAAACAATCAATCCCTAAAAATTATGGTTCACCACAATATTGAGTCCCGCTGAGGCCGAGCTAAGGAATCTTGCATACTGGCAGGGCCTACAGTATCACCACATTATTCTGGAGTTATCCATGACCCAGAATAAGGACCAGAACCTATGAAGTGGATACACTCACTTTCAGGTCAAGGAGGGTATTTTACAAACCAGAACAAAGGACTATAGTGCATCATGGAAAACTATGGTCCCAGATAGTCTGAGACCACCCTTACTTAGACATAACCATCAAGTCATTGGGCACTATGGACCAAGAAAGACAGAAGAGGCAGTGCATCACCAGTTCCACTGGCCAGGAATGTACATTTCAGATCCTCACCACTATTAGACAATGTGATGTCTGTGCTGCCACTAAATTCCCAAATAAATCATATGCAGGAGGTATGAAACCAGTGATGGCCATAAGACCATATGAAATCCTCACCATAGATCACTATGAGCCTCTACCCAAATTTAGGACATTTCAATACTTGCTTGCCACGTATGATATTTTTTCAAAGTATGTTCAAATTTACCTAGTTCGAACTGCCAATTCACAAAATGCCATCCGGGCCCTTCAGGATAAGCAATTTTCTGAGGTAGGTAAGCCTGAGACCATATTATCAGATCATGGCTCAGCATTCACCTCAAAAGAGTGGAAGAATTGGATAAAAAACAAAAGCTAAATCATCATCTGACATCAATTAGAAACCCGCAGTCCAACTCACGTGAAAGAGTTATGAGAGAAATTAGTCAACTCTTTCTTGTGTGCCTACCTATAGATCACCGGAAATGGGTGGATAAAGTTCAATATGTAATGGACTGCATTAATAATACAATGAATGAACAATGGGTTACGCATCTACACGTCTTCACTATGGGCAACCATATCCGGCCATTTTTTTTTCACTATTACCAAAAGATGAAATATGTGTTAATCCAATAACTGACCAAGATATGGCCAGAAAGCGGCTAGTGCAGATGGCTCAGAGTCTAATAAAAAGAAGTAGGGTGCAACATTACCATTTTAAAGTTGGGGATCAAGTTTGGTTAAGATCACCAAGAACTAGTAATGCCCCCAAGAAAGAATTCAAAAAATTCTTCCCTCTATACAGTGGGCCATATGAAATAATAAAGGACTGCCACGACAAAGCATTTACCACCTGATCCAGGGAAACAATAGGACAACCATTAAATGAAGACACAGATATATATATATATATATATATATCTGTGTCTGTCATCTGTATATATATATATATATATATACAGATGACCAACTGACATGACTATAGGAAAAATGAGACTTGATTAACGGACCTATTTACTATAAGTTAGATAATATTAAAAAAATGATCGCAATGAGATATGTATAATTTTGTAGTTTGTACAGATGATATTATTCATGCTCATGCTATTCTCCCAGAGTCTACCAACTACTCAGGTACACTTATGCGAATGTATCATGTATAAGTAAAGAGATTTTTTTTCATTGTTTTTTTTTTAAGTGAAAAGAAATGAAGCAGTCGGATCTGAGTTCGATCCTAGCTTCATGACATCTAGCCATAAGCCCACTTCAAACCCTAGTACTAACCTTAAATGACCGATGCAATGGGGCTGTATACATTCAATCCATGCTAATTTCCATAAAGAAAAACTTATTTTATAAAATGTGTATTAAAATTAATTTATATGAGTTTAAATTAATCAATGCTATTAATAAATTCATGATAAAATTATTCATGAATTTATATATATTACAAATGCGTGGATTGTGCGTATATATTTATAAATATTTAAATATATATAGTTGTTCGAAAGTTTCATTGCATCAGGAATGTTTTGATTTTACTTTAAATAATTTGGTAAAATTTTTAGTGATTAAAAGCTACATTCTTTCAATAAGCTTTAACATTTTCCCTTTCCAAAACAATGGTTAAAGTTTTATTAATTAAAAAAATATATAAGTATTTAAAATTTAAGTATTTCCTAATTAAAATCATTTTCTGATTTTAAGAATTCATTTTCTAATTAGAAAATGAATTCAAGCTAATGAGTTTGAAAGCCTTTTCGAAGGAATGTATCTAAAAACAACTAAAAGATTTTGTGTGATTGATAATGAAAGAAACGCTAGCTCGAAGGCATCAGATACAGTATATATAGCTCTGAAAAGTTTGGAGAAGGAGAAGCCATCTTTGTTGAAGAAAAGTGCCAGTAAATTCTGTGCTTTTTAAAATCATGAATTCAAATAGTGTTCCTATCATGGTAAGGGGCTAAACATCAGGAATCTGGCTATGGTTCCTGAAGTCCCCTGAAATCTTCAATGAAGCTTCTAAATTCTTTCCAGACAAATCATGCTGCCAAAATCCAATAAATGCTGTTCAAGTAATCGATCAAATGCATGCCTACATTTTACCAACCTGGACATGTAAACTAAGGAATCAGCCCGCAAGAAATGGGTAATATATTTCCATAATGAGCCGTAACTTTCTGGCCAGTTTTGAACTTTACTTTACACTCCCTTTAAAAGCTCTTTTCATTCTTTAATGTAATAAACTCTGTGTAAAACCTTTTATTTATGCTATTTTAAATTATATAAATTCTCTCAATCTCTAGTCTTTAAATTTAACTTTCCTTCCTTACTATGGCAGTTCATTTATTATATTATATATATTTATTGTGTGATTTATTAATGTTGTTTATTTTTAATTATATGCCAATAATCCTTCAACTCGATGAGCTCCTTTGTTCCGCTTGCTTTGTGCAAATATATAATGTTAAATATAATCGTAATTCCCACCCATTAGAACTAAATTTGTACGTTCTATTAATCATCGAGTCGAAAGAAATTATTAAATGTTTACTAGTTTTATAATTGGCTAATAACAAATTATTAGCTCCATTTTTAATCTATGCCCCAGCTATTTTCATATTCATAAATATGTATTTACTCATATATAATCTAAAAATATTTTTGCAAAAATGTCGATAAAGGAATCAAATATACTCTAATTCAAATTTCTGTTACTCGCTATTAAGATTCAGGAAGGGCAGATGTTTGGGGCATAATTAATATAATTTTATAAAGGTGTTGAAATAGTTTTAGTTAAAAGCTCATTTGCCTTTCATTAAATTGATCAAGTCATCATGTAGAGCATTCTATAATTCAGTTTTATTATTCAAACGGTGACTCACTAGTCATCATTGTCGAATGTTGCAGACATAGGGCAATCTTCCACTCCATTAGGCTTGTTGGTGGTAATATTTCTATTTTAATTATAAAGGAAGAAAGCACTTCCTCTCATGCTCATGTTATAATTGAAACACCAAAGGTTTGTAGTTACGACTCGGCCTGGTGGCCCCGTGTTCCACATCTCCAAAGGGCAGTAAGACTTGTGAAATACAAGCCGCCATAATACTTAAACTACTGACCAGCGATTATTTTTCATGTTTACTTTGTAGCTCATAATTCATCAGCACCGTTACCTTTCTGTTCCGATAAAGCCTGCTCTGATGCTCGTAATTCGTGATGAAGTGTAAGTTGAACAGATTCTTAGTTATCTCAAATTAAATGGGTTTTCTAATAAAGGTTAAAGTTATGCCCTAAATACGTAACTTGCTCTTCATGAATGGATTTGCGAATGTGAAAATAAATCTTGCATTCTTCTGTATAAAATAAGAATCATAATTTTCTTTACAACTGAATATCTTTATCTGCCTTTAGTTTCTTGTTGTGGGCATTGACATAGAATTCCATAACATTGTGTAATACTCATTGGCATATAATAAGAACCGCCACTCTTATTATAATGATACACTCTGTTAAAGGCTAGAGGTGATTAATATAATCTCATTTAAATTTCAAACAAAACTATTACTATTATTATTAAATATTTTATAAACACACTTGGTTCCTTATTTCTTAATTCTCTTATTCGATAATTATATTAATGTTAAGGCTTGCTGTCTGTGTTGGCAACCTGAACATATACATATGATTCAATTTAAAAGTATCTTTAGTCAGTTTATTATCCAATATTAATGTCAGTTATGGGGTCTCTAATCCTCACCAACCATTGGGCTAGTTCCTTGGCACATAGCACTGTGCCATCAATTTAGATTTCTACTAATCTGAGCTGGTGAGTTGGGTTTGAATTCAGTTTGAACCGACTGAGTTTGGATCCGACTTGCAGTTTAGGTGCTGGACGTTTTTTGACCGGTACAATATTAAGATAGACAATCTTCATACTTTAATGGACAGGCTCCAATATACTACACCCTCCATCTCTTTAACCGTCCATCCAATTGAAAATCTGATGATGGAATGCTCTATTGGTGATTATTTATCTTTTCAGCATATATGTGCTTGAATGTATAAGTGTTATTAGATAGAGTGGAGAGTCATGGGTCATCTGAAAGTCTGTGCTCATATACCTTATATATTACATATATAGACACAGGTATAGATAAGCCTGGTCGTTTCTTTGGGGGGGTCCTTGTTTTATGGGTTTCTTTGGGGTTGTGTCTGTTCTGGGGGGGAATCTTGGCGCCCGGGGCTTGTCAGGGGGGGGGGGGGGGGGGGGGGTATAGAATAAACCTGTGTTTCAGTTAATAGTGTTAAAAGGTAAATAATATTATTTAAGCTTCATAATCATATATAAAGTTTGCATCAATAATTTATTGACTAGCTCTTATGTTTGAATGATATCTGTTGATGTTTATGGAAACATTTGGTTCACCCCTGAAAATTACTGAATTCTAATGAAATAAAGTATTATTTTGTTAATTAAATTTTAAATGTTTCTGATTTCATAGACTTTAATTGATTACTGTCATATCATATATCGATTAACTTAAGTAAGACTATTGAGCCAAATTTAATAAATGAAAACAATTTTATTTACAAAATGAATAAGATATTGATTTATATATTTTAAGAGTTTTGAAATAATTTACTATAAAGTGTTTAACAGTAAGATAATACAAAGATATCACACATTTTGATCGCAAAACATTGATTTGTTATTTTTAATAGATTATATATATATATTAATTCTAATGTTTTCACGGATAAAAGATGTCATTATTATTACTATTTGCGGGATATTCCGTGTAGTGAAAAAGCTAAATGCTGACGTTTCAGTACAATATTAAGTACCTTCCTCAAAGCGTCCTCTTTCTCAAATCATAAGAATGCATGTGAGATTTAAAATCGTTTTTATCGTTTTCTTTCTCCTCATATTTAAATTCTATTGGTTGAGAAGTTTTAAAATTTATTTTCTCTTCCAATAGTTTCTTCCAAATGTTGTTAATCTTCTTTAACTCACACCTTTCATTTATGCTCTTGGGCCTTTTAAAAATCTCTATACCTTCTCTTAGCAATCTCTGGTCATATTGTTCAATTTTTGCTAAAATATTTGTTTTTTCAAAATTGATATCATGATTTGTTAATTTAATATGAGAATAAATAGCTGATGAATTGGATTTTTCTCTCACTGCCAGAATGTGTTCTTCCTTTCTAATATTTATTCTACGATTAGTCTGTCCTATATATGTATGTGGACAGACCCTACATTTTAAAGAATAATAATATTCACACAATTTACACTACTTATAAAAAAATTAGTGAAATATTTCCTCTTCCTAAAGATAAAATTGCTTTGGGGTGTCATGGTGTGTATGAAATTCCATGTAGGGTCTGTCCACATACATATATATGACAGACTAATCATAGAATAAATATTAGAAAGGAAGAACACATTCTGGCAGTGAGAGAAAAATCCAATTCATCAGCTATTTATTCTCATATTAAATTAACAAATCATGATATCAATTTTGAAAAAACAAATATTTTAGCAAAAATTGAACAATATGACCAGAGATTGCTAAGAGAAGCTATAGAGATTTTTAAAAGGCCCAAGAGCATAAATGAAAGGTGTGAGTTAAAGAAGATTAACAACATTTGGAAGAAACTATTGGAAGAGAAAATTAATTTTAAAACTTCTCAGCCAATAGAATTTAAATATGAGGAGAAAGAAAACGATAAAAACGATTTTAAATCTCACATGCATTCTTATGATTTGAGAAAGAGGACGCTCTGAGGAAGGTACTTGATATTGTACTGAAACGTCAGCATTTAGCTTTTTCACTACACGGAATATCCCGCAAATAGTAATAATAATATGACATCTTTTATCCGTGAAAACATTAGAATTAACATTATTCATCTTTACGGGAAAGATTGGTTTACAGAATGGAGGTGTTTTGAAAGAATGTGTGTGAAGAAAATTAAAGCCGTTTATGTTCTTCAATTTTTATTCAACTGTAAAAGAAATGGACTTTATCCTAGCTGTTGTAAAATTTCCTTCCATATGCATACGAAGAAAATTGATGCAGTTTTGAATAAGGCAAGTTTTGATATTTTAACTTCTTTTATTAGAAATACAAGAAAAAAGTTAGACTTTTTAGATAAAAAATTGTTACAACTCCGCCTTTTATTAAGTAATACTTTTCATCCAACATTATGGTCAATTTGTGATAAAATCATTTATTTTAGAGTGACTAAAGAAGGTGATTTTAAATTTCAAAGGCAAATGAATAAATTTAACAAACTACTTACAAAGAAACAGGAAATGCTATCTTTGTCTTTGTCTGAACGAGGAAGTGTGCACGCTGTAAAGAATTTATCTGATAGAAAATTATCAGACTTTGAACTAAAAGTTTTAAATAAAGGTTTTAATTTTGCAATAACACCAACAAAATTACCTTTTGAGGATATTATTTGCAGAGTGGAAAGTAGTCTATCAAAAATACCTTGCGGGGATGCAGATATAGTGAGGGGAAAAATATACGATATTTTAAATAAGGCAAAACCACCTAAAACTAATTTATCAATTAATGAAAGAAGAGCTTTGTTTGCTTTAAAAAATGACAAATCTATTACTATTTTTCCGGCAGATAAGGGTAATACTACAGTAATTTTAAATAAGGCTGATTATTTTAAAAAAATACATGATTTATTAAATGATAATATTTATAAACAAATTTATAGAGATCCTATGACTTATCTTGAAAAGAAAATGAAAGCATTAATTTATTCTACTGATCTAGATTTAGAAACAAAGATACAGCTTACTCCGAGGGAAAAATCTTCTTTTTATCCAAAATTATATGGTTTACCAAAAGTTCACAAGCCAGATATTCCATTGAGACCGATTGTAAGTGCAGTTGGTTCACCTACACAGACACTAGCTCGATTTTTGACTTCTTTTTTACAGCCGCATTTAACAACGATGTCATCATATGTTAAAGATGCTAATCATTTTCTTGAGCTTATCCGGGATATTAAATTGACTAAGAATGATATTTTGGTAAGTTTTGACATTGTTTCACTTTTTACTAGTGTACCTGTAAATGAAGCAATTCAAGTTTTAAAAAATATTCAGTTGCCTAATTTTGCTGTGGTTTTGATTGAACACTGCTTATCGAATACATTTTTTTATTTTTGATGGGCAGATGTATAAACAAACATCAGGTCTAGCTATGGGTTTACCAATTTCTCCAGCATTAGCTTCTATTTTTATGGAGGATTTGGAAAATAAAATTTTGACTTTAGCAGTTAAAAAACCATCTATATGGCTGAGGTATGTTGATGATACCTTTGTTATTTGGCCTCATGGTAAGCATGCTCTTGATGCCTTTTTTAATTTTTTAAACTCTCTTCACAACAATATTAAATTTACCATGGAAATAGAAAATAATAATCAATTACCTTTTTTAGATGTTTTGATTGAAAGAAAGGAAGATGGTTCTTTATCCCATGGTATATATAAAAAACCAACACACACTGGGAGATATCTGCATTTTTCCTCTCATCACCATCCTGCACAACTATTTTCAGTGGCAAAGACATTATTGGATAAAACAAAGAGACTTTCTGATGATAGCCATTTTCACTGGGACCTTTTTGATACTAATAAAATGCTTTTTCATAATGGTTTTAATTACAAAATTATTAATAGGGCTTATACATATCAAAAGAAAAAAGATTTTGATACATCAAAAATTAAGACAATTTTGCCATATATTAAAGGAGTAACTGATAGAATTGGTAATATTTTAAAGAATAATAATATTCACACAATTTACACTACTTATAAAAAAATTAGTGAAATATTTCCTCTTCCTAAAGATAAAATTGCTTTGGAGTGTCATGGTGTGTATGAAATTCCATGTAGGGTCTGTCCACATACATATATAGGACAGACTAATCGTAGGATAAATATTAGAAAGGAAGAACACATTCTGGCAGTGAGAGAAAAATCCAATTCATCAGCTATTTATTCTCATATTAAATTAACAAATCATGATATCAATTTTGAAAAAACAAATATTTTAGCAAAAATTGAACAATATGACCAGAGATTGCTAAGAGAAGCTATAGAGATTTTTAAAAGGCCCAAGAGCATAAATGAAAGGTGTGAGTTAAAGAAGATTAACAACATTTGGAAGGAACTATTGGAAGAGAAAATAAATTTTAAAACTTCTCAACCAATAGAATTTAAATATGAGGAGAAAGAAAACGATAAAAACAATTTTAAATCTCGCATGCATTCTTATGATTTGAGAAAGCGGACGCTTTGAGGAAGGTACTTGATATTGTACTGAAACGTCAGCATTTAGCTTTTTTACTACACAGAATATCCCGCAAATAGTAATAATAATATGACATATATATATAAAATTAAGAGCATGCTAATAGCTCTAAACAAGCCTTTTTTTTTAATTTATGATAAATGCTACTACAAGAGAAGACATTCATATCATTTTTATCTTGAATTGTCCCCAGACCGGTTTCGACCTATGGGTCTCTTCAGTGAGGAGTTGGGATATTATATTTAAAAAACCAACTCAAGCAAAGCATTTATCTAAAAGTTAATTGTTAGAAGAAGATCTGAAACTTTATGACATCTACATGTCTTTAAAGTCAACTCTCCAACTGAACAAATCATACGGGCCTGAACTTAATTCAGATACTCCATATATTAGTAGGCTTAGCCATTTAATTTAGCCAAAGCCACAACAGCAAAATAATAATAGCAATAATAACAAGTCAGATGTCACATGACTTATATATAGCTTGCACTTATAAATATGTAAAATTAAGAGCGTGCTAATAGCTCTAAACAAGCTTTTTTTTATTTTTATTTATGATAAATGCTACTACAAGAGAAGACATTCAAATCATTTTTATCTTGGATTGTCCCCATCCCCAGACCGGTTTCGACCTATGGGTCTCTTCAGTGAGGAGTTGGGACCCATAGGTCAAAACTGGTCTGGGGATGGGGACAATCCAAGATAAAAATGATTTGAATGTCTTCTCTTGTAGTAGCATTTATCATAAATAAAAATAAAAAAAAAGCTTGTTTAGAGCTATTAGCACGGTCTTAATTTTACATATTTGTAAGTGCAAACTATATATAAGTCATGTGACATCTGACTTGTTATTATTGCTATTATTATTTTGCTGTTGTGGCTTTGTCTAAATTAAATGGCTAAGCCTACTAATATATGGAGTATCTGAATTAAGTTCAGGCCCATATGATTTGTTCAGTTGGAGAGCTGACTTTAAAGACATGTAGATGTCTAAAAGTTTAAGATCTTCTTCTAACAATTAACTTTTAGATAAATGCTTTGCTTGAGTTGGTTTTTTAAATCTAATGTCCCAACTCCTCACTGAAGAGACCCATAGGTCTAAACCGGTCTGGGGATGGGAACAATACAAGATAAAAATGATTTGAATGTCTTCTCTTGTAGTAGCATTTATCATAAATAAAAATAAATAAAAAAGCTTGTTTAGAGCTATTGTACCGGTATAAATCCACCACGCTTACTCATACACAGTACCCGAGTTCAAACCCAGTCCACGTTTAAGAATAAATTCCAAAACGCCAACGAAATTCAAACCCAAACCCCGGTATGACCGACCGATGATGACTTTATAACAGCACGGGGTTATCCCTTTACTAGCTCAACTCAGAACACAGACTAAATTACTTACAGTTTTATATATAGATCTATTATACTCTGGATATCGGTACGGTCATTAATGTAATGTATATATTTAAGTTGTCAATACAGACAGTAGGTGACTAAATAGACTTCGAGAGTAATGAGGTGGAAGACACAAAATTAGAGTAAATAAATTGTTTAATAACAAATAGAAAGCATAAAAATATAGTATTCAAAAGTACAGTAAGATTTCCATAAATATTCTATTATAATTAGCTACTAGTCTTTAGTAATCATTTTACCTGGTAAACAAACTCATACCAATATTTGTGTAGTGAAATGATTGACGGGTGGCTAAGGGAATCAGAGCATTTGAGCATTGACAATATTTATCTACGATTTTTATTAAGTTATTTTATTCGAATAGATTCGAACCCGTGTACGAATAGTTGGAGGGTGGTTTCGTATAACTATGATATCTAAGATTGATGTACTAGTGGTTGCCTAGACTGAAGAGCCCTACAGTAATCACTTGCGGTGCATCAACGGAATACCAGGCAGCTTGTACTTTGACAAGGCTTAATGCCCCCAAGTAGCTCAGGGACACTACAACCAGCCGGGATCATTTCGAAACCCGGTGATCCAAGAGATAACCTGGGAAAGAATTGCTTTCTTCCCCAGATGGTAGTATGGCGAGACGCTAACTTCGGCGAAGGGAAGGCATTGCCACAGTCATCGAGGACGAGTGCTTGAAGTGGATTTGAAAAGGAATTATACCAAACCTGGGTAATCAATTCGTATATTTCTGCGCAACAGGCTGATATAACTATTCCAATAAAACATGGCCGAATCAAACTGACCGCGAAAGCAATAATTAATTAAGTTTACTCTGAAACCCCTAACTCCCCCAGGTCGTTCAGGCGGTAGCGATTATAACAAATTATACACTGAGAGCTATTTCTCATTTCATGTAGGAAACTAAGATAATAAACTTAAAACCCTTTACATATTTAAGATTGAAGTATCGGTTACAATAGTATGACAAAACTAACAAAAAAAACATAATAAAGTGATTTAATATCTGCCAACTCAATATATGAAATACTTTAATTTAACAACGAACTTCCTTTTAAAATAACTATAATCAATATTATAAACTAGCTTTAAACAGAGTTGGGAAATATTTCTATTGGCATCGTTTGTTTATAGCATAAGTAAATAAAGGAAAAAAAAATATAAATGTCTTCATTTGAATTATTATTAGTAGATACAATATTTACAAACTATTTTCTAAAGACTAGAGCAGAGGAAAAGGAGAAAAGAAAATTTACTGACAGGTTTGAACCAGTAACGTTATAAACAAAACAAAAAAAAACTTACATGTGATTCATTTGATTGACAGATTAACTTATAACATTAAGCTCGGGAGAAAGTTAAAAGTTCATGTAACACAGTTACCCTTCCTTCTTCATCCGGCTTGGCTTCTCACGATGGTATTTCTGACGAACGTAGGCGCGCATTTGAAATCTACTTGGAAGGCATAGTCAATTTGGAGATTGGAAGCTGGAAATTGTGAAGCACATAAAACATGATCAGTCAGCGGCACAAAGATTCAAATTGGCGGGACAGAGATCAGCTCCTGGCACTTAGCCCATCGACATTACGGTTTACTGGTGGACTTCTTAACAAAAGTTGGAGAGATTTCTCTAGCAACTGCTTTGCTGTTTTTTGAGACGATCTACTCCCAGCCACGTCAAAAGTTAGAATGTTAGTTTTTTCTACGATGGCCACGGTTGACCTTTCTGTCTGGTTTTTGTTTTAGGCTCCGCCTACTTTTCTCTAGCCTTCAGCAATCCAGCTTGACCATACAATATCAATTATCCATTTCCATTGTTCCGTTTTCAGCTATCTTTAACTTTAATACACAATTTTAAATTGACAAAGTAATTACAAATATAAATTCCTTATCTAATTTCGAATACAACTCAATTACTCTATACATTTGTACAATACAGATTTTAATTAAAAACACTGGTCAAAGGAATGGGACTTTTGATCAGTATTTTTAAACGACTTTGTATAATTCTAAAAGGCTAAAATTTAAGCAAATACACCCGCAATGAAACTTTTAAATTAAGCTGATATAAATTCACAAACCACGCACACACGAATATTATTTCATGATTTGTGACATTTATGCACGGAATCTTTACATATTTTTTTACAAAACATAAAATATATATAGCTCAATTTTTGTGACTTGAAATGGAAAAATCCCATTGCGGGCGAATAGTAGTTCGAATTACCGTACTTAAACACATGAAACTAAGATCGGTTCTTCGATCTGTCTGTTTCACTATTAGCATGCTCTTAATTTTACATATTTGTAAGTGCAAGCTATATATAAGTCATGTGACATCTGACTTATTATATATATCACCAATTTTAGTCAAAGTATGCACTATAAATTTTTTTATCATCTATCACAATACTCCTAATTAGCGAAATATCTAATAGATGTCTCTCCAATTTCCAAATTAGTTCATCTCCTCATTATTCTGTAGTAAGAACATATTTTGATAGTCATAAAAATAAATCTAGAAAATAACTCAATATAATTGTAAATAAGACATTTATTTTATATAGCATGATGTTTTATAAACTGTAATATTAATAAGCCAATAAGCTAATGCACTTTGTAGATTTAACTATATAATTGAATACTCCCACTTTCCAAACACAAGATAAAGTCTTTATGAAAAGATAGAATAAATAATCTAGCTTTTCAATCCAAACGTTTTTGTATGGGCAAATCTTAAGTATTTGAATTGAGAGCGTGAATATGTTAATTGATCATTTTAAATTACTTGTTTACTATGTGAATGAATGATGCTTGTGAAATTTCTAGTTTTCATTTCCAAATACTTAAGATTTTCCCATACATAAACGTTTGGGTTGAAAAGATAGATGATTCATTCTGTCTTTTCACAAAGACTTTATCTTGTGTTTGGAAATTGGGAGTATTCATTTATATAGTTAAATCTACAAAGCACATGTGCATTAATATAATTGATATATATTTTAATTAAAATGCACTAAATCTGTTTAATAATATTACTTCAAGATATCACTCAAATTTTAGAAAAAATATTTTTTATAATAAAATATAAAGCAACATTTAAAATTTCAAAGTGAAAGCCATAACTTAAATTTTCCACATAAAACATTTATTTTATATACCCTCTTCATAATATAATTAATAAAGGAGACATTATACATATATGTGTATAAATGCAATGATGTATATATGTGTACTTATAAATAATTATTTAAATTTGTTTTATGGTAATGAAGATTACTTAGTAAATTTTATAACAATAATGCCATGAAAAAATCAAACATAATGATAGCAAAATTTGGATATCATTAAACAATAAAGAAAAACAACAGTAGGTCATTGAAAAAAAAATTTCTCTTTTGTTTTTTTTATAAAAAATATGGTCTTTGAGATATAAACATTGTCCACATAAAAGAAGAATTTCACAATCATAAAAACTTTGGTATTATAAGGAATGATAAAATATGCATTTATTTAAAAAGTACATTTACAAGAAAACCTGAAAATGTATAAGTAAGGAGGGAGTTTACATCTGCTTTGCACAGTGAGTTTTTAAATTCAAATCATGGCTTGACAACATCTGGAATGCATTTCACAGTGCTCTAAAGGTAATTCTTGATTTACTATCTTCAATGAGATTCCAAATTTATGCAGCTGAATTCAAACTGTAATTTTATATATATCTGTTAAAATAGCATATGAAACTCAATATATGTAATGATTACAAAACTGCCTTGGAAACAAAACAACAACAATAGCAATAAAAGATCAGATACCTTTCATGCTGGGAAAGAAATTAAAATACCAAATCATAACTCCCTAAACATTTATTATTAGGCTCAGAGGATGTATGCAATGGAATTACATTTATATATTAACAAAATTTTAATGAATATATTTAATGTTTATGTAAATCCCAATGCCTGAGGATTATATTGCACCATGGTGGAATATATTTTGTTTTCACGGTTATATGATGTAGATAAATTATAACTTTTTGGGATATACCGTGTATTATTTTCCATTGAGCACCGCTATTTCGACATAATAGCAAGCGCCATTTTCAAGGTTAACTTTTGAAAATGGTGGTTGCTATTCCGTCAAAATATTGGTGCTCAATGGAAAATAATATACTGTATATCCCAAAAAGTTATAATTTATCTATCTATCTATATATATATATATATATATATATATATATATATATATATATATATATATATATATATATATATATATATATATATATAATAAGTGAGTTAAATGAACATTCCAAAGAAAACAAGTAATTTAGACTGTTCATACATTTCTATATCTATTGCTAAAGACTGAATTTATACAATATTGGATCATAGAAATCTAACTAATATGAACTAAATGAGACTGCTGTCAACAAAATCACTAAGGATTGTTAAGGGAAAATTGTGAACAGTTTTGGATTTTTCAATCTCTCTTGAACCCAGTTTAAATTAATATGCACTGGATCCTTTAAAATAAGTATTGAAATGGTCAGATTTGTACACTCATACAACAAAATCCAGAGCCCAAACAAAATACACCAAAGCAGACCAGAGTGAGGTGGTTGAGACCTCTAGTCTGACCAAACTTGAACTCATCTGCCAGTGCTCCAAATTTAACACCTTGTGAGTGACATCTCTGAGGCTACACTCAGTCCTCATTTAACTGTGAGCCGGCATAGGACAGGTTGAAACATGATTCTTAAGGTCACTACTGACCTAACTAGATGGGTGATATATAGCACTTAATACTCTATGAATCTTAACTACAGAGTTATACACACATAGCATATAAAATCATAAATAAATTGGATGCAACGGTTTATATTTTGAAAGATTTATTAAAACAATAACAAAAATATAAAAGAAAATGTCACAGTGGCAAAGATTGTACAATATTCAACAAGGTATCCAATACAGGCAAGCATTTTATAATGGATGGGATTGTTATCAGTACATCCGTCCCCTTTTAATATATTACAATACATATGTGTGTGTGGTGTATAAGTCATGCCTAATCATTTAACATGCTCATCCTATGATTTTGGTTTGCTTAAGTTATAAGCTGATAGCTTAGTAGAGATGATGAGTACAGACAGCTTTAAATGGCTGCTATATATACTAATAAAGTGAGCAACTAAATAAGCTCAATATCATGCAGATTCAACCTGATAACCCAGATTCAAACTTCAGTCTAAAGCTGAATAATTAATTAATAGGAGGAAAAGAACTGGTTACCTTTAGATTCACATATATATGCTATGATTCTATATAAAGTGTGAGTGAGTGATTATTGAAGAGCTTCAGCATCAAATGCTTGGTTTGCTCTGAGACTGACGGTTTGCTGCTATTGATATATGAACATATAAGTTCAGGAACTCGGATTGGCTTTAGGAAAAATCTGTGTCCGCATGCTCCAGTTCTAATAAAGATAGCCATAAACCAAACTAAATAATGGGGGGCTTGTTACCGTGTACCCATTTAAAAGATGCAGCAAAATGTAACACATATAAGTGTATTATATAAAGACACACCCACAATGCAAACAATATATATAGCAATAAGTATGAGTATAATTAATTGCACCAAAACAGATAGCTTCTATCTGTCAAACTAACTCAACCCAGTTCTTAAAATTAGCATTATAAGTATGCTAATAAAATGGACTTAAACTATATAATAATCTAGTTAAGATTCTGAATCTGCATATAAATATTCATAATTAAGGAGGGAAAATATATTTGATTGGATTTAATACAAACATTAACAAATATACTTTATCATCTCTAGCCAGTATATCCCCTTATAACTAATAAATATTAAAAGTCATAATACATAAAACCGGCTAAGCAAACCTTGCAAAATGTTACAATATTACAATATATATATAACCATGATAACAATGAGTGGTT
Source organism: Epiperipatus broadwayi (assembly GCA_028023455.1). Taxonomy (NCBI): domain Eukaryota; kingdom Metazoa; phylum Onychophora; class Udeonychophora; order Euonychophora; family Peripatidae; genus Epiperipatus; species Epiperipatus broadwayi. The sequence continues at coordinate 3,133,624 of JAQFVV010006266.1, read as the reverse complement.
AGCGATCATTTATTATTAATATTATAATTTCGAAATGGTGATTCAATACAATAAATAATGCATTTAAAATGTTTAAAGTGGAGATTACAATTATCTCCTTTATTAATTAATTAGTTTCACTGTTTCAAAAGATGAGCATATTACCACATACATTAAACATAAAAAAATGAATTTAAACAAAATATTAAAAATATTAAAGTTAGGCAAGACCGTAGCTTGTAGAAATTTAAGATAATAGATTTCAGACATTTAATGATTACAAAAGGTGAAATCTTTTTGATTTATAAAAGATTTCAGCAGTTTAGAAAATTAAAGTAAAACTTGTTTCTCTTTTGTTACCTTAAAGTAAGTTATAGATTTTAAGATAGCAGTCGACCAGAAATGATTTTTACAATATATATAAAGCTACACAAGTTTTCAGAGTTTCTTTTACAATAGGATAAAATTAAAGAGTTTTAAAAATTTAGACAGAACTTTCTTTTTAAATTGTATAAGCTAGCTTAGAGTTTATAGATTAAGTTCATACGCTGCAGTCTTTAAAATTATTACCATCATTGTCTTCTTGGTGAGGCATACATCAGTAATGATAGTGGCTGGAACAAGGCATCAAACAGTCACATAATTTCAGTGGCATTTCTTTTCAGGTAGATTTTAAGTTTCTTCATATCTCCATCTCATGCAGGTTGCTGGAAAATGTATTCATAGGTATGCTGGAGGAACTGAGAGCACCATCTTGGCTCAAAGAGCCAGCAAATATTTTATTCTACTTGACCATTTTGGAGTGGACTTCACAATAATTTACAGGAAAGGCAAGCTAAAAAAAACCCTTAACCTAAGAAATCTATAATATTTATATTTCCTTAGATCAAAAACCAGCTGCTATCTATTTTAAACCAGAATTCAACCCCCCTCTAGATTTTATAGCTCATAGTCGGTTCTTTCATTCTGATTTTTTTTATTTTATTTCCCAAACTTTTATTGGTTTCAATCTGGAAAAAACCTCATTACAATCATAATGAGCTTTAGAACAAACGTTTATAGCTCAGAAACCATTCGATCCAACTTGAGAATTATTCTAAATTGTTTTATCGCTATTTTGTTAATTTCACATGTATTCACAATTCTTCTAAATAAAACTTGCTAAAGATTATTTAGCGAATATTTAACTGTACATTTTCTAAATAAAATAGATTTTATCTAATATATTATTTATTAAACAAAATATAAATGCTGCAATATATCTATACAAACATTAATATTACAGTCATTTATATATGCATGTATGTGTGACAATACCTATATAACTGTGTGAATACATATATATCTGTGTAAATGAATATATCACTGTGTGGATACATATATAACTGTGTGGATACATATATAACTGGGTGATTACATATACACATGTACTAGAGTGTTTAAAACTGGCTTAGATGTGTCTGTGGGGACAAATAGGTGAAACATAAATGAGGGCAGGAATATACTGTTTCAGTATGTATGTGTAGACATTATCTGTTTATCACTTTTTCACTTCCAACTTCAGTCAAAGACTTTTTATGTGTTATAGTTATGAATAGATGTTTTAGATATGCATATAATTTGTAGGAAACAACTTGAAATTGAATTATGATTGAATAAAAATTTTATATTCTACTTAACCTATTTAGATTTCATGTCATTTTAAATATGAATAAGTCATATGATTTTATAAACTTTATATACTTACTAAATGAGAGAAATCCCAGTTTTTCTTTGATTTTAAACGTGTTATTTGTCTAACATCATAAGTTGTTTTATACATTAAATAGGCATCATACATTATATTTATTAACTTTTGTTTTGTCAAGAATATTTATGAAGTATTATTATTTGACTTGAATAAATTACTATTAACTTAAAGTAATGAATTTTTTTTCTTTAGTTTAACAAGTGTATATGAATAAATGATGATCTGTAAGTGTACAATTTGAGTAATCTTAATCTTATATCTATCACATTTATTTAGATCAAATAAAGATTATAATATTATTTTATGAAACCCTGTTTTATATATATATATATATATATATATATATATATATATATATATATATATATATATATATATATATATATATATTAAAGCTAGCATTCCTATGAGTTTATACATCTTCCAAACTTGTAGTGGTTTGGACTGTATGACTTGAGAAGTCAAATTAGCATAAATTTTACCAAAGTCAATTATTTCAGATAAGCTTAAATTCAACTTTGTATTTGATAAAGTTTCTGTTCTTTGGGCACTTTATATATATATAATAAATAAAATGTCCGTTAATTAAAAACAATATTGTTATTATAATTGAAATAATAAATTTAATGGTTTACAAACTATTACAAACAATCCTTAATTCCACAGAAGTACTTTCGGTTAATTTCTTAAACCTGTCTCAACTGCCATTAAATTAAAAAAAAAAAGCGGAAGCAAACATCATCAATTCAAAACCCATCTCATATTTTAATGTTAGCAGCTTGTCAATTTATTAAATGCATTTTATTCCTGTTTATAAAAATTGCCTCTTTAATTTTTCTTTTACTATGGTTTCTCTCTTCATGAAGAATTTTCACATTTTCAAAATCAAATTTATATTTATATTTACATGATTTTTCATGATCAAAGAAAACTGAAGGAGACATTAAATCACCATTATTTTTACTTTTTACATTCTTACATAACAATTCATGCTCACTCAATCTCTTCTCAATACTGCACCTAGATTCACCTATTTATGATAGCATACAATCACAAAAAATTTAATGTATGACATTACTTTTCTGCTTGACAGGTATGACATCCTTAGAATTATTGACTAATTTATTAATATTGTTTGGAACATATAATGAAACATTAAACACATTCTTATATAAATCCTTAAAAAATTTCACTTGTGGATTTGAAATAAATGGAATAGATATCCATTGTTTACTATTAATCTTCATTTCCTTTAAATCATTATAACTTTTTTTAAAATTGACATAAAGTATTGTTTATTTGTTCCATTTTATAACCACATCAAGCAATTCCTTGGCAGAAAGCCATAAATAACAAAATCACAATATGACAGAACTAATAAATCAATGTAAATCCGTGAATAGCAAAATCACAATATGATGGAACAAAAAAATCAGTGTGAAGCCATGAATAGTCAAATCACAAAAGACAGACAAATAACAAAATTTCCCAAACCTCTCTCTGATTTTTAATTCTCGTGGGTCAAAAAATCAAAAAAATGACTCTCTCATGGATTAATCATGCCAGTGACTTGGTTGCCATGACAATGTTGTCATGTTATCATCGATTATGTCTCCCAGAAGGAAAATTGGTAAGTGTAATATGTCATCAGTTGAATAATACTAAAGTACCAAATTGTCTAAGTGTTGACTGGTTTTTAATTATATATACTTCATGTATAATGTATTTATAACATTCACTGTTAATTAGAATTTATTTATAAAAAACTTTAACTTGTGTTTCTTCAAGCAATAAACTTAATAATTAACCAGTTTTTCTTCTTGCCTTCAAGTTTTATTACATGATTAAACTAGTTAGATATTTATATTTCTTTCGATTAATCAGAAATGAAACTGAAAGATTTCTAGCACAAACACATTTTTAAGTGAACATTTCTAATCAAACTTAATTAGTCATCCAATATTGATTAATAAACAAATATGTAATTTTTAGCTGTTAGTTACAAAGGCCCAAACATTTAGTTGGTCAGGTAAGATATGTCTGATGGGATTGAGTCACAAAACAAAAATGCAATTTAATTTTTATCTATGCATTGTCTTTATTAAGTGTGCTTATATCCTCTATCTAAATTGTAACACTTGACTTTAGACTATAATTGAAAATGTATTTGAAAATTATTTGCCCTTCATAATATTAAAAAAGTATATTTTATAATAGATTGTTATATTATTTGTTTAAGTATTTTAAACACTTCTAGTGCTAGCTGATGATTTTTTTCTTTAATTACTATATGATAAACAGAGCAAAACTCTCCATACAGTATTGCCACCTGTGCTAAACAGAGTAATCAATGGATGCCAGAAGGCTTGTGCATAAAATCCCTATCTAATGCCTACTCATCCAATATCCCCAGACTAGTTTCTGGCTTGTGGCCTTCATCAGTGAGAAGCTTTGGATCTGAAAGCACTGCATCTAGATCTTAGGATCTAATGCAACCCTCTAGCAACCATCTTTTATCTTTACTTAACTACAAAACTATGAGAATGAAATTGAAAACACAAAAAATATTTTCAATCTAAGCTGAATAGCTTATATAGTCATATGGGTCTGAACTCAATTCAGCACCCATACATTTTGGTGTCTTTGGCTCTTTTACAACCATAGCCACCACTATCCTATTAGGCAGGATTGGTGTTAAACCATTAAGCATCACATGATCACATTTTCTATACTAGCACATTAATTGTTGATAAACAGAGCAAAACTCTCCATACAGTATTATGATCATGTGATAATTACTATCTGCTGAGATTATAATGATTACTTATATAACTTTAGCTCATTGTAGTTGTTAACATATTCACTTTTTATATCCATGAAAGAATACATTTTTTTAGGTCATATATAAGCTTAAGATGTTATTTTATTTTATTTTTTATTTTTTGGATAAATTGACCATAGTTAATCTTCTAGCCATCCAAAATTCATCAGTGAATAAATTTGTGGTAGCATTTAACTAGAATATTTCCAGATTAATTTTTATTGGTCATAGAAATATCAATTCCAATTACTATTAAAAAATATTTATGATACAATTTCTACTGATAAGATAGGTGATACTTCTATAGATATTATGTTTATGATTACTTTTATTTTACTTAAAGATTCTATATTAAAATCACCTATTATAAATTTATTTCAGAAGTATCTTTCATCTTAGAAAAAAATGATATTTTATATTTTTTGGTGTTTATTTAGAAAGTAGTGAGAGTATAATATATATATATATATATATATATATATATATATATATATATATATATATATATATATATATTCTAACCCAATATTAATTTTTTATTTAGAAAAAAATGATATTTTTATTAGAAATTTATTTTATTTCTAACCAATATATTTTTATTAGTTTAGTTTATTTGCACTTGTGACACTAATTTTTCTGGTTGTTGTTAAGGCAACCAAAATAATGCAACATATCCATTAATTTTCCAATATGATCTAAATACTTTTCATATAATACAATTGTACATTCAATTCTCTTAAGCCATGCCACGATTGTAATAACACCAATAATTGATCACTTATTAATTTAAAGAATAATTATAATAATATTAATCTCAGGGTTCTTTGTTTCATGTAAGGAAATGCTCGGCAATATTGTGTTGTCGCATATGACTGGCATTCTGGTCGGCTATAGGAAACATTTATTTTACTTAAATTCAATGTGTCTTCATCTCTCATATCAACTGCTATATTATTTAAAGAGATGATAATTCTATTCAATAATGACGTATAATTTTGAATAACACAGCCTTTTTTTTTTTTCAGAATCTCAGTCAGAATAATAAAAAGACAAGGGTGCTTTTTGTGTCCTTCCATCATCCATGACAACACAATAATATAACTAAGATTTATTACTTAGACAATTTAACTAAATGTTTGGAATAATGTGCAACCAAAGTTAATGGTTTGGGAATAAATTCATTTTTTTTTTTTTTTTATACAAAGGTGAATGTTTAGTCTTAAGTTTTCAACTCCATAAATAATTATCATTAAACTAAAATATAATGACATATTCCGATCTGCTTAACTTTATTTATCTGGTATATTAAGTTTTTAAGAATTTAGAATGATTTCGGACTCAAGAAAAGGTTTTGCAAATATTGTGCAAACACTTATATTTAGCATATAAAAACAAAAAAATGAATCTACAACAAATTTTAACAAGACTATAATTTATTATTATCACAAAAAAAAATATATGAACATTTATTCAATAATCCCATAGTAATACAAAAATATAAAATATAACTGACATTAATCTGTATACTCTTTTGGTTATGGACTAAAGGTTACTACTTCTCCTGTATGCAATCATATGGATTGATTAACTAAAAGTACATTTCATTACCAATACATTGTTTATTAAATTTTGATAACCTTGTAGAAGCTTTTATTCAAAATTATTGACTAACTATTTTTTTTTGTTCATTTTTTTTTTTTAAAAAAATGATTAATCCAATCATATGCAATACGCAAAATATTAAATTTATTTCTAATACATTTACTTTATTTATGGTCTTTAATGGGATAACCTATTCTAATTATAGGCCAGTTATCAGAAGTTACACTTACCATCTTACATTTAACTTAATGCTATCTTAAGTTATGATACAAATTTTATTCATACGTATAATTTTAAATATGAGTATTATTTAATTACTAACCAGAATTAAATATTGCATTTGAATATTCCTTCAGTAAATAAGCATTTTAAATTACGCAATTTTAATTACTTTCTCCATTGATTTACTTGTCAAATACTAGCAATATTTAGCAGCACAATACAGATATTGATCTTAGTTACTAACGCACTATTTATACTAAAGTGGATCTTGAGGAACTAACACCTCCAATATAACCTTTATCTTGCCGAACTTTCAAAATTAAGCACAATAATCAACACCTTCCATGGTGGAGCTATCTTTATTTTCACATGAGGAATATGGAATAACCACGAAGGTCTGTAAAGTAATCTACTACATTAAAATATTTTGGTGGTTTCTTGCCTCTTACTTGGGCATACAACGAACACACACCAAATACAATCCTCTCCTGGGATTTAAACGAATGAAGCATACTAAATGCTAGATAAATTCTTGATCGTCCTATCTATGAGAATCGATCACTTGGGCTATAAACATACCCGAACATTATATTTAAAATCTTCCTCTCATGGAAAACAAAGCTTTTGGGGAGATCATTTTTCATCCCACAAAATAAATACATTATAATTATTACCTATGCGAATATTAAGCATATACCAATGCTATATCTGGGCAGGATAAGTAAATACACTGATTATAATAAACTTATGTTACCGTGTATACTTTGATCAACATCTGAAATCAATGGACATCATAGAATAAAAGTATAATAATTTTAATTTTAATAAAGGAACATTCAAAAATAGTTGGTAGCATACTATCTTAAACTAAATAAAGTGGATGTGTTATTTAAGAATAATTAGGAATAACTTCCTCAATTAATACAGTATAAATTCGTTTCAAAACTTTAACAAGAAATATTTTGTTATAGCATTTTTTTTTTTTTAGTTACTTCTGATAATTTTCAATATTTATTTCACCCCTTAAATATCTAAATATTTTTCTTTTACGTATCTAACATACAAAATTTCTACCTACAATTGTATGTAATAATTAAAACATATTTTATAGATTTTTTTTTTTCGTGTTAAATATCAACTTAACCTATAATAATTATATTAAAACATACCTTTGTCATTACAAGGCTATTAAATATCACTTGACCATACAGACTTTAATCTATGTGATATAAAAAAAAATACATATCATTTATAACTTAGTTTTAAACAATCATTAATTAACAAGTGCATACTCTCTCATTAGAAAATGTTTTTCTGTTGAGCAATTGGTCCAGGTGAAGAGCTTTATCCAGTTGTATTTCATGAAGCAAGTTTAAAAACAATAAACGCATGGTATTATTTCTTTTAAATAAAAGTTTTCTCTTATTTTGTGCATTTAACAAATTAGGTAAAGAAACATATAGCAGAATTGAAGATTCATTCTTACTTGAATTAAACTACTACAATTTTGGGATCCAAGAAAAAAAATAAACTTCTAACATAGATGAATATTTGACTATAGATGATAAACATACACAATATTTTTTTTTATTGACGCTACGTATACTTATTAGCTAGCTTACTTATGGACGAAAATGCGCAATTTTCCGAGAGATTATTATGATAATAACTGCAGTCAATTTACGTGTACAGGAAGTTTTAATAATTCCAACTGATGTATAATATAATATATCATTTATTTTTATCATTAAGTCACTAAGATATTTGGTTTTGTTCATACTTTATGAATTATAAATTTTTTTAACGGTAACTTCTCCGTAAGAATGCCCCTATATGGCTTTTCCTATATTTACTCTGAGAAAGTTTATATTGTGCCATTACAATTTAGTCACTAGATAAATTTTTAGTAATGTGCATGTAGAAAAGGTAAACCAAAAATCATCATCACAATTTTATATAATCATAAATGAAGCTGTAGGGCATCCAAGTTTAAACCCTACAAGGTCCAGTTCTAAAAGCTTTAGATAGAAAGAGAGTGGGTCAACAATTATATGCTTTATTTGTTTGTGTGTTGATAGAAAGGTAATACACACATTTAAACTATTTAATATTTAAATTTTTCTTTAAAAAGCAAAGTTATAATGCATACATATAGGCAATGTATGTGTAAATTATTTAATTGTTTTATATTTCAAATATTAAACATTTTAACTTTCTTTAAAACTAACCTATGCTTGATCAATTCTAATATTTTATTCTATGCTTTTATTTTTCTTTTCTTTAATTATAAGTGGGATTTAAAAGTTACAGATTTAATTAAATAATTGGGTTATAATTACTAAGCTAGCAATCATATTATTTATGGTTAGTTTATGAATGATTTGAAAGAATGAAGGATGTGTGTACATTACATACAAAAATTTACATTTCCTAAATATTGAAAGAAAAGGAAGTATTAAATCTCTAAAAAATCATTCTATTGCTGATTTTTGTAGAGAGTGCTGCAAGAGAGATTTTGTGGAGAGAAATGGAGGGTAAAATGGTGGGCAAGCTGGTTTAAGAAAGCGTAAGCATCCTAGGTAGTGCAATCTCGCCCCATGAAGGTCCGAAGGTGGCTGCAGGAAAAAGTAACCCAAGAAGATAGAAACCAATTGATCCAAAGTCTAAATAAAGAAACAAAGGAATGGAATCAACAAGCAAAAATGTAGAACAGCCGGAATAAATAACCAAATTTAATTGCCAGTACATAAGTGCTATAAAAAGGAGTCAAAACGAATGAAATTTTTAACTTTTAATAATCCATCATTTTCCCCAGGAAGAAAAGAAATGCAGGTATGTAACCATTCAACAATATGTAATTTGTATTCCAGATAGCGTCTGTTTCTTATAATTTCCACAAACTTTCTTTACAAACTTCATTATCATGAACGATATACATAAACTTTAAAAAAAAAAGAAAGAAGCAAAGAAAAGAAATGATTTTTCTTACTAGTATGAACTGATATATGTTTTATTCATGTGATTTTATAAATGTCTAAGCTGTGTGTGTATGCATGTGTTTTTCTTAAAATAAAAAGCACAAAATATTTAATTATGGTAAAATAAAATGTACAAATTTAAAAATGAAATGTATGTTTATTGGTATTGTTTTATTTAGGTCTAGTTTTGTAAAAGTAGAAAAGAATTTAGAATAGTATATCAAGCATATTAAAGTATAGTAACCTCTTTTCTCATAGATTTCTATCAATTTGTCAATCACCTGTCCTGAGCCGAGCTAGTCCAGGGCATTTCCATATTGGTATTCCAGCTCTCCCAGCATAATTCTTATAGAAATATAGGATTAGCGCTTGAGGTCATACTCATAAATATGCTGGGCGATAAAATGGAATAAGTTTCGAATTTTCTTTTTAAACAATTACGCATATATGTGTATCGTTATATATACATACACGTAATCATACAAGATTACATATATGCCCTAAGATATATATATATGGGAAATGGCAAATCACGTTACAATTATGAGTACAATTTTATTAATTTAATATTTCGTAATATATTTAAAAGAATCATACATATGCACATACACATATATATTAATATAAATTTTTTTGAATTTGTATAACTGCATGCTGCACACACACACATATATATATATATATAACAGAACCCGCTACCCCAAAGTTGAGAGTTCCAGATATACCGGAACTGCAGGGTACACCATATGATGACACGAATATGACTAAATAGTTGGATGATTTTGGATGAAATGTGTCAATCAACCTTACAACAAGTCATATCCAAAATTCATGATTCAATAACACATTTGGGTGCATCAGATGTTACCAAATCAGGAATGGCATATAACAAAGGGAACACATCTCACAACTGTCAGACTTAGGCCTTCAAATAGGATGCTAAAGATGTCACAATGAAATGCGCAGTTCCAAGTCACATCTACTTTCAGTATACTAACTTATAATTTACTAACTAAATTTTGATGTAACCTAGACCAGTGCATATTCATTATATCTCCATTTTAGGCCCCATTACACCACAGAATTCAAACTCAGGGAGTTCTTGCAGTCAGATCTCTTCAGGGATGGACCTACTCAATTATAAATCAAATATGCCTATATAAGCATATATATAGAAAAATACTGATGATGATCAATTATTTATAAGAGCAATATATAATGATGATCACCAAACCTTTAATGATATAAATTCATAATAATAATGATAATGATCAAACATCTAGTGAAATAAATGCACAGAGATGATGGTGATGACCAAACAGAGATCAGATCGATTTAAACAACTTAATTTATTAACAACATATAAAAGTGAATATTTACAAACAAAAAAAAAATAAGATAGATAAATATTTGGTTATCAACAATGGTTTTTTTATCATCTTGATGGCTTCATACAACAGAAACAAAGTAATTTAAAGTATATTATATACAAAATTATACTACATATTTCATTAAATATATACATAAAACAAAAACAAAAAAGGAAAAGCAAAATGAGAGTTTACTAATTCTATAACTAACCCATTAATGTAATTGTTAAAATGAGATTTTTAGAATAGGGTAAATATATTATAACTATTTTTTTAACTAAAAATAAAAAATTCTCACTTCTATTTATTTGTATGTGTAAGTCATAGTAGTAATTAATGACAGATATGATAAAGACCATTTACTCAGTGGGTTAATTATGCATTCAGAAATAGAGCAAAATTACAAGTAAATATTATTCAAACTGGTTAGTAACAAAAAATTTGTTGTCCTAAAGTTTAGCCCACAATGTTAAATATATAAAAAACCTTGAGATGAGTTCACCTTGATCGATTAATGTTGAATTCTAGAGGAATCTGAAAATTTACTTTTATTAAAAAATCATACATATTAATTGAAGAGGATTTCTTTTTTAATTTACATCAATATAACATTTCTCCATTCACTGCTTCCACTTAAAATTGTAGAAGATCGAATTTGAAAAATAAATTTTAAATACACAATAAAAAATTACAATATATAAACTTACAAATAAAAATGATAAAAGCAAAAAAAATAATCATCATGTGAATGAAATATATAATTTATCTTGAGTAGAGCAAGCATTCAGTCCAAAAAATGTCAATATTTATGGCTAACATTCCTGTTCACCAACTCTGATGTTATTTATATATTTCATGCTTCTTGCTTGAAGCACACACATATGAAATATCTCTCCTGACTGTATATAAATCTATGGAAAATGGCTGCACACCAGTGTTCTATCTTGATGGAAAATTTTATAATTTCATAATTCCATAATTAAACAATGACATAGAAGTAAGCTGGAAAAGTCTCACAGCACTGGCTTTCTACTCCAAATACATCATAATTTTCTTTATTATAAAATATTATTTATAACATGGCTTAACAATATATAAAAATAGCTTTTAAAGACAACAGTTAATTTTTAGTAGTTTCAGATTTCCTTTGCATTATTTCTATTATAATAAATTTTAGCTTGCAGAATAAATCAAGTCACTAGTTCATTTCTGCTAATTATAATTTAAAGTTTAATTTCTTGAAACCACAAATATTAAAATTTTACTGTTTTTTTTAAATGCCAAATAGTTTTTTTCTTTTTTAAAAGAAAATAAAAACATTAACTTTTTTTTTTTGTTAGTTCAATTCCAGATTTTTCAAGTCAGGTACACTAATCTCTGCCAGTTCAATTGTAGATTTTTTTCTAGTCAAGAGAAATGCTCTCTTGTCATGTGCTTGCTAAAAAAACTATTGTTACAACTTGATAAAAAAATCAAATTATAAAATATTATTTTTATTTAATTTTCATTATTCAAAACTTCGATCATTTATCAACAATTTTGACCTCAGATAATTTTAATCTTTAATTACATAGGTTCTATAAGTCAATCATTTAATATTTTTAGTTAATGAAATTCAATGAATAAAAGAAAAATAATTAATTTCTACCAATAGATGAACATATTAGTTTATATGCATATATACTTCATGTGTATAGCAAATTTGTTTGCTTTCCCACAATAGATAAAAAAATAATTAATTTCTCAAACATATCAGTCTATATGTATGTTTATAAATTTATATACTATATTTGTATAAGCAAGTATATAATATATTTTATGTGCCTATCACTTGGTCTGAATTTATGATATTGTAAAAGAAATTGGGACAGGTGTGAAAGTTAGTTGTAAGCTATCTCTTACAACATATATATATATATATTGTACCGGGTCGAACCGCTGAAACCACTTATATGTATATATATAAGTTTTGGCCAGTTTCAAACTCCTTCCTAATACATTTATAATCTTATAAATGTTACGGGGATGAACCAGCACGTTCGAGCAAAATGGGAGATTTTATTGATAGCTTTAACTATCAACAATGGCCCATCTCAGCTGCTAGATTCAAACTCCTACTATCCAAATACTTTATTTGTTTTGGGGTAAACCCTGGGATGCCAGCTAGTCTGATGACTAATGTATTCGGGCAGTAGGCTCATAATCCAGCACTCAAAACATTCGCTAAAACTAGCTCAGTCTAATTTTAATTCAATAACAAAATTATACAGAATTAGTGGTGGAAAGAATTAATAAAAAGGTTGGTAAAAAGAATTGACCGACAAATAAAGTTTAAGTTTGAAGACATTTTATTTTAATTAACATTAATTAGGTTTAAAGATAATTTATTACCCAACATTAATTGACTAAATTTAAACATCTTTATAAATCTAATTTAACACTTGCACATTTTTAAAGTAACACATTAGAACACATATCTGGTGAAAAGCATAAATAATATGTGACATCATTAAATTATCTCACATTCTTACACACGCACATCAATAGTTCATTTTATGCATGCTTAAGAGTTCAAATTACTTTATTTGATAGGATTGATGAATTACAGTGGTGGCTACTATGTATAAATGATAATAAATGTTTACCTAGGATTTTTGGAACATGGATATTACTTGTTGTTGGCTGCTTCTGATGGATTATATCTAACCGGTTAGATTTGGATGTTTCTTGAAGAGATTTTATGTGAATCCATTGGCTTTATTCTTGAAGACAGTTGAACGTTTGATGGAGGATTTCTTAGTTGTTATGCAGACATTATTTCACAGGCAGGTTTTGATGATCTTGTTGGACTAAAAAGGCTGAAGCACGAGCGTATATTTCCAAAAGCTGCTCAACAATGCATTTTTGTTTCTGAATACATAATAGAAATGCACTGTTATCTCAACTGAAACAAGACTTTCACTGCAAACTAGACTGAAAAAACTCAATTCCGATAAAATTTTTTGACTATTTATGTATCTGAATTGTTTTCATTTTAATATCCTCCAGCAAAAGGTGCAATAGGTGTTGTCAAAATTCCATTAGTGTTGACAACATGTTTTTGTCGATTGTTTAAATAGTAGTAGCTTTCATAAACATATTGTTTTTATATCTTTAATTATTAGCCCACTGCTGGTGTGGTTTTTTTAAATCTTTATTTAACTTAATAGCCATTGCTGTGTTTTCCAAATATAATTTCTTTTTTAACTTTCATTTACACATATATATATATATATATATTTAATATTATTCTAACATGCATACATTTATTTACACTTGCACGTACATATATAATTTATTATAATAAGCTTGAATGAAAAGAGATTTATATTTTTTTTTAAATTTTAAATTACTTATTTTTACGAATACTAATTTAGAAAAACTTACTTCTTTTATAACACTTTTAGTTTGACTTTAAGAAAACCCCTTCTCACTTTTAATCTTTTATTTCAAACTCTTTTATGAAAAGATTTTTTTTTATTTTATTAATTTTTTAGTTAAAATTATTTTATATACATGTGCCAAATTAGCCTTGGCACATTACACCCCCCTCCATTTTAGAGTTAAAAATGGGTCATTTTTGATGTATTTTATCTTTTGAATTTTAATTTTGACTCTAAATGATGTATTAATTTATTATTCTTCTAAGTTAGCTTTTTAATATCTTTACCTTACATATAAAGAGCAATCATTTTTTTTTGACTATCCTTTCCTTCTATCATGTTGAATACATTCTTCTGTGATCAATCAGATAATGTTCAGATTAAACTATTTATATGTGGCACAGGGATCTTTTGAAAAGCAGTGATGGGAAGCAAATTGGCTGACATATACAGACCATGTGTAGAATCTTAAACTTCATTTGTTTCCATTCTCTTGAGTTGACTTAGAAATGAGGTAAAAAAGGTAAATCGGGCTGAAATGGCAGGAATTTTCAACTTCGTCCATTTTTGCTTTCATTTGAAAGAGAATGATTCCTGTCGAGTCCATTATAGGTGGATTAAAATTCCTAAATTGACAGCTAAACAAATATCTTTAACAATTATTTTATATTTTCACCTCATATTTTTTAAGATAAATTCTACCATGTATATACATGCAGCATAATTCTACACCTACTATATTTTAGACATTGAGTTATTATTGCACTTGCTTGATAATCAGATAATAAATGTCCTTTTGCACATCATGATTTTATGTTAGTGCTATTATAAATAACTCTAAAGAGGATAATTGATAAATTACTTTTCGATGATATCATGGATGCATATATCATATTTACCGTAATATTCTCAATTTATGTGTATCTCTTATAATACATGTGAGTATCTTACACACTTAAATACACTTTTTAGATTATTTTCATATATTTATTACTAATCTTACAACATATTTTTAATTCAGACCAACATCATTCTAACATTTGATTATACATCTAGTCTATAATAAATATTCTAAACTACTAATTGACATAAGTTTCATATTTATTTATATTAATCTAATCTTGAATATTATTTTCAACTCTTACTCAACTTTTTTATCTAAAGTGTGCATAGTCGAAAAACTATTTTATTTTTATTACGTTTCATTATTTACTCAACTTTAGTTAACTTGCATATATTAAAAACATCTTTCTAGATTTACTAAAATTCATTATTACATGTATATATATATGATATATTATATATATATATATAGATATATTTATATATATCGTACCCTAAAGCAATCAATTACTTTGATTGTACCACTGATTATAGTTAAAAAAGAAAAGTAATCTATTAGTCTATCGTTTTATGAGTCCACTTATTATTATGTACTACGTTATAGTTAGGCTTATATAGAATTAACTTGATTTTTATCGATTTATTTTTAATTGTTATCCACTTATTTATGATAATGTAATAATTAATTAGTATGTGCATTGTTCACTTTTTCTAAGTATTGACCACTTCAAATTATTTTCTTTCTTGTTCTTTTTAGTTTTATTTCATCATTAGGTAATAAATGTAGTATTTTGATAGAAGCAGCTGTTAAATATAAAGAGGCAGTTCAACACACAGATATATTTTTCTGTTGATTAATAACCACCATTTACTTTAATGTGGAAGTCGTGGACTACAGCAAGATGGCACCTTTGTTGTGCAGCAATGGATCATTAATGTGGCTTTAAGATTGTGAATGGCAGGAACTATTCTCTACTGCACATTCGACTTACTAACATTTATTTTATTTGTTGTTACTGAGGAATTTTGCTTCAGATTGGCTACATTTTTAGTATGCCAGTGGACTCTTTCTACTGGTGCATCATCATCGGTATATTTATTCTTCGCACTACCTATCCGGTGGTGAACAAAGTCAATTCTGCAGAAGAGGCTTAATCAACAACTCAGTCCAACAGAAAGTCTCGCCTGAAATTTATATTTTTGCCCCCATACTCTACACCCCTCAATCCTTACTTAATATATTTTTTTTAATTTATTGATAATGTTTACTCTTCATTATACTTTCTATTTATACACTTATTTATTTCATTTTTATCTTGTTAAGCCATTTATTTTTTCTCTCTTTTTTTAAAAAAAAAAACATTTTCATTTTGAAGGTCTTTGATTTATCATCATTTATTTTATTTGTATCACACTCCTCTATGTTTTATAATTTTATGAGTGGATGACAATTTTGAATCGATAAGACATAATCAAGTAGTGAGATTTCAGACTAACTAATTTTTTAAAGTTGCTTTGACATTTGTAAAAACACTGATTAATATTTTATTTCCTACTCAGACTAACCTTATTCATTTTTCATATTCAAATAACTTTTGTTAAGTCTTATTTTTACATTTTTTTTAAAAAAAACTATGAGGTTATTTTTGTTTCATTAAACTTTCAAGTTAAGGATTTTCAGTTATTGCAAGTCCATAGAGTGTTAACCAGGCGAATCCGTTCAGATTACATATTTTTTTAATTTTTATCTGGCTCTTCTTCATTATTGTCAGCTCCTCCAAACAACTTTAGGACCTAGTGTTTAATGAACCTTTTCTATATTTCCTTTGGCTATCACGAAAGTAATTGAAGTCAGTTTGAGGTGAATCATACTATATGAGGCTTTTGTGAAAATATCTGAATTTGTTTTATAAAATAGGTTTCTGAGGATGACTCATGGAGTTATTTGTAATATGCATGTTCACACTCAGTTGTGCTCTGCCTATTGTCTTTATTTCAGTTTGAGGGATATTTTGTCTAGATTTATCTGATTTACTGTCTATAGTTAATTTAACTAAACTTTATATCTCCAATTAATATTTTTCTATCTTTATCTTATTTTTTTGCTTACTTGAAAATTTTGTCTCTATTTGATTCTCCTCTGTCTTAATCTCTTCATTCTTCCTATTTCTTTTTTTTTTTCTTCTGGCCATTTCGATCTGGTCCTTTAACTTTTAAGCTTTCATTTGCCTTCAATTTGCTCTTCTTTCATTATTTTGGTTTTTAAACTTTTCAGTTACTTTTTTATGCTATGGCTAATATTTTATTTTTTTCAAACATTATGGTTATTAAAGCTATGATTTCTCTCTTTTTCCTTATTTGGGACTATTTTCTTATTTTAACCTTGGTTCCATCTTAGGGTTCCTTTTATTTGATAACTTATGTTTTTTAAACAGCACTTTTTATAAGCATTTACTTTAATATTATATGTTTATTCACGCTTATAAGTTTACTAATTTTTATAGATTTACTTTTTACTAAACTTGAAATAATGCTGACGCTACCAGTCCTTTGTCCATTTTGTATCTTCACCCGATCTTAATAGCTTTAACTCTGCCCAAACATCCACCTGTCTCTGATTTAACATAATGATCATTTTAGATAACATATAAATAGCATAAAATCTCTTTTCCATTTAAAATGAAAACAACAGAAAAAATCAATTTCTTTCTTTAAAAAAAATTGAAATGCTTTAGCATATGTAATTTAACTTTTTAATAAAAATTTTTTAAATAAAAACAAAGCCCTATTTACTATTGTTTCTTAGTCCAGCCCCAAATGTTGAGAAAGCCATTTATGTACCAGGTCAAACTGCTGAAACCACTTACTTATACATAT